>JAMXBD010001244.1:0-432017 GCA_024138025.1 Combretum micranthum
TGGGATCAGTTCCGGTGGGTTGTTTGGACGTACTTGGCTTCTCTAGTTTGAAAGAAGGGTCGTGAAGGATTGTTGTCTAACTCCCTAGTGGTTTTCTTCAATGCAAGGAGAAGCGGCCATGGCTGTATTGTTTTTTGAGAGAGAGGAGGGTGTGTGTGTGCGCTTTTTTTAGAGTTTGCGTTCCAACTTCCGTTTACGTTTTTTAGGATACGTTTTGGCATCAATGCTCATTTAATCTGGTCTAGGGTTAATAATAATAATAAAAATACACTAATCCAACAAAAGTTAATGTTATCTATAGGCTATTAGCTATCTTTTTTTTTGGCATCTATCAATTTAGGTTTATACCAAGCACACCAATTTCATTTGGTGCTCCTCTTAAAATATAACGTTAGACTAATAAATAAACGCATTTACATACACATGGGTATAAATTACAAACATCAATAATTATAAGCCTTATATTATAAACTAATTGGACCAATTTTAATTTAATGTGGTTGAAATAATACTAAAGAAACTCTACCTCAATTCAACTATATATATTAATAGCATATTTATTGGAGTGTTTAGTTAACCAATTCATAATCTCATTTTTTTGGTTAATTGCATTTCCTCTAAACACTTAAGTGAGATATATCATATTCAATTCCTCATATTCATTGTAATGGTAAAAAAAAAAAAAAAAAAAAACTCATTTTTTTAATCAAATGATTAGTTTTTAAATATTTTAATTAAAAATCAGTCTATATTAATGGTTAACTATCTTAATAGTTTTTTTCAGTTAATTTTTTTTTTTTTTATTTTTAATCATTCAACACAATGGTTAAGCAGTTAACCATATTTTAGTTAAACATAAAAAAAAAGTTAGACCCTTTTGTTTCATTTACATTAAAAAATTACGAATTAAACAAGTTAAATAACTCAATCACGTTTAAAATTTTCAAAAAAAAATTCAAATAACTATAAAACCAACAAATAAAAATAAGTCTAATACTAGTTTATAAGACTTAAAATTCATACCAACATTACACATAATTATTATATATATATTTATAAATATCTAGCTTGTTAACCGAAACCATTAAATTTTTATAGTTATAAACCGAAATTGAAATCGAAAAAATTACAAAGTCTAATCCTAAATCGAACCAATAGACCGGTTAATCATTTTTTCAAATTAACCTTTTCGATTTCGGTTTGGTTTTTAATTTCATTATTTTTTTTTTTTTTTTGCACACCTCCAAAATTTATATAGAATTTAAATTCTTCTAAATAATTTGAACTAAGTATTAAAATTAACACAAATATGATAAAAACTAATAGCACTATTTATGTCCCAAAGGGTACTTTAAACGCGATAATCTGCACACTCGATATTTAAACTCAAGTATGACAACCTTAGTCATTCCTTCAGTTTATACACCAGGTGTAAGGCTATGTTCACCATGTAGGGGACCTTACTTTGAATCGAAATAACTTAAGAAGACATACATAGTAATTAAGAATATAAATCATAACAGTTATAACCAAGACTAACCTATTACAATGATCTAAGGGGCATACCCCCATCAAATATTAAGAGTCCTTAAGGTCCACAAAGTCTCTTACAACAATATATATATATATAATTAAGGACATTTAACTAGAAGTTATGCCTAACATCTAGGTCCCGACTTCTTGAAAAAAGTTCTTATATTCTAAAAGATGTACCTAGAGAAATGTCCCCTTGGGGATAGCCATAAATAACTGTACTGCAACAGGAAACTATGATAGAGGTATAAGCTTACGAGCTTAGTGAGTTTCACATCCAAATTAAATACTTCATCAAATAATAGGGCAAGCAAGTTATATTAAACAATCATATGAATGCACAAGCACTTGAGCATACAATACATAAGACTTTATGGGAGTCTCTATGTTGAATGGATTTACGCCATCCATTCGGGGTTAGGTGTTTCAGGCTATACGACCAAATTTCAATTTTTCTTTTTTTATATAGTGGTTAATTTAGGTGCCCACCCACTCATTAATTTTGTAGTTGATTCAAGTGCCTACTCTACTTCCATTTTAATTCAAGCGACCCAATAACCGAGTTTTCAGGCTCACCCGTTGCCTAGCTATTATGCCTTTTTCCATAAAGGTATAATAACAAATGTAATGTGACTCAATATATGATATGCATGGGCAATTTAGTTATATAATCATGGCATAGCATTTAAGTGAATTATAAGCGATCATAAAGATTTCAGACACTTCAATTCTATATAAATCATACATATATTTATAGCAATTCTCATTTTGCTATTCTTAACATCGATTCAATCAAATAGAATTCACATGCGCATTCCCATTTTATCTTGTCCTATTTCTAATGCCACTATCATTACAAGCACAATTGTAAGCATGTAATTTAAAGAAAGTGAACTTACTTTGTCATGGTGCGAAATTCCATTTAATCGTAATAATCCTCAGGAAGGTCTAGCTCGTCACCCAAGTTTCCTAAGAAAAAAAATACCTCCAATGAGTATTTCTATGAAGTTTAAATGAAACTTATAAATTCTATTCTAACAAGTTTGTCAAAGTTCGCCTAAGAAAAAATTCCAATTAAATGGCCATAACTTAGTCATTTTAATTCGGAATTTCACATATTATATACCGATTTCTACCTATTCAACGAGAGCTATCTATTTTTAAAGTTATTTTCATCAAAAAGGTCATTTGATTTGTGAACAGTACGGTACAGAATGTGATACGAGACTCCCAACCACAAATCAATCCTAATTTCAATCCAAGCATCATTTGCAAGCTTTGATAGATACCTTGCTGTCATTATCTTGAAAGATTTTTATATACATATATAACTCATTAATCATGCATGATTCATAGGTGTTGATCAATCATTTCCTCATGTACTTAGACAATGCTTTATGGGATTTGAAAGATACTATTTTCTTAATTTGTGCTCCTACCAAGTATATTATATGTACATGCAATATCTACAAGTTATTATCATGAATGTCTTGAGATGAGCTATCTATATGTGTGTGTTACGCCCTAAAGTGTACCCAAAACGCGACAGTCCACCACACTCGATATTTAAACTTAAGTTGACAACCTTAGTCATCTCATAAGTTTACATATCGGGTGTAAGGTGTACTTGTATAATTTTTAGAATCACACTTTGAATCGAATAGTCTTAAGAAGGCAGACAATAGCATTAAGAATAGAAATCATAACAAGATAAATAAGTTGAGTCTTTACGAAATCAAGGGGGTATACCCTTGCCAAAATAATAGAGTCTATCCAGTTTAAATCCATCTTACAAACATTATAGTTTATGTTTAAAGAGATTTTCCTAAAGTCCAAGCCTATAGCTAGGTCTCAACTTCTTTAAAAGCTCCTTAATCCAAAAAGATAAACCTGTGAAAAGTGTTCTCTCAGAACATCCAAAAATAGGAACGCTGCAACAAAAACTATCGGGGTGTAAGCTAAAGGTTTAGTGAGATTCTTTTCAAATATTTAATACTCAACAACGGTAATATAACAGACAAGTTATTAACAACCATATGAAATGCATAAGCAAATGAGCGTACAAGCATATGACTTTCGATAGCCATATATGAATGGATTTATGCCCTCCATTCGGGGTTGGGGGTCCATAAGTCATGCAACCATAATCCCGATCTCTTTTCTTAGTTATACAACATCTGTTGTTTTATGTGGTAGTTTCAAGTGCCTACCCCACTTCCGTTAACTTAAGCGATCTTGCATCCTTAATGTTAACATAGGCCTCACGCCTCCGCTAATATACCTTAGTCCACAAAGGTATACTTGCTAATGTACTGTGACTCACTACGTAATATGCATGTATAGTTTCTTCATATAATTGTGGCATATTAATTATGTAGGTTAAGAGCGATCATAGAGAATTTCAGACAATTCAAGTCTATACTAGCTCATACAATGTTTTTACAACAAGTCTCCTCTCGATATACTATCATTCATTCAACCAAGATTAGATCACAACTCATCACAATTTTATATTTTCCTAATTCTAATGCCACTACGATTACAAGCACATACATGAGCATAATATTTAAGAAATGAACTCACTCGGCCATGGAGAAAAATCCACTAGTGTAGTAGTCTCGGGAGTGGAAATCCGTCTTCCAAATCACCTAAGTACAAGGAATGCACTCAATGAGTATTTCTTATAAATTTCTAATAAACTTAACATTCTATTTATCAAGTTCGTCAATTTTCGTCTAAGTTAAAAGTCCTAACTTAAAATGGTCATATCTAACTCATTTTAACTCGGAATTAAGCATATTATATACGATTTCTACGTACTTCGAAAGATCTATCTATTTCTAATATTATTTTCAAGTTTTGAATGTTTAGGTCGCGAAATATTTGATCAGATGATAGTAGCAATTTCCAATTTCAAAAATAGTTTTGTGAATGTTTGTAATGTTTCTATAAATATAGATTAACTATACATACATATTGATGATTTTCTATCATGAATGACATGTTTTAAACTTGATATATGCATGCTCTTGACAATATTTACTAAAAGGAAATTTTTAAAACTTTATTTGTAAACTCCATGACTATTTACTTTTAAGAAAACTAGTTTCTGATTTGATTATTTTCATGGTTTTGGATTTATTTCTTAAGAAAATCTAATTATCCTTGTTAAAATTGAGTCTCATTATATCTATTACTTAAGGCCTTTTTCTACATAAAAATTTTCCATTTTATACTTTGTAAACATGTTTTTAAATAGGGGTTATTCCAAAATCCGAATTTTGAAAAAAAATATATTAGTTTTGAATGTTTCTTTGAAAAAAAAATATTTAATAAATTTAAAATTACGGGTCTATTAACCTATTCCCTTAAGACTTCATTTCTTAAATAAACTTTCTTGTTGAATTGGAAAATAGGTGTTTTCATGGCATTATTCCAAAATTATGAATTTCTTAAGTTAATAGCAACTCAAAATTTTCTATCTTATTTCTACTCTTAGTTTTGCATATTTTTCTTATCAATCTCATTTCAACTTATAAAAATCATTACTTAATGATACCTATTACCTATACCTTCATTTTTCATATAAAACATAAGTTTTGGAGTTGTTAAAAGGGTTTTTAATGCATGGTTTTGAAGTCATCCGAATTTTCATTTGAAATATTTCAAACAAAAAATTTTCCTTTTTAAGTTTCTTGTCTCGTCTACTTAAAGATCTACTAACTACAACTATATATACACAAGACAAAACCTTTTGCTTCATTAATGCATTAATACACCAAATATTCACAAGATCATGAATGTCAAGTATAGTATGAGCATTTAAATGCTAGATCTACTACTTATGATACATGTAATAGAGTTTGAAAGCATGAACATGGGTTTTTTATGCAAGATCTATACTTTACTCTACTATTATATGCATAACATGAAGATAATCCAACAAACACATTTAAACATAAGATCTATCTTGTGATGGCTTGATATTCATGTAGTAGTATTTTCTTATCCCTAGCAAGTGCTCATAGGGACTTAAACATCAAAATATCATGAATAATCTTGCCATTACAAGATTTAGTGTAGGAAAGTTTAAGATCCATCACCTAAAGCTTGAATCAAGAGGAAAATGGAGAAGAAAAAAATGGACTTGTGTGAGTGTGTGCATGCTATGGAAGCTTACGGCCAAGAGGAGAAAAGAGAGAGTTTGTGTGAGTTTTTTTTTTTTTTTTTGAAACAATTGAAGTGATGAAGAGAGAGAAATGTAAAAGAGTATATATATAGGTAAATTAAGGTTTGTTTTAATTATAAAAGGAAGCAAAATAAAAAAATTTGAGGGAAATTGAAGAGGGGTGCGCCGGCCATTGGGAGGAGGGGAGAGAGAGAAGTTTAATTTGTTTTATTTTGTAATTATATAATAAAAGTCTTAATTTGTAATAATTCTTAAGAGACAAATTTTTATTGGAAAAGAAAATGTAATTGAGTGTTTGTAAGGATGTAAGAGTAGCGAGTGGCTTATGAGTGTTGTAAGTTGTACTTGTGAATAGTAAACAAGACAATTACTTTACCGGTAGTAAAGAAAATAAGAAAAAAAGGCTATATCTGTAATTTTTATAAACCGAAAAATTATAAAAATTATATTTATGAAATCCTCATTAAATTTTGATTCTAAAGAGTATTCCAGAATATTTTTCGAATTCTGAGTTCCCAGGCTCGCTTTTCTGTAATGGATATCGGGAAGGCCCGGAATAGAAAATTTTTCCAAATAAGATCTTTTTATGGTTTGAAATATACTTTAGAATAATATTCCACGTTAATTTATTTTACAAAAGTTCTTTAGTTTGAAATTGATGAAAAGCCAGATTAAGGCTCCTGGTTTTTCTTTCAAGCTTAAGCTAATCGATTTAGGGTTTTGGTTTCTGGTTTCCGAAGTTTACTCGGTTACTAGGAAAACCAGGGTTTACAGGTGTCCTTAATGATACTGATAACAATAATTCTTTTAGAAACTTTTATTTTGCAAAACTTTAGAAATTACTAGACTTAAGAAAACTAGTTCTATTTTTTGCAAAATTACATTTGTTTTTATCAAAATACAACCTTAATGACCTATATGCCTAACCAATTCATTATTTTAATAAAATTCTTCATCTTGGAGTTGAAAAATAGATGTTTAAATAGGGGTTTTATCTAGTTACGAATATTACAAGATATTAAGGAATGAAAACATTGTTTGACTTATGTTTTGAAACCTTTCCTTGTTTTAGGATTATACTTTGATAAAATCCACTTATCCTAGTCAAAATTAAGTTTTTATCACCTCTATTCCCTAAGGCTTCTATTTTTCTATTAAAATCCTCATTTTGGTATTTGGAAATAGGTGTTTAAGTGGGTGTCATTTCTAAATTCGAATTTTGAAATTTATGTTTGAGATTGTTTCTTGTGTAAAACTCATTTAATCTTTATAAAATTAATTTCTAATCAAACTTACTTCTTAAAGCTTCCATTTCTTTAATAAAACTCTTGTTTTAGGGTTGAAAAATAGGTGTTCACATATCAACATTTCCTTATTAAGAATTTTAAGTTTGTTGTTGGGGTTGAAACATAATGCTAACATAACCTTTGTAAACTTTTCTTGTTTCAAAAATATCTCTTAGTGGATCTAAATTTCACTCATCAAAACCATTTCTTTATGATATCTATTCCTTAAGTCCTTCATATTTAATGTAAAATACTCATTTTGAATTTGGAAAATAGCTTTTCTAAATAGGGTATTTTTTAGATTCGAATTTCCAAAAATCATTTTTGTGGAAACAAAGATAGATCTTGGACTTTCTAACATTTTCTCACTATTATCATGCTACTGCAAGCCTTTTATATACATAAGACAAAAATTTATGGCATGTGTTCAAGACAACTAGATCTAGTTTATTATGCAAGTCATAAATGCAAATGCAACATCAACATAATGTAGATGTGATTAATGAATGAATACATGCACAAAATATCAATGATAACAACATAAAATAATAATATAGCAAGATAATAGTAAAACAACTTAAATAACAAGCTCTAACATTGTGATGGCAAAGATATCATGCTTAAATGTTTCCACAACCTAGTATAAAGCTCATGGGGATTTTGGTGGAACTACATGTATGATCTTGCCATTACATGTTTTTTGTGGTAAGATGTAGATATATTACTATTAAATGTGAGGAGCTAGAAAAACTTGAAGAAAAATATTATGTGAGTGTGTGTGTGTGTCACGGCATAAAGGAGAGAAAGAGAAGAGAGAAAAACCAAAATGCAAGAGTTTGTTTGAGAGAAAGAGAGAAAAATGAAAAGTGAAGGACATAAAGGAGTTTATATAGAGGATTAGATTAGGGTTTGTGTAGAATAAAAGAAAAAAATAAAATAAATTGAGAGAGAGGTCAAGGGAAGGGGGGGTGCCGGTTTTGGCAAGAGAGAGAGAGATGTGTGATATTTTTGTTTAATAAAATTCAAAATTTAAAAGTAAGTTAAGTAATAAAATGTATTGGAAAAATAAATGTAAGGAAACTGATGTAATATTGTAAAAATAGGTTATAAGGATGTAAGAATAGGGTATGAGTGGTTATACTTGTGAATAGTGTGATTAGAAATCAAAAAGTAGATTAGACAATTAAATTACCGATAGTAATGAAAATACGATAAAAATGCTATAACTATAATTTTTATAAACCGAAAAATTATCTAACTAATACATTTGGAAATCTTATGAAATAACGAGTCTAATGGTACTAATAGCATATTTTGTATCGCGAGCCTCGGGATACGCTTTTCAAAGTCTGTATTCAATTGGGTTTGAAATAGGCCAAAATTTTATCAATTTGATATTTTTAAGCATCCTAATATTATTGCGAACCAATCTATACTCTCAACTCATATTTGGACTTCTCGGTTTAACAATACGAGATTGCCGGATCAAACTGCTAGGTTTCTAGGGATTTATTGACTTAGGGTTTTCGGTTGAATTTCCAACTTAGGTTTAAGCTTGAAATTACCTCAAAAATTAGGGGTTTATAGGACATAAGGTTAAACTTGAGTTTTGTTCAACTTCTTATTGAGCTAAAAATTTTAAACTTAAGTTTAGCTTGATAAGCTATTTGAATACCATGCACTTGATTCTATTGCAATTTAATCCAACATGAGTTAATACCAACCATACTTAAATAACTTATTAGTTAATTAATTTATTCAACATTGGAAAAAGAATGAGGTTCGAATGGAATGAGTAATCCTTCAAACAATCCAAAACTCACATCCATGTTTGATTGAGATGGGAATGCACTTGAAAATAACAAAAATGTCCCTATCATTCACATTTAACATCTTTTAACTAAATACCAATGACCACCATTATTAACCACTAGCCAACCTCCATCCCTCACCCATTAATACCCTCGTCCTCTCTCTCTTCCCCTTTGAGAAAAATGGCCTGTTGAGTTTATTTATAACTTCTATCTTACATGGGATATTTGTCCTTCAAATATCCCATGACTCTATTAAAATACAACTCAAACTTGAAAAGGGAAGACAAGGTAAGATAATTTGTTTTAGGTAGTTTAAAATAGTTAAACATGATCTTAAAACATACTTTTATCATTCTACGGTCAGAATAAGCTTTGGAAGAAGGATTAATATCACCAAACTCGTCTAAACAAGGTAAGTTGCATGAAAACCCTAGTTTCACCCTTGCATGCATCAAACGCGGATTATACTACATGATGATAGGTTATATGATGATATATGCATATATATATAGCGTGTATAAACACTGAGGAACACCCTAGGAATGCTTAGAAGTAGTTTTGATATACTTATGTTAAAGAAAGTAAGTTTCGAATTGAAGAAAATCGGAGAAGAAGATGAACAGTGTCAGCACTGCCCTACGCCGACAATGTATACGCTAAACGCCGGTAGTGTATACGCTAAACGTCGGCGGTGTATATGGGTAGGCCGGCAGTGTTGAAACGACTTACACTGGAACAGAAGCTACGTAAAATTCATTTTTACGTAAAATGAACGAACGTCGGCTAACTGAAGTTATACGCCAGCAGTGTATAATTCGGCGTACATGGTAAAGCTGGCGGCCTACAAGCCAATATACCTTGATACAAAATAGCTTGTAAAACTTAAGAACACTGGTAGCGTTGGACACAATGCACACACTTAACTCTCTACCTGGAAACAGTTTATACGAACAATATATATATAAACAAATAATATAAATATATTTATATATACATATCAAAATAGAAATTACTAAGAAATAATTAAATACAAATACTTAGAATAGCAATATATTTAATATTCGATAACTTCTAAACCCTAAAACTATAAGGGAATATAAAGTTTTATGAGTAACTATAATTGTTAAATAAGGGTTTTGTAAGATAAATAGTAAGAATGGAAATCGAAATAAGCTAATTTATGAATAATGTGACTTCTAAAATGACAAAATAATTATATAAAATAGATCTAGAGAAACACGATGACACTAAACTATATAAACAAATATGAGTTACTATAATAGGTCAGTTAGTGGAATAATATAAAAGTAGTAATAATAACTTTAAAATATAAGCTTGTTAAATATTAACTTTTTTCGAATACCAGATAAATGTTATAAATATCCAACAAGATCAAGACAAGCAAACTGAAATAAATGTTAAATAATAATTGTTATTGTAAGACCATTAACAGACCAAAAATAAGTAATAGAAACGAGCCAAAGATCAATTTAGGACACGAGGACACTTAGGAGTTTAATCATATAATCTATGTTTTATTGACGAATATTTTTCATCTCAATAGGTGACCTTGATACCATAAAGGACCTTCCGGTAGATTACTACGATTAGTCACTATGAACAGGTGAGTAATTCAATCATATTATATTGTTTGTGCTTGTAATTAGCTAAATATATAATGCAAAGATAATAATATGAATGTTTTGATGGAAATGTGTTGTGATCTGATTGTATGATTGTTAATCTAGCAGTATGAAAGTGATAATACAATGGTATGATGATGTGAAATAGTATGATGATTATTGTGTGTAATGTTTAACCACCATGAAACTGAATAAGAACTATTGACTTATAAAATGACCTAGTCATGCATTGCACATACTGGATTATTGCATATATAAACAGGTGACAACCTGCTATGTATTAATATTTTGGTTCTCTGTTAATGCCTATTTTTTCTAAAGTGCTAGTTCTTCCAAGATTTTCTTTATTCAGTCGGTTCTATGGGATCTAAGTGGCAACGAAGAACGCTGCCCATAGTATCGATTTTGAAATGATTAATACTTAGGGAGTTTCTAAGGATGGATACAGGAAGTGGTTAGTTAAAAATAGTTATTAAATTTAAAGTGATAATCTTAGACGAGAAATCGTTGATTTTCCTGTAAACTTAGTTTCTCCTAGGCAGGTGTGGTCATAAAGGAAATGTTCTTCAACCCTAAAAAGAGGGCGTAAATCTTTTTCTTGTTTGGATTCTAGATCATCCAAGCTTGTATCTTGAGCATATGTTTGAGTGATTGCATTACATATGATTTGTTAATAAACTTATTTGGTGTGTAATATGTCTGGTTATTCACTGAGCCGTGGTATCGCTCACTCTCTAGTCTTTTCAGGTTTACGCTTTGACTTGGTTAGTTACTTCTAGAAATATGGTTCGAAAGGGTTTAAGAGCTGGAACTATGGTTTTATTTGGGATTAACGGTTTATATTTTCTTATAATAGATTAGCTAGTATTATCTTATCAGTTATGTATGTAGAGAATTACAAAAAGATTATATGGTTATAATAATCTATGATACTCTTTGATTGAGATGATAGTTATTTACTAATTTATATATTGCATGTATTTATTCTTCTTATCAAAGCAACTAAAAGATCTGTTATTTTGAAAAATATGTTGCTCTTTGAAGGTAATCTAGTGATAGTGTTCAAGTGTGACTTGTCTACTTCTACTAGGGTACCCTCGGAGCGTGACAGTTTTAAGTTGGTATTAGAGTATGGTTGCTAGTATAAGAAAGATAAATATGTGGAAGAATTACATTGGGAAATATAGTAAGTTTAGATCCAATTTGTACCCTTTAGTAATAGTTGGGTAGTTATGGGTAGAGTTACATTGCACAATTAGGAACAAAATATATGTGATTATTATTAATCATGCAAATTTTGTTGTGTGCAGACTAATCCTGGTATGCCATATTAGATGGGAGATATTTAGTACACGGGAAGAAGAGACCCTGACAGATTACAGACGTAGATTGCAGGTTCTGGTAGAGGATTTGTATCTACGTGGGATTACCAAAACCCTAAAGCAGATACTGAGCACTTGGAAAAGAGGATTATAGCCTTTATTTAAAGGAGGGTTATTTCTAATGGAGAGGGCCTTTCCAAATAATGGATTAGCAATAGAGATGGATAGCATAGAGACACTCATAGATTCGAGAGGTTGATAATTCAAAAAGAAGGTGGTCTGGAGATTGATAACATAGCATTCATAGTCTCATCTAGATTATGAGACAATCCTCTGATTTTAGAGTTTGGGTATCTACTGGAGGAGAGAAGATTTATGCTCATGAAGTTCGGTATGATCACATTTGGGTGAGAGAGGACACAGCCTATGATGATGACTATATGCTTGCACAGGTGATCAGATGTAACTATTCCAGACATGTATTGATAAGGAAGCCTCCCATTATACCTGAGATAACAAGAGAGTTCCAGCGTCCCCCTTCTATGTAGGATAGAGTAGTACAGGAGTCGGTTCAGACTATAATTCATAAGAGAAGTATAATAACAGACCTATTAGATGAGGGAGAAGGAAAGAGTCGAAGGATTGAGGCAGAAAAGTATGTCTTTAATTATAATTATGCCAGATGGATCGGACTGCACATGGAGGGTGGATCGAGAGATGGACCTCCTAATTCCGAGGGTGAGGAGAGGCCTGCTCCTAAAGGTATCTAGATGATGGATACGGATCTGATCCTAGCGCCACCAGGAGATAGGGACACGAGGATTGATATCAGTGATACAGCAGCTCCGAAGGAGAGGACGATTACCCTCAGTTAGTCCCTCAGGAGCCCTTGAGTCAGATCTAGTGTTATATGATGATGATGTTTGTACTATCTATTAATGATGGCATGATACATATGATACTGATAGACTTTTGATGGTGTATAGGTATACGTAGCATATGGTATATAAGGTAATGTATGTGTATCTTTTGATGCTACTTCTAGTAGAAGCTAGGTATAGAGTTAATGCCATATTTGATATGTACATAATGCACTAACCATGAAAAGTTTATGTGCATTTTGGTTATGCATATATATGTGTGATATATATATATATATATGGATGACTTTGATGTCTTTTAGTAAATGTGAAACATGATCCAATCTAAGTAACATGTTTGATGTTAATAGAATGCCAAGAGGGAGAAATAAAAGTAGAAACACAAGGATATTTGAGAATCCACTGGCAAATGCCCCTGCACTATCCCATAACCGATTAGAGAATGTTTTGCAAAGCCTCTAGCAACAAAATGTATTGATCTTACAAGTTTTGCAAAATATGCAAGCAAC
This sequence comes from Combretum micranthum, assembly GCA_024138025.1. NCBI lineage: Eukaryota > Viridiplantae > Streptophyta > Magnoliopsida > Myrtales > Combretaceae > Combretum > Combretum micranthum. Next base: position 13,178 of record JAMXBD010001244.1, read on the forward strand.
AAATGTAGCACCACCAGCTGAGGCACCAGCAATGCCTCCAGTAGCCTCCAGAGGAAATGAAAAGCATATTGCACCAGGAAAATGGACCAGTGAACCCTAATGAATCTATCGTCGAGATGCAAGGACTACCCCGATATGAACAGGAATTGTCACCACCACCTTTACATCTGCAGGGCAACTTGTTGCCAGAATTCATTAAATGCAACAGTTACTTTGAAGGACTAGCTGGAAAGCCAGAAAAGCTGAGGACTGGCTAGCTCAGATTGAGCGATCCTTGATGTTTGCCAAGTACCGAAGCTTTGAGGGTATTTTATGGAACTTATTTGCTTAGATTAAGAGCAAAGATATGGTGGAATTCAAAACAATGAAGTTTGCCACAACTGATCACTAGGGAAGTGTTTAGGCGAGAATTTTTGAAGGAATATTTTATGGGCAGTTTAAAAGCAAAGTATAGCACTGACCTGATGAATCTGACATAAGGAAGTAAGACAATTGATGAGTATGAACATGAGTTCAATCGGTTGTTACAGTTTGCTCCAGATGCTTATCGAGACAGTGATGACTAAAGAGATGGACTTTCATGGGTAGATTAGAACCTCATTTCCAGAGAAGACTTGCTGAATTTGAAGTCAATAACTTCGCGGCTATGATAGAAAAAGCCCGAATCATTGAATGAGCAAGGAGGTATGAAATTGAAAGGTATAAGAAGAAGGGACCAACTTTTGGAAAGAGAACATATGATGTTTCTATAGCAAATCCTATGCCTAAGAAGATTAAATTCTTCAAACCTCTTAGTATGAGCAAAGGAAGAGTAGTTGGGAAGAACAATGTTACATGTTGGAAATGCAAGGGTTCTCATTATCCAAGGGAGTGCCCACAATTGCAACACAAATGTTACTACTATGGAGAAAGTGGACACATGGCAAATAATTGTCCAAAAAGAGAAATGGGGACTTGTTTTGTATGTACCAAAATTGGCCATATATCAACCAACTGTCCACAGAAAGTGAATATAGTAGCTGGATCTTCACAGCCTAAAGGAATGGTTGGAGTCGCAGGCCCAAAAAATAGAAATGCTAATACCAGCAAAGCTAGTACAACAGCTAGAGTCTTTGCTATGTATGGGAATTTGGTTAAGGATGTGGAGATGGAAGAGGAAGATGAAGAAAATATATGGGAAGAAGTTGACCCTGATGATTATGGTCTCATTGCAGGTATGTAGTTACATCTTTGTTTATTTAAAGTTAATGTATTAGACACAAACACGATTAGATGCACAATAAAAGCCCTTATGAATTGAAAAAAACATGTAATTAATAAATGATAAATAAGATCAATTCAAGTGAGAGATCAGATTGCATATGTTTTGTTTGACATGGAAGCAACACATTCTTTCATAAATGCTGGATTAGCAAGGCATGTAGGATTACCAACCGAAACCATGAGTAAAGAATTAAGAGTTACTACGCTAACAGGAGACTTAGTGATAACAAGGGAAATGATAAAGAGTTGTCCATTAAAGATTGGAAATTAGGAATTGGTTACTGATTTGATCATGGTAGATATGCAAAAATATGATATTATTCTGGGTATGACCTGGTTAACTGCTGTAAAAGCGAAAGTTGACTGTCGTCTCAAAATGATATCTTTTGTCAATAATCAAGGAGAAAGAAAGGAGTATAGGGTGAGATACTCAAAGGAGTCGAGAATAGGATAACAACAATTGAAGTAGAAAATGAAGAAGATATGGAGTTAAACGGGTGTATTCTTGGAACAACCGAGGGTGAATCCAAAGCATTAGATATTCATACTATTAGAACAACGCGTGAATATCCGGATGTATTTCCAAATGAATTACCTGGATTACCCCATACAGAGAAGTGGAATTTTCTATTGATTTGATACCTGGAACTGAACCAATATCGAAAGCTTCGTATCGCATGGCACCTGTAGAATTGAAAGAATTAAAGGTGCAATTGCAATAATTGTTGGAAAAAGGATTTATCAAACCTAGTGTTTCACCATGGGGAGCACCAGTATTGTTTGTTAAGAAGAAAGATGGTTCAATGAGACTCTGTATTGACTATAGAGAATTAAACAGAGTGACCATCAAGAACAAATATCCTTTACCGAGAATTGATGATCTCTTTGATCAATTGAGAGGAGCAATGGTATTTTCTTGAATTGATTTAAAGTCAGGATATCATCAAATCCAAATTAAGGAGGGGGATGTACCAAATACTGCATTCCGAACTAGGGATGGTCATTATGAATTTTTGGTCATGTCATTTGGACTAACCAATGCACCTGCAGTTTTCATAGACTTGATGAACCGTATTTTTAGACCTTTGTTGGATATCTGTGTGATTGTTTTCATAGACAATATACTAGTGTATTCATCTACTGAAGAGCAACACGATGAGCACCTAAGGAGTGTGTTGCAAATCCTAAGAGATAATAAGCTGTATGCCAAACTGTCTAAATTTTGGCTTAGAGTATATCATTCCTTGGACATATTGTTTCATGAAGGAATATCGGTTGATCTGCAAGGTAAAAGCTATTGTAGAATGGAAAAGACCTAAAACTGTTACGGAAGTTAGGAGTTTCTTAGAATTAGCAGGATATTATTGAAAATGTGTGAAAGATTTCTCAAAAATTGCATGACCCCTTACACAATTAACCAAGAATAATGAGAAATTTGAGTGGAATGATCAATGTGAACAAACTTTCTAAGAATTGAAAAAGAGGTTAGTATTGGCACCAATATTGGTTCTGCCTAATGACAAGGATCTATATACTGTCTATAGTGATGCATCCAGAAATGGTTTAGGATGTGTGCTAATGTGAAATGGGAAGGTAATAGCATATGCTTCTAGATAGTTAAAACCATATGAGATGAATTACCCCACGCATGACTTGGAGTTAGCTGCTATTGTATTTGCACTCAAGATTTGGCGACATTATCTGTATGAACAGAAATGTGAACTATATACGGATCACACGAGTCTGAAGTATATATTTACACAGAAAGAGTTGGACATGAGGCAAAGAAGATTATTGGAATTAATTAAAGATTATGATCTGACTATCAATTATCATCCTAGCAAAGTGAAATGCTGTGTCCAATGCATTAAGTCGTAAGAATTATGGAGAAATCGCCTCAATGTTGACGAAGCAGAAAGAACTTATTAGAAATTTGAGAGATTAAACTTGGAGTTTTCAATGCAAGGTTTGGAAGCTGAATTAGGAAACTTGATCTTAGAGCCTACTTTACTCCAACAATCAAGGAAGCTCAAAAAGAGGATATTGAAATCCAAGAGATTAAACGAGGAATATCCCAAGGAAAATATAAGGATTTTCATGTGGATGATGAAGAAGTGTTAAGAATGAAAAGATTATGTATGCCACATAATGAAAGCTTGAGGAAAATTAATGCATGAAGCACATTATTCTATATTCTATGCATCTAGGAGAAACAAAACGTACAAGAGTTGAAAAGTGCATATTGGTGGAATGGAATGAGAAGGATATTGCAGAATTTGTTGCTAAGTGTGATGTGTGTCAAAGGGTAAAAGCTGAACACCAAAGACCGGTGGATTGCTGAAACCTTACCAATTCCAGAATGGAAATGGGATTAAATATCTATGGATTTTTATGTTCATTACCTAAGACAAATACAGCCATGATGCTGTTTGGGTCATTGTGGATAACTCACTAAATCACTCATTTCTTGCCAATTAACATGACATATCCATTAGAAAAGTTGGCACGAATATATTGAAGGAGATTGTGAGATTACATGGTGTACCGCGGGTATAGTGTCAGATCGAGATCCACGGTTTGTTTCAGATTTTGGCAAGGATTGCAAAAAGCCTTAAGAACGCAACTAAAGTTCAGTACAACTTACATCCTCAAACTGATGGGCAAAGAGAGAACTATTCAAACCTTAGAAAATGTTGAGATCTTGTATATTTGGAATTCAAAGGAAATTGGGATCAACACTTACATTGGTGGAATTCAACTACATAACAGTTATCATTCAGTATTGGAATGGCCACCATATAAGCATTATATGATAGGAATGTCGGTTACCATTATTCGGGATAATTTGGAGAAAGCTAATGATTAGACCTGAATTGGTACAAGAGACAATTGATAAGGTCACTATGATAAAAATGAAAAATGAAAGAAGCTCAAGAAGACAGACAAAGAGATGGACAAACTAAAAGAAGGGAATTAGAGTTTCCGAAGGAGAACATGTCTACCTGAAGATAAGTCCAATCAAAAGTCTTCACAGTGGCCAAACAAAAGGAAAATTGAGTCCCCGATATATTGGACCATTTGAAATGTTGGAACGAGTCGAAAATTTGACATATCATTTGGCATTGCCACCAAACTTATCTGGTATACATAATGTTTTCTATGTATCAGTACTAAGAAAATATGTATCAGATCCAGATAAAGTATTTGAGTTCGAACCGACTGATTTGAAAGAAAACTTGACCTACGAGAAGCAGCCTATTCAGATATTAGATAGAAAAGCGCAAACTCTCCGAAATAAAGAGATCCATTATGTCAAAGTGTTATGGGATTTTCAAACTGAAGAAATACTTGGGAATTAGAGGACAAGATCAAGAAAAGCTATCCTCATCTGTTTGACAATTCAGGTACGCAGGCAAGCTTTGGGGACAAAGCTTATTTTAAAGGGAGGGGGGGAAGGGAAATGTAAACCTTGAGATTTTTATACAAATAGAAATAGATATCTATATTTAAATATAGAAAATAGATAGATATTATTGAACTCAACAAAGACTTTATAATAAAACTATGAGTAGTAATGAGCCTATATATAGTTTTAAACCATGAAATAAAGATTCCTATATAGTATTAAATATCACTAATTAGATTTCTTAGTGGGTATTAAAAACTCAAGATATAATAACAATTTAGTTAAGATTTTAAATTCAATAAAAAGTAAATAGCTAACTAAACTTATAGTTAGAAAACAATAATTTATGGATGAACCATTAAGATTATAAATGCACAATAAAAATATAAACAGATGTATAACTCCTAATTTAGACGCTAAATAAATATTTGGATCACATCATTGTTTTATTTAGGATATTCTTAAGCTATTGGAGCCTAGAACAAAAATTGACCTAATAAACTTAGAAAACCCTAATCGCGGGAGATAAAATTCTAAAAAAAATAATTTTATCACGTAAACTTTAAATCCAAAGTTGAACTTAATAACAATCTAGAAAATTTGTAGAATTCTATATAAATTTTTGGAGATAAAACTCTTGAATAAATGTCATATTTGTACCCATTTAACTTATTAAACTATTTTAAAACTAAGATAATTAACTAATTAAATATTATTATATAATAATTTACTCAAAATTTGGTGCATTTGGTGAGGATTAGTGGTTGCAATTTTTCTCTATTTTTCTAGCCGAAATGCATAACAATTTGGACAAAGAAAGCAAAGGAAAGTCAATGCAAACTATGTACAAACCAATGGAGAGCTTCCAAATCAGTAGACTCATTAAATGTAAAGGGAATTATTATGCAACTTGCATTTTCGATGGAGAGAAGCTGCATGGCTTTGGCTGGAAATGATACAATGATGCCTCTCATTCCCTCTATATATATATAACACTTAAATAACAAACAAACAAAGCCATTACTTGCAGCAAACAAAACACACAAATCAGTAACCAAAACAAAAATCAAACCACATCAATTTCGTCCTAAACAAACAACAACTTAAACCAAAGACCAAGACTCTATTAAAATACAACTCAAACTTGAAAAGGGAAGACAAGGTAAGATAATTTGTTTTAAGTAGTTTAAAATAATTAAAAATGATCTTAAAACATACTTTTATCATTCTACGGTCTGAATAAGCTTTGGGAGAAGGATTAATATCACCAAACTCGTCCAAATAAGGTAAGTTGCATAAAAACCCTAGTTTCACCCTTGCATGCATCAAACGAGGATTATACTACATGATGATAGGTTATATGATGATATATGCATATATATAACATGTATAAACACTGAGGAACACCCTAAGAATGCTTAGAAGTAGTTTTGATATACATATGTTAAAGGAAAAGTAAGTTTCGAATTGAAGAAAATCGGTGAAGAAGATGAATAGTGTCAACACTGCCCTACGCAGGTAGTGTATACGCTAAATGCCGGCGACGTACATGGGTAGGCTGATAATGTTGAAACGGCTTACATTGGAACATAAGCTATGTAAAATTCATTTTTACGTAAAATGAACGAATACCGGCTAACTGGAGTTATACACCGGCAATGTATAATCTGGCGTACATGGTAAAGCTGGCAGCTTAAAAGCCATCATACCCTAATACAAAATAACATGTAAAACTTAAGAATATCGGTGGTGTTGGACCCAACGTACACACTTAACTCTCTACCTGGAAACAGTTTTATACAAATAGAATATATATATATATATATATATATATAAGCAAATAATAATAAATATATTATATATATACATATCAAAATAGAAATTACTAAGGAAATAATTAAATACAAATACTTAGAATAGCAATATGTTTAATATTCGATAACTTCTAAAACCCTAAAAACTATAAGGCAATATTAAGTTTTATAAGTAACTATAATTGTTAAATAAGGGTTTTATATAGATAAATAGATAAGAATGGAAATTGAAATAAGCTAAATTTATGAATAATGTGACTTCTAAAAATGACAAAATAATTATATACAATAGATCTAGAGAAACACGACGACACTAAACTATAGTAAACAAATATGGTTACTATAATGGGTCAGTTAGAGAATAATATAAAAGTAGTAATAATAACTATTAAATATAAGCTTGTTAAATATCATTTTTTTTCGAATTCTAGATAAATGTATATAAATATCCAACAAGATCAAGACAAGCAAACTGAAAATAAATGTTAAATAATAATTGTTATTGTAAGACCATTAACAGACCAAAATAAGTAATAGAAACCGAGCTAAATATCAATATAGGACACCAGATACTTATAGGAGTTTAATTATATAATCTATGTTTTATTGATGAATATTTTATTCATCTCAATAGGTGACCTTGATACCATAGAGGACCTTCCGGCAGATTACTATAATTAGTCACTATGAGCAGGTGAGTAATTTAGTCATATTATATTGTTTGTGCTTGTAATTAGCTGAATATGTAATGCAAAGATAATAATATGAATGTTTTGATGGAAATGTGTTGTGATTTGATTGTATGATTGTTAATCTACCAGTATGACAGTGATAATACAATGGTATAATGATGTGAAATAGTATGATAATTATTGTGTGTAATGTTTGACCACCATGAAATTGAATAAGAACTATTGACTTATTAAATGACCTGGTCATGCGTTACACGCATTGCATTATTGCATATATAAATAAGTGACAGCCTGCTACGTATTAATATTTTGGTTCTTTGTTAATCCTTGGTTTTTCTAAAGTGTTAGTTCTTCTAAGGTTTTTTTGTTCCATCGGTTCTACGAGATCTAAGTGGCAATGAAGAACGCCGCCCGTAGTATCGATTTTGAAATGATTAATACTTAGGGAGTTTCTAAGGATGGATACATGAAATGGTCAATTAAAACAGTTATTAAATTTAAAGTGATAACCCTAAGACTAGAAATCATTAATTTTCCTGTAAACTTAGTCTCTCCTGGGCAGGTTGGTCATAAAGTAAATGTTCTTTAACCCTAAAAAGTGGGCGTAAATCTTTTTCCTATTTGGATTTTAGATCATCCAAGCTTGTATCTTGAGTATATGTTTGAGTGATTGCATTACATATGATTTGTTAATAAACTTGTTTGGTATGTAATATGTCTGGTTATTCACTGAGCTGTGATATTGCTCAACTCCACAGTCTTTTCAGGTTTATGCTTCGACATTGGTTAGTTGTTTCTAAAAATAAGGCTCTGGGAAGGGTTTTAAGAGCCGAAAGCTATGGTTCTATTTAGGATTAACGGTTTAATTTTCCTAGAATAGATTAGCTAGTATTATCTTATCAGTTATGTATGTAGAGAATTACAAAAAGATTAATGGTTATAATAATCTATGATACTCTCTGATTGAGATGACAGTTATTTACTAATTTATATCTTGCATGTATTTATCCTTCTTATCAAAGAAACTAAAAGATACTTTTATTTTGAAAAATATGTCGCTCTTCGATGGTAATCTAGTGATAGTATTTAAGTGTGACTTGTCTCCTTCTACTAGGATACCATTGGAGCGTGACGGTTGAAATAGTTTTGATAGCTTTGATGTAGTCCTTGTTAGAACTCCCTATGATCCCAGTATGTCACTTAGGAAAAATAAGGGCCCTAGTTTTCACAAGCTGAATATGCCAAGATCATAGGAAGTGTTATGTTTCTTATGAACTATATTAGACCTAACATAGCTTATGCTATGAGTAAATTAAGTTGCTGTCATACCCCCGTCGAGTACCTTAGTAGTAATGATGTCTACCAATGCATTTGAAGAAAATTTCCATAGACATCATATACTATTAAGACACTCCATGACGTGGACAATTTAAAAACAGGATCACAAGGTTGTCAAGATAAGAAATTTCACAATACATATATGTTCCTTACAGCAAAACATCATCCATACACATAAGATAAACTGAAATATTCATGATTCCCAATTTATATACTTTTTTTTCACATGTGTATTATTGAATATTTTCGCATGTTAGAATAACATTTGAAGTCCAGCACATAAGTAGTGTTAGCGAGTAGTATATGTATTTGTGATTGTTTATTTAGATGTTAATATGTGTATTATTAATGTTAATATTGTACTTATATTGATAGATATGCTTTGAAGTGATTAAAAATTTGTTAAACAATGCTTAGTAAATAACTAAACATAGCAAAAAATTTAGATACAAAATAAGCCCAAACACATTGATTTTTGGCTCAAAATCAAGCCCAAACCCATGTAAATAAAGCCCTCAATATAGCATCCCCTAAAGTCAACATTAGGATAAGTACAAGCCTCATTTTTTACAAAAATACACTCTCCAAAATAGACCCAAAAAGCCATACGAGTTTCTTTAGTTTTCTTACATGTTATCTTCTCTTGTTTCTTCGAAACTTTGCACTCCAAACCCTTAACAAGGTCAAGATCCCAAGCCCAAGTGATATAAGTTGGTTCAATTGATTTTCAACTTGACATAAAAGCTTCTTAAAGTATGTATTTGGTTGGTTATATGTTTATTAAGTTGTTTGAGTTTTCTTGTGAAGTAGGGTTTCATGCCACGAATCGAGTTTAATGAGTTAAGTGTATTAGAGGTGTGTTGAGTTGTATTTGGTTGGTTATTGAGTTGGTAGTAGTGCTATGTAAGTGGCTTGAAGTGTAGAGATGTTTGGATTTTGAAATAAGAAGTGTTGGGATAGTTTAGAGAAGTTGAATTGGCTAAATGAAGTGTTGAAATGTGGATTTGTGTTTGAAATGATATATACAGATGTTTGGAAGTGTGTCTGAGGGAAGTTTGGAAGTGTCAAATTTAGTAAAATTTCATGTTTTTGAAATAGGGGAGGTCTGCAAATTTTTAAAATCTGTATTGCAATGTATGCCGCCTCAACGCCGCTAATGTAGAGGTTAACACTGCTGGTGTATGCAACAACACTACCATTGTTAGGGGAATTCATAGGCGTGGATCAATCCCGTGGATCTCTTGGATTTTTTAATGAACTTAAGTTGCAGTTTATACTGGCTAAATGCTACTGGCGTAGGCCACAATACTGTCGGCGTTTGGGTTAACGCGACTACAGTTAGCAAGCATAGAAAATTTCTTACAGACTATACTGCCTAAACACCACTGGCATTGAAGGTCGGCATATCCCTTGCAGTTTTCCATTTGCAAAACTTCTTCAAACCATTTCTTTAGCTTGTTAATTTATGTTGTGATGATTTTATGATTTTTTATGATATTGTTTGATGTATAAATATTATGTTATGACCTTGTATGGATATATATTTGAATTTCATGATCCATTAACCTAGAGCTATATATACATGGAATAGAGTTAAGGGTGTTGATATAAGTTGAAATTTCTTGTAATAGTGATAGATTCTCAGTTGAATACCACTTTTGATCCTTAATATGATTCAAGTATGCTGTAACATGTTTGTTTTCTTATCTACGTTAGGCATAACTAAATTACTTTAATTTAAGAAAACTTAAATCTTGTTTGTATTGATTGTTTAATACGCCGTTGAATCTGGTTTAGGGAGCGGCACCTTACTTAGATTGGGGGCACAGTAGTCTAGGCACTTAGGCCACCCTTGTCTTTATGATAAGACTTTCATAAGTGGTACGACTGGTAGTTGATAGAGTTATTAGTATCGGTATAACATTTGTTTATTCTTAAGGAGAAGTAATATGATTTAATTTAATGTTTATGGGGACACTTGAATTAGGTGATATTATGGATTAAGTTAAGTAAAGTTGAGAAACGGCTGAGAACCCTAGAAGAAGCTCCTTTTCGTTTATGGATATATCATTTAGGAGATATAAGTCTTCGAATAACTTATATTAACCCCTGAGTGTCAAGATCATTACTCAAGACCCCAGATATCCTTGTTGTCGAAGTTTGAATACTCCAGTATTGTTTGACTAATTAAAGATTATCTAATAATCTAATGGTTATTGCATTGCATTTTAGCTTAAGAATGTGTGTCATTACGCTTTTGTTTTCGTTACTTGTGTACTGGGCCTTTGGCTCATTATTTCATATTTCAGGTATGGACGAGACTGATGAATTCTACACCAGTAGGATACGGAACAGACTTTGAGGATTTCTTAAATGATTGGGAGGATTAGAGATGACCATGACCTTGATGGATCTTTTGTTGTAGTGTAATTTTGGAAGACCTATGTAAAAGATATTATAGCTTTGTTTATATTTTATATCTTTGTAATTGGCTTGTTAATAAGCCTATGTTTGTAATATCTTATTATGTGTATATATATATATATATGTGAATATTGTTCTATGTCTTAGAGGTAATGATATGTGAGTGTTTTAAGTAATATGAAGTTTTCTTCTATAAAGTTTTTAAGTTATGTTTTAAAAGAAGTTCTATTAGTTAATAGTTTTAAAATTATTTTATTATAGGAAATTCATGTAAAAAAAATCCAAATTGATCTTGGTAATCAACCTTACATATAATACTGTAGGTTATATGTGGTTAGGGATCTAGATTCACCTATTTTAAACATAGGGGAAAGTCAGGGTCGTTACATAAACTCTTAACAAAGCTTTACAAACTTAAGGGAAACAACATAAGGTTCTATACTAGAGAACTATCATTGCTATCGCTAAGGCCTTGATTTCTCCATCGAGATCTACTACATTTGCTCACCATAAGCTTCGATCCATTCTAGAGATCCTGAAAGCATATAAATCTGAAGGAGTATGAGCAAACCACAGCTTAATGAGATAATTTGATTCAGGCCACACTTCAAGCAAATGTCAAACAAGTTTTAATTTCAATCATATGCAAGTCACACTCAACTGTGTGAAATGCATAGTTTGAATGACCAAAATCCAAACCCTTGGGTATTTACACCCTCACTTGGGGTTTGAAGGACCAATCTTAAGTAGTCCATACTCAAGAGCGACTGAGAACTAAGAAAAGTGGAACTTTCACAACTCATAGTTATTTATATATATATATATTATTAACATAACCTCAAACTTCCCTTAGTAAATCTAAGGAGGGAGTATTTCTTTTGAAATTCATTTGTTATATATATATATATATATATATCTTAACCACAAATTCACCTTAAAACAGTTAGAATCCCCCTAAGTACTATGCTAATGCTGTGTATTGTTAATGGTTAGATGAGTCTTAAATCAGGTTATTAGTAATCATACAAAATTCAGACAATCAACATTAATTAATTACACATCATCATCGAGAAGATTGTTATCGCTTCTATTGATAAAGCTTATCACAACTTCAAACACCATACATTATGCATTATTCCCATCCCCATACAAAATAAGTTATGTTCATATATAAATGGTGCAACTATATTACGAGCACATCATCGTGATAAGAATTCAAATCACTCACATTTGCATCCTGCTTATATATCGTAGTAGTCTTCTAGAAACTCGAGATCTTGATAGAAAGCTCTTATAGAACAACAAGCACATATCACTAACACATAACATAAAAGATAAAACTCCTATTAAAGCTTTAAGCATTCTAGATTCTCGTTATAATCTTCTTAAGTTAGGTTCTACACCATTGCATATCTCTAAGGTTAGCTCAAGGGTTACCTCACTTCCACAAACTAGGCTTGCTTTAAAGCAACATAAAGTCGAGGGTTACTTAGGAAAGGTCGTTGGGTACATAGGTGCAAGAAAAACATGTCATGCCTTAACAATTTTGGGGTCAAGTGCTATTAAAGACATTCATAGTTTGTGTCTAGGTCAAGTCGAGGGCTCAACCTTAGGCCTCGACCAAAGTTATGCTTAAAACACTTTGTTTAAAATTGGCCTTGACAAGCATTAATGTCTATCATAGGGTACATTGAGGGCTCGACAATAGGCCATGATGGTCACTATGCATCCAACACTTAAACATTTTTAAGCGTTACAATTGCTCAGTGTCTATCGAGGGCAAGTTGAGTGATAATTTTATTTTACTCTATTCTATTAATAGGAATTTTGGCTTAATTTGATGCGTTTTTTGATTAAATTCCTATGAATCTAGTGCTTTTAATGTTTAATTATTGCTTTTTAGGTTTAAGAACCAAAAGAAGAAGAATTAAAGTGTTTAAAATCAGATATGGAACAAAACAACAACAAATAGTTGAAGACAGAATCAATTGAGCCCTGCAAAAAGCACTGGTTGATGCCTAAATTTTAAGGCAAAATAAGGTAAAGTGGTCTGTCGAGCCCAACATCGAGCTCTCGACATGACCCTCAACAAATGGTTAGAGGTGATCGAGCCTTGAACTTGAAAATAGCTTCTGTCGTGCCTCAACATCGAGCCCTAAATCTAACCTGCAACAGTTGCAAAATGAAAACCAGACCTTTATTTGATTAAAGTCGCACCTCAAGTCTGGAGCCTAAAACATCCTGAATTTACCCTCAATGGAAAGTTGGACAAAAACTCATGCATTTTGACAAAATACTCAAGCTAAGGTCGAGCCGTGAATTCAATGCAATACTCAATCACTTAAACACCCCGCAACAAGCTAATGAATGAGTAGATGGGCACGTGAAGAAAGAAAATGAATTCTATTATTAAAGAATTTGCCACATCAAAAATAAAATTGTCATGATTTATGTGCCTTGAGTTTATAAATAAGTGTGCAGAAGCATGTGATCAGTAATGTAGAATATTGTAACATTTTCCTAACGAAGTGTAGAGAGAGAAATTCTAAGGCGAAAGAACAAGTTTCTTCCTGCTTTAGAAATCTTGTGTTTTTATGTGTACAATCAATTTAACCGATTGTTTCTAATTTTTGTGAGACTCTGATTGTAATTGTAATATTCTTAGATTATATTTTATTCTTCATAAATCATGCTTAATGTTTAAACCTATGGAATAATCTCTTATAGCTTAGGGTTTATGAATCCAAATCTTGATTCATGTGAATTCAAATGAACTTTCAAGTAAATTGATTGGGTATTTGTCATTAGTAGCTTGGATTTATTTTCATGGGTCTAATTGCATGGTGTACCTGCTAGACTCATGTTTGATTTCATCAGAATAGGCTGAGAGGTCATTCTTTTGAATAGATCTGTGGCTACTAATGGAGTTGGTCATAATCGCCTTAAGAGAGGGGTTGTGAGACTTTTTGTCTCTTGTTTTTAAAATTTATTAAGTTGGTTTTGAAACAAAGGATTCTTAAGCTTTTTGCGAGTCTAGACTGTTGATAGCCTGAGAAGAGATTCCGATGGTCTGGTCTAGGTCTAAAACTACTGATCTTGAGAGAGGCTTTAACTTACTTTAGTGAATTCGACAGTACAAATACACCAACAACAACTCTCTTAAAGTTTTGATTTGAAATCAGATGATAAGGAATTGGTGAAGCAAACCCTGGGCTATTGTCTTGCATCATTACAAACCCATCCTTAATTTTACCGTGAAAACGTTTATGAAAATTCATTAACCTAATTTAGCTTCTGTTTTCAGTATGTTCTTATCATTTTCTTTGGCTAGACAATAGATGAAATGGGAGTAAGTTAGATGCCACCGATCCTTGGGATCCGACATAATATTTTCTATGCTCCTTCGATAGGTGCACTTGCTTAGAATCAGTAGTTGCTATTTGAAGTTCAACAGAGCCTATTAGCTTTACAAATTTTCAAAAACTACAGCTTTGTAGTCTTTTAAAATGCGATTTTTATAACCATACCTAACAAATCGAATCATACCATCAAGTGCTCAACTTTAGGCTACAATAGACATTGTTCATCAAAACTTTACCCCTTGATACTTACACTAAGTTTGCCTTTGATCTACCTAGAGGGCAAACCAGATCACGATGACCAACAACAAAAAAACAACATCTAAGGTAAAACCTAAGCCTGAACATCAACAACAACAGCATATAGACCAACTCCAAAACAACTCTATCCCATCACAAACTCTTCTAGATTAGGTCTTATCATTAAAACATGCATCAAAACATCCTAACTCACCAACTACAAACAATAGACAGATCTAACATGAGACTTAACATCTAAAACCTATCTTTTGAACATCAAAAGAACTTAGAGGTTTGATCTACTCTATTTTATTATTCTTTGTTCAAATAAAGCTTAGAAAACATTTGTTTAAATACATATAATAGATTTATCAAAACTCTAGGCCTTGACAAGCTCATAAAACAAATTTTGATACTTTTTAGAAAGCAAGGCCTATATTTAGCTTGTAAACACGTGGCACCTGTTAATCTCAACATATCTTTCCAAACCAGATTCATTTTTCAGTTTTTTTTTTCTAAAATAGGATATCTGCTAAAAAAAGGGTTTCAAGCGTGAATGGTGAAACGTGCCGGTGCACTGGTGTATTTAACAAAGATAATTTTGCAACTTTTATAAACAAGATAGAACAAGGATATTTTCTGTAACTTCTTGAAAATGAAGTAAAACCAAGTTACCTGTCGTGCTTTTGAAGATCACTTCACTCCTTCTTTCCAAAACACGAGTTGTAAAGCTCGCAAACACTATCTTAGGGTTTTCAACTAAAATGAAGGTTTTGAAAGAACAGATTTTGCGCGGCTAAGACAGAGAGTATTTTTAGGAGAGTAGATTTTAGAAAATATCGTGTTACTTTCTAAAAACGACAACGTCCAATTAGTGTAAACTTTCAAATCGCTATTTAGCTTTCTTTTTACATAAAGGAAAATAAGTATTATTTAACTTGAGTTGTCATTTCAGCATTTAATAAAAGAGGCTGCATTTAAGAGAAATGATAGCATATCCATGCTTTTAAACTCATTATGACCTACTTGCATTAAATTTCTGGTACTTTTGGAAAAGAGTTAATTGTGACAAATCCTCACCTTTTAATGCATGTAAAAAAAATATTATATTATCTGAAAAGTATTAATTAATGCATTGCCAAAACATTTGAAACAATTATTATTTTTTTGGGAGATAAAATCATATTTAAATTTTTTATTCTTTTAAATTTTTAACTTATCTATGGAAAAAAACCTGGGGATGACAGCTACTATACTCATAATTCAAATCATGAGCATTGAAGTGCACTTCATCGTTTACTTAAATATCTTAAAGGCATAAATTGGTGTTTTCATTTTAGTAAATTTCTTGTTGTATTGGAAGGATTTTGTGATGCAAATTGGGTTACTGACAATGATGAAGTCAGCTCCACCAGTGGCTATGTTTTTCTACTAAAAGGAAGAGTCATATCATGGAAGTTTGCCAAACAAACTTGTATAGCTCGTTCTATTATGGAATATGAGTTCATAGCTTTGGAATTAGCTAGTCAAGAGGCAGAATGGTTAAGAAATCTATTAGAAAAGATACCATTGTGGGGAGATCCCATGTTCCTATGTCCATACATTGTGATTCACAGGAAGTTGTTGGAGTTGTAAAAAATACTGTCTATAACGGTAAAAGGAGCCACATCCAAATTAAACAAAGTGCTACCAAACAACTCTTAAGAAAACGAAGTAATTTCCTTGGAATATGTGAGATTCAAGAAGAATTTAGCAGATCCTACTAGAGGATTAACAAGGAGACTCTTTACTTAAGTCATCAAAGGGAATGAGGCTTAAGACCTTGGATTAAAACAATATGGTAGATACCTATTTGGTCAAATGAAGCCATATGAATCATAGTTATGCACTACATTCCCTTCCTATATATAAAGCAGTGCATGAAGAATCCATAGCCCTAATTTTGGGTGGTTCTAGTGAGACAAACTTGATGGATTCACTATTTAAATATGTCGAATCCATAGTCCTCTTTGATGGTTCATTCTATGAACTTGATGGATATCATTCTATGGAGGATGAGTTTAAATGACTCTTAATGGTTTCATAGCCTGCTATATTGGAAATTCTAGAGTTTAGACTTAATGAAGCCACCTACTTGAGTGTGAAGGTAGATCGCCTTCTATGAAAGACTTAGGTTGTCTTTCTAGAGCACTCATGAGAACTCGAGGTATGTGCATAGCCACTAAAAGTGCTTAAATTGAACATCACGGAACAATAAGCATTAAGAGAATGATACGTGTTGTGGGGGTCTCAAATCCAAGTTCTAACTATTTTTTGCCTCACTTCATTGTGCATTAATTCAATTAAAAGACACTAATGCTTAAGTATACATCTCTTCCTTTTCCCAAAAATATTATTTTTATTTTATTTTATTTTTCTTACTCTCTTTCTTTTTCTATCAAGCCATTTTATGGGGGTGTGAGAAAAATGTCTTGTTGAGTTTATTTATAACTTCTATTCCACATGGGATATTTGTCCTTCAAATATTATGTTTTTATTAGTGTGACTCATTATGAGCTTAAATGTGTTAAGTGAAAGTTTTGAAAATGAGACCACACGCACGTTGCATCTTAACTACAAATTTTGTTCTTTATTTTTAGTGATTTTAAAATTTAACTTTTAAAATTCTTAACTAGAATCTTTTAAATTCCATAACCAAAAGTTTTCATATTCCATAACTGAAAAAAAAATTGGCATTTTCTTTTATTTTTATAACTAAAAGAAACAATAGAAACATATGTTTTCTTTTATTTTAATAATCGAAAGAAATGAAAATTTTGATGATTAAAAATGGTAATTCGGTTACTTTTTTGAGGATAAATAAAAAAGGTTCGGTTTTTGCAAAAATAATGAGTATGTTTAAAAAAAAAATTCTTTGTGTTCTTCTAAAGATTTTTTCTTCTAGGCAATTGTAAGCTTGTTATTCCAAGCCTCTGCTACGAGTGCACATGTTAGAGGTTGACTGTCTTAACCTTAGGGGGCGGATGGCATTCTTTGATTTACACCATGATCGTGCTAGAATTTGCTTTCAGGGCAGTGGCTCATCCACGATACAGTCCACTTGATAAATGCTTTCTATATTTCTTTTGTTTTTATTATTAATACCCCTCACTCATTGTCGTTTATGATAACTTAAATGGGTAGTGCATCCAAGATGCACTATGCCCTTCCTCCTTAAATCCACTATCCTTGTTCCTATATCAAATCTACCTAAATACCTTGCAACATCATAAATATATAGTCTTTCTATTCTCTTTATTTCATGTGCAAATAGGATGGTTAACAACTAAGTGAATTCTCTTGGTGTTTTTTTATATGTGTATATGTATGCACGTGTAAAATTTCTTATGAATTTTAGTTGTAGTTTTGGTCTAGGTGGTGATTGTTTAAAATTCAATTTAAGTGTTGGTACAAAATATAATTTGTCAGTTTACTATAGGTGTACTCGAATCCATGTCCTATGAAGTTGATCTTAGTGGTGATATGATCAGTAATTGATGGTTTTAGTATGGATAGCTAAGAGATTAGTTAGTGGTGGGAGGTTTTGGCTAATGTTTTGGGTTATAACGGTTAATGAAATAGGTAAGCATGATTTAATTTGGTTTGGTAGCTTGGTTTTCCTCTAAACTAAATTAAGCCTTAAATTGTGGTTTATATTATTACATACACTTAAAAAGATAAAATGATAATAAATTAAAATGTTAGAAAATTAAAGGGAAAAAAGGGAAGGGCAAATAGCTAGATTTATGTATTTATTTATTTTTTATTGAATTGCAAACTCTAACCTTAAAAGAGAAACCATGAAATACCGGTGTTTTGGAAAAGCCTAATGAAATCAAAAGTCATAATTGATGTTGTTGGTGAAAAAATTGATACCAAGATTATGGTGAATCCTCCTTTGAAACCAGTTATGGACAAGTTTAAACATCTTATTGTTAAATTCTATCTTCTCTTACTCTCACTTTCTTACGTCAATTGGCTATACTTTTGGTTAATCTCCTTCCACAAATCAAAAGCTGGTTGTGCATACAAAAAATTTGAGACATGTCACTACCCATGGAATTCAAGATCCAATGATGCACCATAGATTCACATCTCATCCATTTCATAAAAATAGTAGAATTCACAGTAGGTTTTACAATTGTTCCATCTATAAAACCTAATATTAATTTCCCTCCTAATCTCATTCCAATTGATATGTTACATGTCAAGTAATTTGCTCCATTAAATATAATATTTTTGATTATCATTCCTAGATTATCAAATCTAGAAAGAAACAAAGGATCTACAATATTCATATCATCCGGCACATTCCTAGTAGTTTGATTATAAATTGTGAATTAAAGAAGAATTGAAATGTAATACAAAGTGAGAACAATTGGGATAACACCTGTAAGCTTTGATGCCATGTGAAATACTTCTTATCTTTTGACTTTTAATATAAATAACAAAAAGGACTTTCCATAGCTGTAGTTTGTATGAGTAATGTTGTTTTTAAAAAAAAATATATTGTATTGAAAAAAAAAGAAGATAGAGAGTAATATATAGACTATTTGTATAGCAACTAACTAAAACATCTAGCTCAACTACTGCCTAATAATTTCTAACAACTATGTTAATAGCAACTACTAATATCAACAAACCAAAACTAATAGTCGTCTCGGCAATATTCTCAAATATCCAACACCATTGTCACATCTTAATAAACAAGTGATGTTTTAAGAATGTTGCTTTCCAATTTTCTAGGTCACCAATCTCCTTATACTAACAATTTATTGCATTTGCAATACAAGTAAATCTTTAGAAAAAACATAGCCTGGTATACTTAATGGTACATTAATGTTTAATAGTTTTCTTACCTTTGGAGTTAGGTAGCACTAATACAAATATAATATTGTTTACCTTAAATTTTGACCAAAAGTGGTCTTATAATAACCTAGTTATTACAAATCAATGACTTCCCAACTTCTTGTTTCAAATAGGCTTTAAACAAAAGTGAAACTTCTTTTCAAAATAATTCACTAATTTTGAAACTCTATGCTACTACTCCTCAATTATCCAAGTCAACTGATTCTAGAAAACCCAACTATTATTTGGTCATTCTTATGCAACCACTAGTAAGTATGTGATGGGCTGGTTAATTCGAAATAGCCCGGTCCACTACTAAAACAAATAACCAAAGTAACTTCGTAACCCTAATTCCTCAACGCAGCCAATACGGTAAGCAAACTCTCTCTCTGTTTACTCTCTATTCGTTATTAGGGTTTCTAAATTTACTAATCAGATCTTGTTTGATGAACATGCAAGGAACAACAATGATATATGGCTGTTCGAGATGTCACTCTCCTAGACTCAGATCTCATTTCTTGCAAGGGAATAAGTCCATCCATTTTCCCTGTTTCGTTTATTTATTTCACTTTCATGATGAGCTGTTACAGCTGTGTTTACAATCTGTTTCCAGTCTGTTTGAGATCTGTTTGTCTAACTACTATTACAACTATAGATCGTTATTACAACTGTCACTATCTAATTCTGTTGCAATACAAACAAATCATGTATTTCTGTTACATATAGTCTTTAAGCCAACTAGGCTTTTTATGCTGACGTGTTGGTCTGACAGTTGTATCATATTTCTCCCCATCTGGAAAAACAACCTTGTCCGCAAGGTTGAAATCTGGATAATCTGTCTAAATTGGTCAAAATCTTCCCAAGAAGTGTCTTCGGGAAGTAAACCGACCCACTGAACCAATACTTGTTTCACCTGTTGATTGTTTAACAAAAATTCGAGAATCCAAATTGTAAGTGGTTGTAATATAGTGTGACCACTATCTGACCCTGGAGGTAATTGGGAAGAGGGTTTTGAGACACCTGTAGCTTTTTGAGTAATGAAACATGAAAAACATCATGTATACGAGCATGAGAAGGAAGCTCGAGTTGATATGCTACTGTTCCAACTTGTTTAATAACTCGATAGGACCATAATACCTTTTAGAAAGTTTATGGACCCAGAATGAGAGATTTCTGTTTATAGGATGAAGCTTTAGATAAACTAAATCTCCTGGAGCAAAAGAAACATCACTACGATGTTTATCAGCTAACTGCTTCATTCTATGTTGGGCTTTGAGTAAATTGTCCTTCAATAACTGTAGAGCTCGATCCCTTTGCATTAAATCTTCATCTACAGCTTCCAATAGTGAATTGCCCCTAACATATGCTGGTATGGAAGGAGGTGATCTTCCATATACCAATTCAAATGGGGTACATTGTGCTCCTTCATGGAAAGAGACATTATATGCATACTCTGCCCAAGGCAAAAAACGAACCCATTCCTTTGGATAATCCATAACATAGCTCCTGAGGTAGTGTTCAATTGTTCTGTTCAACACCTCTGTCTGACCATCCGATTGAGGATGATATGCACTACTCATGTGTAACTTAGTTCCACTTAAGTGGAACAATTCCTTCCAAAATCTGCTGGTAAAAATCGGATCTCTATCTGAAACAATAGAACGTGGAAAACCATGTAGCTTAATAACCATGTGAATAAAAGTGTAGCTACCTGAGCCGCAGTAAAATGAGATCCTAAAGATCCAAGATGGCAATATTTGGATAGTCGATCGACTACCACACAGATTACTGTAAACCCTTGAGACCTAGGAAGAGATGTTATGAAATCCATACTAACATCTTCCCACACTCGCTCAGGGATAGGTAAAGGATGTAGCAATCCAGCTGGTGATTTAGTCAAATATTTGACCTGTTGACAAACAGTACAATTTCTGATATAATTCTCTACATCCTTTTTCATACCTTCCCAAAAAAATCCGCAGCGAGGTGTTTATAGGTCTTAAGTACACCAAAATGACCTGAAGCAGGTGAACTATGAAATTCTTGGAGTAGAAGAGGAATGACTTTGGATTGAGGCACCAAAAATAATCGAGTCCCCAAATATAATAAGCCATTCTTCCACTGCAAGATCCATTTCATTTGTTTGCCATTCTGTAGGTCAGACATTAAGATTGAAAAGCTGGCAAAGTTGTATATTCTTGCTTAATATCCTCAAAAAGTCGAAATTGAGGCATTGAAAAAGCATAATAATGGCCCTGTTCATCAACTTGTCTGGAAAGTGAATCGGCTACAATATTTCATGACCCGATTTATAGGAAATAGAATAAGAATAGCCCAACAATTTAGAAAGATATTTGCTGTTCTGGAGTTTGAATAGTCTGAGTCAATATTTCTTTCAAACTGCGATGGTCAGTTTTAATAGAAAAATGAACTCCCAACAAATATTGTCTCCACTTTCTTACAGCTTCAACTATTGCATAGAGCTCTCTAACATAAGCAGAGGCTTTCCTTAAATGTGATGGAAGCTTCTTGCTAAAATATGCAATTGGTTTATTCTGCTGAAGGAGAACAGCACCTATCCCCACTCCTGATGCATCAGTTTCCACTGTAAATGGTTGTGAAAAATCTGGTAGCATTAATATGGGAGCCGCACACAATGTGTGTTTAAGTTGCTCAAAAGCCTGAGTAGCATCAATGCTCCATGAAAACCGATCTTTTTGCAACATATCAGTCAACGGTCCTGCAATAGAGGCATAATTCTGATAAACTTTCTATAATATCCAGATAACCCCAAGAAAGCTCTCAATTCCTTTACTGTGGATGGTTGAGGCCAATTTTTTACTGCTTCAACTTTTGCTGGATCTGGTGCCACCCCATTACTACTCACAATATGTCCCAAATAATCAATCGTAGATTGACCAAAAGAGCATTTGCTTTGTTTTAAGTAAAACTGATGATCCAATAGAATCTGAAACACCACTGCCAAATGTTGAACATGTAATTCCACTGATGAACTATAAACCAAAATATCATCAAAGAAAACAATAACAAATTTTCGAAGATGGGGTTTAAAAATATTATTCATAGTGGCTTGAAAAGTAGCAGGAGCATTACTCAAACCAAAGGGCATTACAAGAAATTCATAATGACCCTCATGAGTTCTGAAAGCGTTTTCCCAATGTCTCCTTCATGCATGCGAATCTGATGATATCCAGATCGCAAGTCCAATTTAGAAAATATTGAGGCACCATGTAATTCATCCAACAGTTCATCTACAGTGGGTATAGGATATTCATCCTTAATAGTAGCCTGATTTAAAGCACGATAGTCTATACAAAAACGCCAAGTGCCATCCTTTTTCTTAACCAATAACACTGGGAAGAGAAAGGACTAATACTGTCCCGAATGAGACCTTGATCCAACATTCCCTTACTTGCTTCTCAATTTCATTCTTTTGAAAATGAGGGTACCTATATGGTTTAACATTTATAGGTGAGTGCCCTCTGATAAAAAAATTCTATGTTGGATTTGTCGTAAAGGGGCAATGATGAAGGTGTCTCAAAAAGCTTAGCAAATTTGCCCAACACTTCATGAATAGGAGTGTTGTTGGTGAATTGAGTTGCAGAATCTCCTTCTGAGCCTCCAAAGAAAAACAGTATGCTACTGCATTCATATTGAACATCCTTCTCAATTGATTTGCAGTAATTACTGAGGGAAAAGAAGTTTCCCCTGACAGAGACACCCTTTCACCCAAATGAACAAAAGATAATGTCAGCTCATTATAATCAATAGTCACAGGACCCAATTGTTTAAGCCATTGAACTCCCAAAACAATCTCAGCTCCTCAATAGGAAGACATAAAATGGAATACGAAATTGAATTCCATGAATAACTAGAGGAACATCCAGACATTGACCTTCACATACCAATTTGGACCCATCACCAATCATAACATTGAGTGAAACAGTGTGTAAAACAGTCAAATTCAAATGTTTCACTATTCTAGATTGTAGGAAGTTATGAGTACTACCAGTGTCAACTAAATAGAAAAATTGTGATTGTGAATCTGACCTTGAAATCTCAATGTTTTTGGGATAGACATCCCAGCCAAAGCATGCAAACTAATCATCCCTGAGTTCTCAGATAGCCCTGTATCCTCAGAAGCGATATGTGAAGCAATCATAT
Organism: Combretum micranthum; assembly: GCA_024138025.1. NCBI lineage: Eukaryota > Viridiplantae > Streptophyta > Magnoliopsida > Myrtales > Combretaceae > Combretum > Combretum micranthum. Next base: position 36,786 of record JAMXBD010001244.1, read on the forward strand.
CCTCCTGAACTGTGTGAATATCATCCTCCTCATCATTTGTCATCAAGAGTAAAAATTTAGATTTACACTTATGATTGCGATGATATTTCTCATCACAATTATAGCATAAACCTTTTTCCCTTCGTTGAACCATTTCTTCAGGAGTCAACTTTTTATCGGAATGGTGATTTTGGTGTATTCGAAGAAGAAACAGTAGCAGTAGGTAATGGGTGTGTATTTAGGTATAGGTTTAGAAAACTGAAGGTTAGCAGAATTAGAAAAAAAATTTGGTTTGGATAAATGGTGAGAATGGATTGGTTTATAGGTGTCTGTAAATTTGGACTCGTAAATGCGGCCAAAGACATTGCATGAAGTAGTCAGAAGGTTTTGCAACTTGAACTTCTCTCCTAATTTCAGGTTTAAGACCTGAAATGAAACAACTGGTGAGAAAAGAATTGGGTAAGCCAGTTATTTGATTCGAAAGATGATGGAATTGAGATTGATATTCGAAACAGTGGTAGTTTGAGTTAATTTGGAAAGTTGACCCTGAACGTCTTCATATAATGAAGGACCAAAGCGATCCTGAAGAGATTTCTTGAAATTGGTCCAAGAGTTTAACTGTTGATTATCATACATCCATTGATACCAGTCTAAAGCATCACCTTCTAAAGCAAAAGAAGCAATTGTAATACGCTGTTCATCCTGAATATGATGAAAAGTGAAAAATCGCTCTGTTTTGAATATCCACCCACGAACATCTTCCCCTTGAAATTTGGGAATTTCTAGTTTGATGCCTTTTAACAGATCGTTGCCTTCGTTGATGGAAGATGATGATTCATTAACAAAAGGAGGAGAATGAGTCTGATTCCTTCATTGATCAATGTAGACAATTTCTGTTGAATAGAATCCATCAAAAAAGAAATTTTCTGATCCAATTCCTGATTTAATTGTTGTTGAAACTTGTCTAATCTTTCTTCTAATAGAGTATTTCTTGTGTCAGGTGCCATTGATGCACAGCAACAGTAACAGGAATTCAACAATGGAGGATGAATGAGGGACGAGAGCACCAAATGATGGGCTGGTTAATTCGAAATAGCCCGGTCCACTACTAAAACAAATAACCAGTAACTTCGTAACCCTAATTCCTCAACGCAGCCAATATCGGTAAGCAAACTCTCTCTGTTTACTCTCTATTTCGTTATTAGGGTTTCTAACTTTACTAATCAGATCTTGTTTGATGAACATGCAAGGTACAACAATGATAATGGCTGGTTCGAGACGCCACTCTCCTAAGACTCAGATCTCATTTCTTGCAAGGGAATAAGTCCATCCTTTTCCCTGTTTCGTTTATTTATTTCACTTTCATGATGAGCTGTTACAGCTGTGTTTACAATCTGTTTCCAGTCTGTTTGAGATCTGTTTGTCTAACTACTATTACAACTATAGATCGTTATTACAACTGTCACTATCTAATTCTGTTGCAATACAAACAAATCATGTATTTCTGTTACATATAGTCTTTAAGCCAACTAGGCTTTTTATGCTGACATGTTGGTCTGACAGTTGTATCAGTATGTTTGGTTAATCATATTTTTAATACATATTATTATAGTTGTTGTTCAGTCTATTCAAGTGCACATGGTTGTTAAAGATCAACATTAAAATGATGAAGATAAAAGCACGCATTCACTCACGTACATATGTATCATTTTCTAAAACTAGATAACCAATAAATCCCTATAAATTTCAACTTATTTACTTCTTATTTTATCTATTTTTATGAATGTACTATAACGACCAGAAAGGAGGCTTAGTAGAAACCACAAGCTGTCATACAACGTATGCACCTGTTATATGAAAGTTGTCTCGTGAGTTAGAGGTCACAAGACTCTACCTAAATATTTATGTAAGCCCCGGAAAATTTCAGTAAATAATTCCAAGATGAACTTCGAAAATAAATCCTAAAAATCACTCCAAATTAAAATCGAACTTCAACTAGTCCTAAAACGCGAGCGAATCCAAAAATTTCCGAAACTTGAGAAAAATAAGAATCCTTAAAAACAAAATAAGAACTCAACATACTTCAATTCCAAAATCACTACGTACGACAAATTCTATATGTAACTCCGACTTATAAAATCGGGTGATAGAGAACCCAAAAACAAATTATTAAAAAGTAAATAACGATGAAACTTTCGGAAATAAAAATCAATTCAATAATTCCGAAAACGTTAAGAGATATTAAATACTTACAAAAATCAAATTTAAAATAAATTTCTCAAATCAAATATGTTGTATAAACATAAAATATCAGTTTCCAAATTGACGAAGATCTAAACCGGAAAATCACTCGGAAACCCTAAATGGAATACAATAGTTTAAGTCCGGCAATCTAGCGCCCCTAACCCTAGAGGTCGAGGCGTAGTTTAAATGTGTAGAATAGCTCGCAGTAATATAATTTTGCTTAAGAATATCATATTAGTAAATTTTTGACTTATTTTGAACCCGTTCAGATACAGACTTCGAAAAGCGTGTCCTGAGGCTCAAGATATCAAAAATATACCATTAGTACCGTTAGACTCGTAATTTCATAAGATTTTTAAATATATCAGTTATATAATTTTTCGGGTTATAAAAGTTATAGTTATAACCTTTTTATCGTATTTTCATTATTACCGGTAATTAATTAGTCTTTTGCACTATTCACTTTTTTTCATTACACAATTTTATTATTCTTATAAAGCCTTATATTTTTAGATAAATATTTTATACATTATAGAAATTTTTTTTTCTAAAATTTAGTTGTTTCGGGCTTATACGGGATCAGATTCTGTCTAAGACCTGATACTAAAAATAAAATAAATTAATTTAATAATTGAAAAATATTTTTTATTTTCATAAAATAATTTTTTTGAATTTTTCGGGTTATAAAAATATTCATTTATAGCCCATATTCGCGTATTTTGATCATACCGATAACAAATTTGTTGAAATAAAATAATTCAAATAATTATTTAATTTTATTTATGAAAATTTTGCCACTTATTTAAAAATATTTTTCCTAATTTTATTTTGTATTTTCCTTAATAAAAGCACTTTTTCCAACCCATACTTCAAGTACACCTTACATATATCACTTCTTTTCACTTTAATCTTTCTACACTTTATCCCACACTTTATGGCAGATTTTTTTCACTTCTTTTGGCTTCCATTGTCCTTTAATTTACTCCTATTTTGACTAAAATAAATATATTTCAATCCTTCTTTAAAAAGCTACACATACCGTTAATTACACAATTCAATTTCAAGTCAAAATTCAAAAATTCCCTCTCTTCTCCCCCCTCTCATTCACGTGCAGCAGCCTCCCTCTTTTGCTGCCCTTGTTTTATTTTTTTTTCCTTTCTTTCATTCATTTAATATACTCATTCTCTCTCTCTTTCATTTACACATTTTTCCTTTACCATTCCTTAACTTTTTCTCTCTTTTTCCTCTCTTTCTTTCTTCATTTTGCCTTTGTTCTTTCAAGAACACAAGCTGCTCTATTCTTCCATGAGCTCCCACACATATTTCTTGAAGATTTTAAGTAAACTTTCTTCTTAAAGCTTCCATAGGTGATATAGGTAAAGTATAATGAGAGTTTCATGCATCAAATGACCTTCCATAAGCTTAAAAGCTAAGGATGATGATGCCAAAAATGAAACACTCCTCTTCTCCATGATTATTATCTTGTATCACTATTATTTTCTTGTTAAAAGTAGTTATATTTTGTAGATCTAACTTTTTGTAACTTTGATTTTTGTTATTGCCTTAGATCTTGTTATTTGAGTTATTATTTTTGTTATTTCTTATGATTTATACATATATTCATCATTCACATAACTATCTTAGTGTTCATGCACTTATAACTAGTTTAATAGACTAGATCTAGTTGTTTTAAGTTCATACATACATTAGACTTTTGTTTCATGCTCTTAGATAACTTGTAATAGCTTATGATGTAGAAAAGTGTTAGAAGCTCAAGATCTATATTAGTTTTCAACAAAAATATCTTTTGAAAATTCGGATGAAAAATGAACCATATTTAGAAAAGTTATTTTTCAACTTCAAAATGTGTATTTTTCATTTAAAATGAATGGCTTAGGGAATAGATAACATAAATGAGTGATTTTAATGAGTAAAGTTTAGATCTATGAGTTTATAGTTTACTACCATAGATTTCTTTTATATTTATGTTCATATTAAGAGTAGATCTTGGTTTTGAACTCCAACAAAAATAGTGAAATTCGTATTTTGGCAAGACCCCTATTTAAAAACCACTTTCCAAGTGTCAAAATAAAATTTTTACTTGAGATAATGAAGGCTTAATGTATGTATATCATCAAGACTTCTTTTTACAAGAATCAAAGGTGATTTTCAAAATAAAAATCTCATTTTCGGATTTAGGCCAAGGCATATTTTAAAAACATGTTTTCCAACTCAAAAATGAAGTTTTTATTCAAGATATGGAAGGCTCTTAAGATAGGATAGGTAATGGATGAATTTTCATAAGTTTAGATAGATTTTGTCAAAAGATATCCAAAAATAAATTTGGTAAATTCGATCTCAACCAAGACCAATTTTGAAAACCTATTTATCAACTCCAAAACTCGTGTTTTATGTGAAGAATGAAGGTATAGGTAATAGGTATCATTAAGTAGTGATTTTTAAAGTTAGAATGAGTTTTGATAAGATTAATGTGTAAAACAAGAAATAGAATCAAGATAGAAAATTTTGAGTTAGTAGTCAACTTGTAAAATCCGTAACTTTGGATGATGCCCATGAAAACACCTATTATCCAAGTTCAAAATAAAAGTTTTATGTATTAAATGAATTCCTTAAGTAGTAGGTATGGTAAAGTCTTAAATTTTATGCATTACACAAGTTTTTTCCAAAGGAATCATTCAAAAAAGTGGATTTCTAAAAATTCGGATTTTTGAATAAATCCTATTTGAAAATATATTTGCAAAGTGTAAAGTGCAAATTTTTATGAAAAAGTGAAGTCCTTAGTGGTTATGTATGGTTGAGCCCTAATTTTCTAAATATCAAATGATTTTTACTTAAAGAATCACTCAAAAACTAATTTTTACAAAATTCGGATTTTGGAATCAACTCTACTTGAAGACATGTTTGCAAAGTGTAAAATGAAAATTTTTATGTAGAAATGAAGGTCATAAGTAATAGATATAATGAAGACTCAATTTTAGCAAGGATAATTATATTTTCTTGAGAAATAAATCCAAAACAAATGGAAATGACCAAAGTTGGAAAACTAGATTTTTCATAAGTAGTTGTTATTATGGTCTTGCAAAATAAAAAGTTATAAAATTTTCTTTTAGCAAGAATCATCAAGATCAAGCATACATTAAACTCATCTCATGTCATTCATGTTAAGAAATCATTCATATTGCATGTATAGCTAATCTATATAGTAGGAACATTACAAACATTTACAAAACTATTTTTTAGAATTGAAATTCGCTACTGATCAGAACTGATTGGACCTTTTCGAAGCTTCAAAGTTTTCAAAACTTAATTATAATATTAGAATTAGATAGATCTTTCGAAGTAGATAGAAATCGATATATAATTTGCGAAATTCCGAGTTAAAATGACCAAGTCATGGCCGTTTTAAGTTGGAATTCCCACTTAGGACGAGAATCACAATTTAATAGTTTTAAAAGGTCGTTTGGACTAGTTTGAGTTGAAATACTTATTAGAGTATTTCTTCCTTTTTAAGTGATCCCGGAATCGACGATTCCCTACCACCGCATTACTTTTACTAAAAGACCGGTGATCTAATGGCCGAGTGAGTTTTTTTCTTATTTTGTTACCTTGTTTATGCTTGTAGCTAGTTGCATTAGAATTATAGGAACAAGATAAAAATCGATATGAATGGGGATGGGATATATGATGAGACTGTGATGAATGTATGCCAAAGAATACTAAAGCATATCGAAACCACGATTCGATTGGATAATTGTACTGTTCATATTATTTCTGTTATGTGCATGATATTGGTTGGTCACTCTAAAGAATGTGTGAATATTTTGATCTAAGTAAAAATTAAATTGGTTATGCATCGCATCGGACATATTGCATTTGGTAGCGTCCTACTCCTACGCAGGTCGATCGGTATGGCCCGATGATGACTCGTTTCGATAACGAGACCGGTGCCAGAGCTCATTCATAGGAAACTAAGGCGCATTGGGGATGCATTCCATGGGTGAGCCTAGCTGAGTCGAGTGCTATGAGCTGAGGGCTCGGGAACTAGCAGCGGTCGTGTAGACTTTCAATACCATCCCTAATCCAAGATACGGAGGGCGTAAATCCGTTCTGTGTGTGGGTTTCGGATACCCATACATAATTGTTTGCTCATGTGTTTGTTCATGCATAGCATATGGATGATTATAACTTGCTTGTTATGGTACATAATCAAGAGAATTCTCACTAAGCTAGTGTAGCTTATACCCCAATAGATGTTGGAATGAACAGGTAATCTCAAGAATGCTAAGTGGGGACTAAGATAGTTGAAGCCGAGAATGACTTCGGGATTTCGACAAGGAATAATAATGCTTGAAGTTATTGTTAGGTTCTATGATTTGCCTCGTAATAGTTTTATGTAGTGAAATCTTTTGATGAATTGTAATTGAAGTTTAATGACTTGTATTTTGAAGAATAGTGAATTGAATTTCTTTTACATTGTTACTCAAGTTGTATCGACATAAAATGTATCACTCCGATGTGTCTCCTCCTTGTGTTAGACGCCTTGTACATAGTATGGAAGCCTTCGCGTGACTGAGGCGGTCATTCTTAGGCTTTAATATTGTGTATGATGGACTGCCACGTTTAGAGTACCCTTCGGGGCGTGACAATTTAATTATTTCATTAAATCATAATTTACATATATATTTTCTTAACATGAAAATAATTATGAAATCCTAACTTCCTATAGATCGGCAGGACTATAGAGAGTCAGTATCCCCTACCAAGTAATAAAATAGGTAGCTTATGCCAATTCAAGAAAAATAAAATCTATCCAAGACTATAGTAGTATAATTATCACCTATATTACTACTTGTCCTTCTAGGCTTTTGTGAAAACTATCTTGAAGTTGAATAGCTCTCATTCACACTAACCCTATCCCATTCTATTCTTATGAAGTTACCTGCAAAATAATCTATTAGGGGGTGAGCAAAGCCATGACTCAGTGAGATGGGAGTGCAATATTTTCATTACTACCTCAAGCACAAATAAGTTATTAATCATATGCTATGCATGAACAAGCGTATATAATGCAATCATAGCACGTGGTATTCCGGCAACCAGCATGAAGTCTAGGATATAATCCCAGCCCGCACGCCCCCTAACCCACCCACCCCTCCCCTACCTCGCCATAACCTTGGTTAGGGAATTAATAGTTTCATCAGTATCCATGTCATACAATCAATTTTCTCTTATCTCGCAAGTTCCAAGGTACCTCAAATGCAACCTTGCTTAGGATACCTTAAATGCATTCCTAAGATGGAATATCCAAATAATTCTCTTAATACTTTAGATACCTTAAATGCAGTTCAAAGTAGGCTCAGGATACCTTAAATATATTTCTAAACTAACTTAGGATACCTTAAATGCATCCTTAAGTCCATAAAACTCACGATAGGACCCACAATGATGGATAGTTCAAGGTTTTGGTAATACGCAACTCCCCTAAATCATTAAGTATGTATTACCAAAATAGGAATACTTAAAAATACTTATAAAGAGATTTTGATAAAACTTATATCCAAAAATAATTTTCTTAATACTTGTGGATACCTTAACTGCAGTTTGGATAGCTTAAATTTCCTCCCTATTTATCATGTGGCAGTGATGGCATTGGATGATGCAAAACTTAGTGCTATGCATGTCCATTTTTATTCTACTCTCATTAGTTATTAATTGATTTTAAGGTAACCAATCAAAATATGAATAAAGACAATTCACATAAAATGCAAAGAAAAAAAAAATATTCATACAGTTCATCAATCAAGTAAGTTCAATATCAAATCAGGGTCATAACTTCTTAATTTAAGAACAAGCTAGATTCTTATTGGCATACAAACCAATATGCAAGACTTAAATTGATATATTGTGCTAGTTCGTTTACAATAATCATCAAAGATTAAATTGATAATCCATCTTTTAATTAGATTACAAAATTCAATCTCATTAAAAGCAATCTCGAAGCTTGTACATCGACATGGTAAAATTTTATATCCTACATTTGTATATTGTTTGAAATTAATTGCATGCATAGTGACTTAGTGTTACACATATTCAGTTTTATATATGCATCCAACACTTAATCAACTTATTATAATCTCATATAGAAGGAAATATTTGAATGTGCCGGGTCTTTATCATTTATAACTTTTTTTCTTCAATTATCATTATATGACATACGCTTATAATAAATAAATCGCTTCGTATAATATGCGAACGCAACGCATATCCATATACACATGTATGGAATAAATAATGGTGTTTGATAATCTATTCATGTGTATTCATATATTATATTTTTCTGTATATCATAATGCCCATATAATATCCTTTTAGCTATTTCTTACATAGAGCTAGACTTTATTATTATTATTAATGTGTTGCCGTCAGAGCCTTAAGGTATCTTTACCCAAATTCCATCTCTTGGCAATGGTAAAATCTTTTGGCATTCCGTATTTTATAAAGCAAACACAACCCACGTAAATTTATATTAAGGAATTCTTTAATTCACAAATCAAGAAGGCATTGATAATATTTTATCAAATCATATACTAACATTTTCAAACAAAGTAATAATTCATCGAATATCCCATTCACCTTAGCCTCATTTAGTCAAATAATCCAGCAGTTGATTTGAAAAATAAAAAATTTCACCTAAAGTATAAAATGAATATTTTTCTATAGTTAATATAATTAAATATAACTTTAAAATAACTATAATTATAAAATTTAATATTTGATATTTTTTATTAATAAGATTTTTTTTTTAGGATGAATAAAACCTTATCAAGTCTAATCTTATTTTGAAAAGCACTACTGTACAGTTGATTCTTGGAATTGAAAATAGTTAATGTATGTAAAAATCATAGGTTTCAGAAGTATGGTGGAAGTTTTGGTATATTAAATATTTGGATAATCGGAAGTTTAAAAAAGAAGTAAAAATAAAATAAACTAAAATATATGAACAAAGGAGATGAACAATTCCACCGAAGAAAAAGAGAGGAATCGAAAAAGAGATGAAAGAGGAATATGAATGTGGGCATCTCCCACTAATATATTTAGTGGGAAGTCTTGTCTAGAAAGAAAATCCAAACATGGAGAGTATGGTTTCGACTTAAGTGATTCCTTCCAAAGCAATTAACTTCGGGAGCAAGTGGATTGACGGAGAATTTAGATATTGCTCAGATTTAATGGTACTTATGATAAATATTTATTTAATAATATTTTTGAATAAAAATTACATACCTATTGTCACGCCTTAAAAAGAGGTCTAATAGGATAGCTCTAAAGTTGTCATACAACGTGTGCACTCGTAATATGAGAACCGTCTAGTAAGCCAGAGTATACAAAAATCTACCTATTTACTAATATCTATTATTCAAAAGAAACGTCTACATATAATAATATTACCAGAATTCAACTATAGAATCCGATTTTCTACTTCTCATCAAGATCGCAGAGAATCGGTATTTCTTACCAAATAATGAAAATGGAATTTCAATTCTACAAAATATAAAATCACTATTTTTTATATAAATTATTCAAAATTGTAATCTAAGTTCATGATAACCTATCTTTAAAACAATAAAAAAAAATTATAAATATAAATTCATCTGCACCACCATTTATCAAATGTTAGCTTTTGATATATATATATATATAATAATTAATAAACCAAAACATATGGAATTAATTCATTCCTATATATAGGACCGGCAGAAATGCCATAAAGTAAAATAAGAATTAGTTCCCTGGGAAAAAAATGGTATCTTAATTACACGATACAGTACAAGCATATTTGGCCGGGGTTTCAAGAACTGTCGCTATACTACGCGACTGTTATAAATTTAAAAAAACAAAAAGAGGGGGAGAGAGAGAGAGAGAGCGTCCATGCAGTGCAGAAAGAAGCAGAATAGTTCAGTTCAGGATAAGAGAAAAAAGGACAAATATTATCATTAATTATTGGCGAGTTGGAATCCGAGCCTCCCAAGTCCCATGCACTGAACGTGACTCGACCTAAAAGTAAAAATATATATATATAATATAATTTTCAATAATAATAACATCAAGTATTTAAATAAATAAAATACAAATATATATAATTTTAAATGGACATGATAATAAGATATTATTGCATGTTTCCATACAAGTACCAACATTGAAATGTATATATATATTATTTATTATATCAATATAATTTTATTTATCTTACACTTTTATCATATAATTTTATATTGTAATTTGATTAACCTCCCCCATAAAATTGTAAACACATTTATTACTGTAGTTAGTCATTTTGTATCTCTAATTTTTTTTAATTACAATTACCTTAATTTACCTTCATCTATATTATTTAAATCGAGTAACGTCAAAATTGATACATGAACTTTATAAAATATATAATTAGATAACTAAACTTTGAAAATAATTAATTTAGTACATAAACTTTGAAATTGATCGGGTTAATTTCTTTAATGGTACTTGAACTTTCTTGATATAACAGTTTGGTACCTAAAAAAATTTTCAGCCCATAAAATACATAAACTTTGCACTGATGGTCATTTTGGCTGGAATTCAGCCAAAAATCTGTGCTTTGCTAACATGATCAAGTATCTATATTAAAAAATTAATTTTTAATGTCTAGTGAACATATTTATTTTGCCCTTTTTCCTTTTTTTTTCTGCCCCCCCCGCCCCCCCCCCCCCCCCCCCCCCCCCAATAAAAAAATCAAAATAATTAAAAACAAAAATCAAATTACCACTTCAATTTCTCACTCCAATTTCTCTCTTCTTTTCTCCTTCTCCTCCTCTTATTGACTAATAACTCCCAATCGTCAAATCACACTAGCTGAGTGAAATATCCTAAAATTTTATAACAAAGTATATAACAATAATAAAGATAATAACAATTATATTGGAATAAAATATATATAAAAAATAATAAATAGCAATTATAATAGTATTCAATAAATATAATAGGAAAGTTTTATGAATAAATAAAGTAGCACAACAATTAGGAATCTAATATTTACGAAAGTGAGTAATTTATAAGGGAAATATTAATTCAAATGCGTCACATGTCCTAGCACAATCAATGAGGGCTAAAAAAGACAATTTAAGTAGTAATTTACTTAATCAATATAAGACATGAGGATATGTGAGTAATTTTCATCTGAAACGTATGATTTATACTTCTAAGGCATTCCACCATCATATAAAAGCCTTAGTTTCCCCTTTCCTCTTATTATTCACATTATAAGACTTCTTCAAGAAGTCATCCTCTCTTTTCTTGTTCTCAAAACTTCTTAAGAAATTTACTCTCAAAATTCTCTCTAAATTTCTATTAGAAAGGAAAAAAAAATTTCTCTAAAATTTTAGAGATCTACACAAGAAAAATTAAGAGAAAAAGATAAGAATGATTTCCTAGTTTTCCCTAATCCTTTAATGACAATTCTAATATGAAAATTTATCATAGGATAATAGAACATCAAGAAGAAGGAGAGGTGTGCTTAAGAAGCTTTCACAACAAGCGATCCCTTAGTTGGTAATACTAGTAGTTTAAATGTGTTTTCATTCATCATAGGTAAGTAATCTAACTTATAATCTTATATTATGTGTTTATGCTATATGATTAATGATTGGATAATGAAATCATTGATTTTGATATTAGATCTATAGATTTAGGAATAGATAATGATTAATATTAGTTAATGATGATGTTTGTATATTGGAAATTAGGAAAAATCAATGCGATTGATGATTTCTTGATCAATAATTCATGTTTTAAATTGTAAAGCTTAGATCTAAGGAATTATTATAGGAACAACATTAAATAAACATGTTTAGGATGATTTAGGAACGATGATGAATAGTATTAGTTTATATTGATGAATGTATACATGAATTTTGAAAGACTTATTTAATTGATGATTTCTTGGTTATTAATTTATGATTCAATTTTTAAAATATAAACTAAAGATGATATTACATGAAGTTGATTCTAATTAAATGAATATGGGATGATTGTAAGTACTATGTTTTCATATTAAAATATGAATTAAGATTAATAATAAATTATTTTGATTTTAGGAATCTATTCAACAAAATAGATATAAATAATCACTTCTAAAAAGAAATAATTTATTAGAAATTAGTTTAGGTTCCATGGCTTATTGAGTAATGTTAGACTATAAAAATATGGATAGACTAATCATATCTTGAATGGATAATTTTACTTAATAAAAGTTTATTTATTTAGTTTTAAGTTGTTGTATTAATAGGAATATTACCTTAAGGACTAAATAACTATAAATTAGGCTTAAGTGATTGGTTTGAGTATATAGTGAACTTCTATATATATTAGATTATTAGAAACTAAAATTTATTAGAACATGATATTAAATTATAAGTTAATAATCCAAATAGGAATTATATGGAATCTTAAATATAATAGATAAATATAAAGCTTGAAATATCCCAAACTTACACCAAATTAGAAATAGTATAATTGAGTAGTATAATAGGTGAATGGTGTTGATGCTTAGTTTAGAAAATGAATTTAGATAGTTTAAATAAATAAAATATGTAAACCCCTAAATTTTTCATAATTCTTAGAAAAATAGTTCTAAAGTTAAATACTAAATTTTAAATGAGATTAAATACGAAAATTCTTAACTTTGAGAAAAAGAGGACTCTCAAAACAAAATGGAAAACCCAACAATTGTTTGATTCAACATCCGTACGCCAACCAAATTAGCTATCTGATCCCTAACACACAAATCAAGATGATATATCTAAACAATACTCGACGACAAAATACTAAAACCTTCAATCCTTTGGTTAATTTTATAATAAAAAATTTCAATTACTATCAAAATTCAAACGGAGTCAACTCATAACCCTAAACTCGATTAAACAATTTTGGGAACTGAAAAATATTAAATAAATCACAAATAAAATAAAAAAAACATAAATTTTCAACCAAAAATATAACACAGGTCAAAAACCCAAAATTTTATGATCTTACGAATAAATAAAAAAGCTGGAAGTCAAACCGGAACCCTTAAAGTCAACAAAGTCTATAACAAACCCTAGTTTTTAGATCCGGCAATCCCACGCTCTTAAACCTTGGTAACAAAATTGAGATAATTATGGATAATAGTTCGTAATAATATAGAAGCTTAAAAAATCAGATTCGTTAATTTTTAGTGTGTTTCGAACTCGAGCGAGATCAGTTCTCGAAAGGCATGTCCTAAGGCTCGGAATAGTAAAAACATTTTGATGGCACCGATAGATTCTATAATACAAGGATTTTAAAAATATTAGTTTTATAATTTTTCGATAACTAAAATATCAGATATCATATTTTTACGCGTATTTTCTTTATTATTGGTTTTTAATTGTCTAATATACTATTTATAGTACTATTTCTACTATTTATTGCTATTTCACTATCTCTATTTTTCTCGCAACCTATTTTTACACACTACCATGCTTATCTCTTACAATTTACCTTTCCCATACAACTTTATTCACATCACACCTTACATATTATTTCTTTTCATTACAAAAATACAAAGTTCAATCAAAACTCTCCCTTGTTTGCATCGTCCTCCCCTCTCTCTTCTCTAATATTTTCTTTTTAATTTATTTTATTACATCTAATTTCCCTCCACAAAACTTATAAATACCCTCCCTCCCTCCTCCCTCTCTATTTCTTTCACACACTCATTTTACATATCAAAACTCTCTCAAAATTTCTTCACAAATCCTCTCTAACCAACTATTTCAACATTCTCTCAAAACAAAAATCATCTACCACATAATTTTACAACCATCATCTTCTTCCTTAAATAATCACACTTTTAGATAAAAAATTTCTATCGTTAATTTCTCATGTCAAGTAACTTAGCATGATCATGGTGTTGTTTCTTAAAACCCATGGGAGTTGTAGAAGCAACAACATGTTCATGTTTTATTCTTGTACATGCTAAGAATTCCGATTATGTTATTTTGGTTGATATTATGCTATTATGTTGATATTATTGTTATTATGCTCCTAACTTAATTTCGTCTATATATTACTATCTATATGTATATCTATATATTTCTTAGAGTCTAAATGCTCACTAACTTTAACTAAGATGCTCTAACTATTATTATTGCTCTTATTATTGCCTTTTCTTTTCTTTTGGGACTAGTCTATTCTTATCCAAGAGCCTTGATGAAGCTAAGCCTTCCAATACTTGACCGAGATACCTTGATGAACTAAGGTTCCCAATACTTGATCTTACTTTACTTGTTATTGCTCTTATATCTTTCCTATATTATTATATGATACTCTCGTCTTTTCATACTACATAATCATGTGCATGCATCATTATAATGATATTGTATCAACAAAATTAAAGTAGAATTTTCTTTAATAAATGAAAAATAGAACCAAACTCTTTTATTATATAACTTTGAACCTAAATAAAGATTGTCATAAAAAACATAAAAAAGTATTTTTATAAATTCTTTTAAAAAATTTAGACAAACCCATCATAAATTTCTCAATGATAATAAAGATGATTTTTTTTTTTTTTACTAAAGAAATTAACTAAGGAAATAAACACTATCTTTTCATATAAGTAACAAGATGTTTATTAAAACTTAGTGTTAATAATTCTTTGATAAGCAAATTTTTCATAAAAGCTTACTTATAATATTTTCATTTTTACCAACTTCATGATAAAAATTAAGAACTAGACTAGTTTTCAAAGTTAAGATAAGAATCAACCCACTAGTATGATAAATCCCCTTTAGATAAGTAAAAGTTTGCTAAGTTTCTAAATGATAAACTCATTTTCAAAGAAATAGAAGAATATAAACATGATAGGCTTCAAAAAAACAATAGATATTATCAACAACTTAAGAGAATGTTGAAAGTGATTCTTCTAAATGATAAACTCATTTTCAAAGAAATAGAAGAATATAAACACGATAGGCTTTAAAAAACAATATATATTATCAACAACTTAAGAGAATGTTGAAAGTGATTCTTCTAAGTAAAAATTTCGTAAAGAACTTAAAAGACCAAAATTTTAGAAATAAAATTTATCTTTAAAGAAGTAGAAATAGAGATATAAGAGAAAAAGACTTATTTATAACTTCAATCAAAACCATTTAAAAAGAAAAAATATACGTAACAACTCAAATTTTTAGAAACTATCAACAACTTATGAAATTTTGTAAACTTCATTTTTACCACTAGAGATAAAATTTGTAGATATCCTAAAAGATCAAAGTTTAGAAAAATTAATTTTTCATAGAAAAGAAATTAGAAAACAAAATTTATAAGAATATACTCATTTATAATAACACAAGAATTTATAAAGTTTTTCAAGACACTTAAAGAGGAAATTGTTAAAAAATTCAAGTTTTAACACTGTAAGACAAATTGTTTTATGAAATATAATCATTGAGACAACACCATTAAAATTTTGCATACAATATGAGTCTATATATATGTATTCAAAGGATTTTTAAACCATATAAATATCTATATTTTTGCTAAAGGTTTTTTGGATAAGGAAAAATTTGAAAAATTGTGTTTTGAGGATTTGGAATTCCGTAATGATTTTGTACCCTACTGTTTCCAAACCTAAATGGCTTTTTATGATAAAAATGAACCTAGAAATAGATAGATCTTTTCGAGTAGGTAGGAAACGACATATAATATGCGAAATTTCAAGTTAAATGAGCAAGTTATAGCCATTTTAAGTTGGAATTTCATTCTACACGATTTTTGACGAACATAGTAAAATATAAATAGAAAGTTTATGTGGAACTTTTACGAAATACTCATCTCGAGTATTTCTTTTTTCTAAGTGACGAGGAATACGGGATTTCCCTTCTTGAGGATTACTGCGACTAAGAAGATTGTGAAATAGATGAGTGAGTTTTCCCTTTTAATTTTGTTACCTTGCTTGTGTTTGAAAGTAGTGGCATTAGTATATTAGGAAAAGATAAAAATAGACATGTGGGGAATTCAATGATATATTTATATGTATGTGATTCTATGCTTATGTGATGAAATGAGAATTAAGAATATTGCAACTTCGAATTGTTTGTTTAAGCATTTTGTCTACCTATATGTATGATTGCTTATTGTTTGCTAAATTGTTTGATCGCTAAGAAACCTTAATAAGGTTTGGCTAAGAAAAATAAAATGTTCATGCATAGCATCCGTCAAGTCATATTTCTTTCGAAAGGCTGCTACTCCTACGCGTAGAGTTGGATGGGCTGTTAACGTGCTGAGACAAGGGCCATGCTCCTTCCTAGTGAATCCACATTGCTCGGGAAATGCGACTCTAGGTTCGGAGCTGTGCCAACCCAAGGCTTTGGGCGGAAGCTTGGTGATGCAAAAAGATCAAGGCTTAAATGGGAAGGAGTTGCGGATCAAATAGATTCATCAAAGAGCAGAAGTTGTCCAAAGTCGCAGGAGGATGAATGTCGGTTCAACATCGTTGGCTTTGAAACTTTACGCCGCTGGCCTTTCACCGACATTGAAACTCAAGATTTCAAATGCTAAAGCCGATGAGCAAAGCCGCCTGTGTATAAATATAAGCCGCCAATATTTGAAGAAAAAATGTCAGCCTTCGTGTTATGAGATTAATTATTAATTGTGTCATTTTGTCTTCTTTTGTTACTATTATTAATAGGGTCATTTATTAATTATTAATTTGTGTTTTTTTTTTGTCTTCCTTGTTACTATTGTTAATAGGGTCATAAATTGTATTTATTTTAGGTCTTTAAGTTTCTTTTGTTATTATTAAAATAGTCATTTGTTTGTAATTCATAGACATAATTTTATGACATTTCTCTGTTGAAAGACTCCTCCTTTGTGAGAGCTTTTGTGAGTTCTTATGAGAAGAACTTATAATTGCAAATCATTGCAATTGTTTTATGAATATTAAGAGTCTGTATCTTCTTTATTCATTCTGTTGATTGAATTTGATTCTTTTGACTAGTGATTGGATTTGTGATTCGTGAGTCATATCGAATTACGATTCTTGTTATGATCCAGTTCGTCTTTGTGATTCATGAGTCATATTGAATTACGATTTCATCCATATCTTTATGTTTTATCATTTTCTTTTATCTTAGAAAACCTTAATAAGAGATCAAGAACCTAATCTTGAAGGAAAGAATTTCCAACCCCCCTGGATTCGTATCACCTGGGGACTAACGGTAGAAGGTCGAGAGGATCTTCATCAACAATTCCTTAACCTTCGATACGGAGGGGTAAATTCGTTTTATATATGGTTTCCAAATAACTATATATATTTATGTAATCATGTGATTGTTGCATAGCATGCATAGCATTTGCATGAAAAATTAAATAAACTTGTTTGAAATCACGATGCAAATGAAAGGAAATATCTCATTAAGCTAGTTATAAGCTTATAGCCCCATAGGTCTTCGTTGAAACAGGTATTGTAAACCCCGGTATTCTTAATAGTCAAGTGAACTCTGGGGATCGAAAAGCAAAACCCTAATCCAGTCTAGTTTAAGCTTAGTGAGAGAAGTTTAGAAACCCTAAATCCGGCTTTCCTTCGGTTTCATAATAAAAGAAGTTTTTAAAGTAAATGGATATGGATTATTGTTTTAAAGTATATTTTAAACCTTAGAAAGTTTTAAATTGGGGAATTTTTCGATTCCGGCCTTCCTGAGCTCAGTTACGGAAAAACGTGCCCCGGAACCAGAAACTCAGAAAAATATTCCATAATATTCATTAGAGCCGAAATTTTATAAGGATTTCAAAAATATAAAATTTATAATTTTCCAGGCTATAAAAATTACTAGGGATGCAACCGGGGCGGGTCGTTATAGGGTACCCGCCCGCCCCGCCCCGCTAAAAACCCTATAGGTCAGACCCTATAGGGTTTAGGGTCGGTTTTGGGTTGTACTCATAACCCGTTAGGAAAACCCGACCCGATTTAATTAAAAAAAATTAAAAATTTTAGTTTAAGGAATTTACTTATTCATTAGTTGAATGATGCTTTTCATATAATCATTTTGTTATGCATGTATTGAGTCACATGATAGGATATAAATTATATTTACAATTAATAATCACTGATCAATTATCCAGAGAAAATCGATTTCCATGTGCAACCTTTCCCACTTTTTCAAAATTCATTTCTTTCCCATGCAACACAACAAAGTATAAAAATTAATTTTCTAAAAAAAAATAGATATTATATATATATGTAATGATAAATAAATTAAGAATATATAGATCGTCGTGTAGTGTCATCATTTTATTATTATTATTATTATTTTGAGTTGAATGTAATATATATATATATATGTAAGTCTTCTAATAATTTTAGGCAATGACATGTCTTGAGTTACTGACTTTATCTTATATATTCAGTTTTCACGTTTAATAATTTTTTATTTTATCTTTAACGTTTTCTAATTTTTTTAAATAAAAATTAGCATCTTTATCAACTCCATTGAAATTTTTGCCCTCCTAAACATGCCTCACTACAATAATAATTTAATCAAATAATAAAATGATGCATTTAATTATGTAATAGGTTAAACGGTCGGGTTCGGGTCGGGTCGGGTTTTAAGAAATCGGGTCGGGTCGGGTTCTGGGACACCCAATTTTTAATCGGGTCGGGTTTGGGACAGAATGACCCGACCCGAACCCGACCCGTTTACATCCCTAAAAATTACAATTGTAGCATTTTTCCCATATTTTCTTTACAACCGGTAAAGTAGATGTCTTGTCTACTATTCACAAGTACAACCTACACTACACACTACTCATACCCTATTCTTGCATCCTTACAACTACTCATTACAATTTTATTGTCCAAGAAATTTTGTTTCCTAATTAATTATTACATTTATTACATTTTATTACTTAAATTACAAATTTTATCAAAATTCAAATCTCTCTCTCTCTCTCTCTCACACCCACCCACAAGGCCGGTGCACCACCCTCCCCCAATTTCCTCTATTTTGTTTTATTTTTACTCATTTTATTACAAATAAACCCTAATGCACATGATATATAAACTCATTTTTACTCTCTCTCTTCATTTTTCACTCTTTCAAAATTTTACAAAGTGTAAAACTCTCTCTAGTCTCTCCATCCTTGCCGGTGACCAAGCCCCAACAAAACAACTGCCCCCCCCCCCCCCCCCCCCCCCCCCCACACACACACACACTTACACACATACACACAAGCTCATTTCTTCTTCTTTTCATCTCCAAATCTCCATTTAGGTGATGATTCTAAGCTTTATTCCTACATTATCTTGTACTGGCAAGACCATTCTTGTGTGTTTTCCACTTTAAATCCCAATGAGTGTATGCTAGGGACAAGAAACACTAATACAAGAATGTCAAGCCATCACAAGAAGTAGATCTTGTGTTTAAAGGAGTTTTGTTGGAATATCATCTTGTTCATGCATGTAAAGTAGAGATCTTGCATGGAAAGTTCATGTTCATGCACTATAAGTGGTAGATCTAGTGTTTAGACACTCATACTTTTATTTACATTTATGTTCATGTGGATATCTTGAGCTTTCATGCATTAATGATCATAAAAGCTTAGCATTGCATGTATATAGATGTGTTAGATGATAGATCTTTATGGATATAGGATAAGGAACTTGAAAAAGAAAAGATTTTGTTAGAAATGTCTAATGGAAAATTCGGATGATTTTCGAAACCTATTTTAAAAACCCTTGAAACCACTTTGAAACACATATTTTTCATGAAAAATGAAGGGTATATGTAATAGGTATCTCTAAGGAATGATTTTTACAAGTTAAAGTGAGTTTAGGCATAAGTGATGTGCAAAACAAGTAATGAAATTAAAATGGAAAATTTTGAGTTAGTGATCAAATTATCAAATTCGTAATTTGAGATGGAGCATATGTAATCACCTAGTATTTGAGCTCAAATTGCAAGTTTTATGTGTTAAATGAAGTCCTTAGACAATAGATATAATAAATCTTCAAATTTTGATGCATTAAACAAGTTTTCTCATAAGGAATATGCAAGAAATGAAAATTTCCAAAATTCGGATTTTTGTGAAAAGCTTGTTTAAAAACCTATTTGCAAAGGGAAAAATGTGAATTTCTATGAAGAAATGAAGGTCTGATGGAGACTCATTTTTATTTAGATAGCAAATGAATTCTAAGGATAAAATCTTAAAACACTAGGAGATGCAAAAATTGGAAAGATAGATTTTTAAGAAATGGCTATTGTAGAGTCTTGTAATGATTAGGAGTTCTTAAGAATTCATTATCAAAAATCATCAAGATCATGAATATATTGGACTCATTACATGATATTCATATTAGGAATTCATTCATATTTCATATATACATGAGTCATTAACTAGAAACATTTTTACCAAATGCGAAACAAATTTTCGAAAATGGGAAAGTTATAGAACAGATCTGATCCCTCTGTTCCGTGACCTTAATGTTTTCAAAACTTGAAAATAATATTATAAATAGATAGATCTTTCGAAGTAGATAGAGATCGATATAAAATTTGCGAAATTCTCAGTTAAAATGACCAAGTTATGTCCGTTTTAAGTTGAAACTTCCGCAAATAGCGAGAATCACGATTTTGTTTAGTCTAGATGTATAGTTTGAATTAGTTAAGTGATGAGATTTTTATTAGGTTATTCTTGTTTGGTAGGTGATCCCGAGCATGACGATACCCTACCACCCGACTACTACTATTAAGAGACCGGCGTACCATGGCCGAGTGAGTTTCACTTCCGATCTCAATTATTGCTTGTGATTGTAATAATAGTTGCACTAGTTGCTAAGTAAAGATAAAAGAATGTGAAATGATCTAGGTTCAAAGTCTATTTAAATTCCATGTGTTTATTTATTCATCTTAAGTATTTAATTGAATGAACATGATGATTATGATGGTTGTGTTGCTAGTAGTCTAAAATTTATTATTTGCATATATATATTGAAATTAATACCTTTGTTTTATATGTATTAATGTGTGTGTGTAGTAAAATTATTAATTATGTCTTTTATACATTAAGGTGTTAGTTAAGTTAGATTTATAAAATCAACCTTGGTTTTCACAAGATTAGTGATAGAATTTTATTTCCTTAGTTAAATTAGCATTTATGCCCCAAATGAGACTCAAATTCACCCAAATTGCAAATTAAAGTTATATATGCCTTAAAGGGCAAATTTGGAATATGTTTAAAGCTAAATTTTGCTTAATTAACCTACTTTTAGGGGCAGCCATTGTTTATCCGAATTTTACTTTTTCTTTCTATCTTTTCTTCTTCTTCTTTCAATCCAAATTCCAAGTTCAAGTTAAGATCAATAGCAAGCTTTAAAAATCGAAGTTCTTTCCAAGGCAAGGCATTTACATGTGAGTTGATTCAATTATGATTGTTATTTTTTTTTCCTTTCTTGTTGTGGTTGTATGAGCTTTTAAATGAAATGAGTTTAAGGTTATCTAAATTGCTTGTTCATGTATTGAGATGAGCTAGGAATGTGTTTTGTGAGTGTGTGAGTTTGTGCATGTATTGTAGAAGTGATATGAAGTGTTGGGAGGATGTGAAGAGGATTTGTGTAGGAAAATTTAGAATGGATGGAAGTGGAATTGGAAGTGTTTAAATGTGTTGATTTCATGTTTTGAGTTGCTAAGTTTCAGTAGTGTGGATAGGAGTGTGTATATGAAGTTGAAGAAGGTTTGAAAGTGTTATAGGGTAGAATTTTCGAAGTGGGAAAAACAGGGGATTTGTGTTCTGTTGTATAGGCATGTTTTTAAACGTACGCCGGCATTTGAGGTTTCTACGCCGCCGACCTACAGGCAGTATTGGAAGCCCACAGAATCAAATTTCTTAAGGCCGACCGAACGCCGCCGGCTTTCGCTAGAAAAGTCAGTCGGCGTTCATCCTTTCATATTGTACGCCAGCTACTAGGAATCAAAGCCGCCGGCGTATGTGTTAAAGCTGCTAGCGTATCTGGGTAAGCGGACGGCTTGCACCTCTCTGGATGTTTTTGAAAAATTTTGGGTTTTCATTCTACACCGGCTCAAAGCCGCCGCGTAGGATAAAGGCAGCTGACGTACCCTTGAGCACTACCAGCGTTGGCAGTGTTGTTTTTCATAGTATTGAACACCGGCTCAAAGCCGCCGGCGTTGAGTACCAGCGTATCCCCTGCGCTTTTGAATTTTAAAAACTTTTTCTAAAATTTTCCCAAGTTTGTTATTTTAGCAATTAAGTATTTGTTAAACGATTTAGAATATAATAGAATGATTAAATGCTTATTTATGACTTTGTATTCAATTATTTGAATTTCTTTGATTTATTTGTGATATATATAATAATATGTATGTATATTGTGAGAGTGAAATCTATATTTATTGATTTATTGATTATTGTGATATTCCTATTTCAGTTAAGGATTCTTCGATTAGTTCTTCACCGAGAGATCCTAGTTATATACTAACGGGTTCAGGTACGCAATAACTTGTTTGATGATTGCTAGGAATAGGCATTCCTAATCTGATTTAAATTGATTTGACTTAATATTTGAACGAATTGGATGTCTATTACGCCATTTAATCTGGTCCGAGAGCAGCAAACCTGTCATAATGCAATGACATGTTAGTTAGGCGCTTAACTAAGTCATGATGCAATGACTTTACCATGATGCAATGGTACGCTACGATGCAATAGCGATTCTTTTGGTTAAGTGGGTAGCCGATAGGGATAATAGTATCTGAGTAACGTTTGCTTAAACTTAGGGGGAAATACCATGATTTAGTTCAAAGTTTATGGGAACTTGTGAACTAGGCTCATGTTATGGACTGAGTTTAAGTAGAGTCGGGCAACGGCTTTTAAACCCTAAATGAAGCTATTATCTTCGTGAAATAGATATAGGAGATATAAGTATTCGGACTGCTTATATCAACCTCCTGAGCAGCTGCTGTTACTTAAGATCCCTGAATTCTCGAAGCATGACCCGGGGTTTGAATACCCTCTTGTTGATTTGTGAAAGAAAGTGTAATAAAGATAATCACCTGTCTAATGATGCATTACATTGACTTAACAATTTGTTTTTGCATTTGTTATTGTGTACTGGGCCTTTGGCTCACTTTTGCTGCTTTGCAGGTATTAGAGACGAGTTTTATGATGATTTGGGCTATGGGTCCGATTTCGAGAGATTTCTGGATGAGTGGGACGAGTACGATCTGATCACCCTGGACTTTTGGGAAGAATTTTTGCTAAGGAAAAAGTTATGTATAGAAGGCTTGTTAGTTAAGCCTATTTGTTGTAAAGACCTTAAGATCCTCTAGGGTCCTTTTGTTTAAGCAAACATGTAATTTTTGTAGTGTCTTGTATTGACACTAAACAGTGATTATATGATGTAAATGTATGTATAGATTGCTTTTGTTAGCAATCTTGTTTTATTAAAATTTCTTTATAAAGTTATAGTAATTTTGATCAAACAATTTTCATAAACTATTAGATTTAGGACAACCTTACATATAATGTTTTCACATTATATGAAAGGTTAGGGACTCGGTACTCTAAGTCTCGGGATTTAGAGGGTCAAGTCTTTACAGAATGATTATGCAGGATGGGGTTAGTTGGGAATTATAATTGTCTGTTGTTGATATGTGAAGTTGAACTTAAAGAATATCGAAACCGGGTGATAAGTTATTGCTTGTATAGAGATGAGCTAGAATTGATTGTCTGCGAATATTGCTTGGCCACCTAAAAGAATTGGATTAATTGAGTATTGGACTTCAATTATAATTGAACTCATTCATATCACGATGGGGATGGAGCATTAGCATTTGTTGGTTTTTCGTGATCCATAAAATGAATATATGTTGGTTAATCGTGATCCATAAAACCGGATATTGTTCAGTTGACCGTAAGCTTAAACGGCGTCGTACCGCAGGATTCGTTAATCTGCTAACCCGGGATGGAGGGCGTAAGTCCATCCACATATGATTTCCGACTGGTCATATGTTTGTTGAACTCATCTGTTTGATGCATTTCACTTGCTTGAATAATCACTTGCTTGAATGTTTTGTCTTACTTGTGATATGGAAGTTTTCACTCACTAAGCTAGTTAGCTTACGCCTCTATAGTTTCTACTTGTTGCAGCATGAATTCATTTGGCTTAGGCCAAGGCAGGCTACAGCTCAGGTACCGGAGCTAGGAGTTTCCCTTAGAAGTTTACTTCGATTTTGTTTAGACTTTCGTTGGAAACTAAAGGACTCTAGATGACTGTAATGGACTTAATATTATTTTACGGGGGGAATTCCCCTTGGACTTTGTAATTTATATATGTGTTTTGGTTTATTATCTATGGCTAATGAATGCCACATTAAACTTCTTAACTCCATTGATTTGAGTATTCTATTATCGTAAATGGACGCTTTACATCTATACAAGACTTCCGAAGGGCTCGGATAGAAATTTGAGAGTCTTATATAGTATGTGGCAGACTGTTACGTTTAGGATACCCCTATGGGGCGTGACAGGTATAGTCATGGTTCTATTCGAAGATCTAGACATGAAGGAAATCGTTTATGGATTCTAAACTCTTAGGGAAGCAATGGGAACATAAAATGAATTTATTTTGTAATTTCCTTATATGTAATGTTAGTATCATGGAGAGTACTAAGAAATGTATTTATATAGGCTTGAAGACAATAGCGAGGGTATGCCCCTAAGATTTGTAATCAACCATGTTTATGTTTTATGATAAGTATTCTCTTTGCCTTGTTACTTAATCATTATCAATGCAAATTGCGCTACTCTGATGCATTCTCTTGGTTGTGATTTATGCCTTGTACATGATATGAAAGACTCTGCGTGACTAAGATAGTTATTCTTAGGCTTTAGTATTGTATACGGCGGACTGTCATGTTTATGGTACCCCTCGAGGCGTAACAAAATAAGCAAACATTGCATAACAATAGATAGATTAATATAATTAAGTTGGTGAATATTTGTTTTAAATTGAAATTTGAGATTTCAAATATTCTTTTAGATCATCTACTCATTTCAATGACTTTTCTTATGAATCAAACTTTTATTATTATTTTAAATAATTCATCGAAACTTCCTTTTCTTCAATTTCAAATTCCTAAATCTTAAAACAAACATTTTAAATGTTTTTGAATTCCTAAATCCTTGAATTTTAGCTAACTTTTATTTCCTCAAATCCTTATAATTTTTGAAATCAACTGCTTGTTTAAAGATATTGGTTTTTAAACTTAAACCCAATCTAAATTCAATTTCTTATAAATTGAACTTCTAAACTATATTTCTAAACCAAATTATCATTCCTAATATATAAATACTCAAATCATTTTCTAAATACTTTTAGAACCAAAGATATTGATAAGAGAGTTTTAAACCCAATACCTTATCCTAAAAAATATCTTTAAAACTTACCCTTTACTTTTCTTCTTTTATATTTCCCCTATTGCCACCTTTCCTTCTCCTCTCTTCTTTTCGTTTCCTCCTTTTCTTCTTCTTCTTCTTCAAAATTAAACACCAACTCTCAAATTAAACAAGATCATGGAAGAAACTAAAGCTACAAAAGAAGATAGGAAGTGAGAATCATGTTAGGAGAAGCTTCAATAACTTAAAAGTAGTACCAGTAGTACATGAGATTAAGTGTGAGTTGTATAAAAAGATAAGTTTTGTTATTTTCTTTATTTTGATTATTATTATTGCATGTATATGATGGATTGATGCTAGTTATGTGTAGGAGTTGAGTTAAAACTTATAAAATTGAAAGATACAAACTTATAGGCTAAGCCTTAAGTAAGATCATGCATGTTAGAACTAGATTTTGATATTTTATGGAGTAAAAACTTGTATATACATGTTATAAATCATAGTCCTAAGCTTTTATGATGAATATAGGATGTTAGATGTTGAAATATGAAGTGAAACAAGTAGAAAAATAGGTTAAGTTTCAAAGGGAATGAATAGAGCAAAGAGCACAAGGTGAACACAAGATGCCCTATTGAATCGTGCTCTATACTATTTTTTTTTCTAGCCATTATAATAGGAAGGGGGAATTCGAACATGAGACCTCTCACTTGAGAGACCAGAGAGATGCCACTAGGCTACAATGCCATTGGTGCTCCTTATTGTTTATTAAAAACATGGATTTTTAACTCATCATAGGATAAACGTGGCTAGAACATGGCTTGTCCTATCCAAACGTGCTCCTCTTTGACCTCAAAAACTTAAAGAACACATGTCTTTTAGAATAGCATGACCAAGGACATGGAGTAATGTATTTACCTGTGCTTTTCTCTACTCATGACACTATTTCGTGTTTTAATAATAACTTTTTCATCCGCACTTGGATTAAGGTGATTCAAGATGCTGCAGAAAACTTAAAAAGACCTCTACAACTTTTATGTTTTAAGTTTTTGGAAATTCTAAAAGTATCAATGCCTAAATTTTATTTGTTTCAAGCTACAATATAGAGTACAAACAAAAACAATACAAAACAAATCCAAACATATTCAAATCTATTGAACACTTGTTTTAATAGTTAAATATAAGTAGTTGAATATAACATTTTATAATTTCTTAAGGACCAATAAACTAAGGAATTTATGACACAAGTTTAGAACACATAGATATAAAATGGACTTATTTAAGCAACCTAAGTTCATCACAGCCTAATGACTCTTTTTTACCTAAATGAACTAGACTAATTAAAATCCTATGAAATATATGGTAATGACTTAGAGAATAATTGAATATGGCTTAGTAATTAGGTTTAATGATTGATTCTATACAATTCGACTAAGTGAAGTTAAAATAGACTTAATAGCTTATAAATGGCTTAAAAATAGTATAATTGTAATGTGATGGATTAAATCATAATTAGTAAAGGGAATATGTTGTTTCAAATATATGTTTGCTAAAAATGAGTTTTTCATATAAATTAATAATTTATGAAAATACTTATATGAATGATAAGGGAATGATAATGTTATTATAATAAATGATTTGTAAACAAAAGAAAAAAATAATTTGACAAACAATGGAAAACTGTTCGTATCTTGGCGAGGCGATATTCAAAGCCATGTTAGAGTTCTTATTTTCATGTCTGATCAAATAAAAACATAAAATGAATGTTTAATATAAAATTTGATGTAAGTTAATAAATAATTGAATTATTTATATGATTTAATCTTTGAATAGATGTTTAAGTCTGGCTTCTGCTTCTTGTGGACTATCTTTTAATCTCCATCGGGTTTAGATAAGATACATAATAACTTGCATGTTATATACTAGGATAGACATCCAAAATAAAATTAGAAAATTAATGACGGCCCTTATAATTGAATGTTGCTTGTGCTTGTGTCATTTAATCCTGTCCAGGGGAGATAGACATGGTAGTTTGGTGCTTAGGCCACCTCTTTGTCATGATGTAATGAGAAATACCATGATGCAATGGTACCCATGATGTAATGATGATTCATAAGTAGCTTAGCGGGTAGTTGATAGGGCAAACAGTATTGGCGTAACATTTGCTTAAGCTTGGGGTGAAGTAGCATGATTTAGTTCATGTTTATGGGACTAGTTGAACTAAATGATGTTATGGACTAAGTTTAAGTAAAGATGTATAACGATCGTAAACACTAGATGAGGCTATTTCCTATTTTTCGGTTAGATATAGGAGATATAGATATCTACTACCTATATCAACTCTTCGAGCAATGGTTGTTACTTAGGACCCCCATATTCTCCAAGGCTTATTTTGTAGTGTGAGTACTATGGTGTTATTTGTTTCACTTTAAATTAAAGATAATAATCTATTGATGTTGCATTGCATTTAGTCTAAGCTTGTGTGTTATATCGCATGTGCTTATGTTATTGTATACTAGGCTAAGATTCATTGTTGTTCTCTTTCTAGGTGATAAGTATGATGGGGATGATCAAGATTTTTTGATGGTGTTGATGTGATGATGAAGATGATGTTATTGATGATGATTGGATGATGATAATTATCACAGGTATGGGTCGACTTGAAAGGACTTTTTTAGAGATCGAAAAGGATTAGGATCGCTAGATTGGTTTTTATTTTAAATTTGTTGAAGAGTTGGATTTATAGTTTTGTAATTTATATTATTTCTTTTGAGGGTCTGATGGAGCCCGAGTTTTGCAATTTAAGTTTTTAAAGTTTTGTTTTACCATCACAAAAGGTACACCGGATACCTGATGGTATGGTTTTGTTTATAAGGATAATTGTCTACTCATGAGAGTAGTTCTGAAATGTTTAAGGTTTTATTTATCTTTATGAATCCAATTATTTTCATAATCTAATTAAATGATTTCTTTAAATTAAAATGGAGTAGCAAATGTTCATGATAAATAAATCTTTTAAGGAAGCATGTGCATATAATGTAAAAATGTTATACGTGGTTGTATGCGCTTTGATGAAATTATAGAGCATCACAGCTTAACTTAGAATTTAACAATATCAATTAGGGATAAATAATAGAGTTGGTGAGTTAAAATTTATAAGATTATTGTTTTATATAAATTCTCGTTTTGTGGATATTCTATCATTTGTTTGTGGCTGGATTTCTTACTCGAGTGTAGGTACGCAGTGACTTAGATGTTGCTTGCTAGCATAGTCATCTTAAAACAAATTAATATTTAAAGATGACCTTATAATTGCTCGAGTGTGCTTATGTCATTTAATTCGGTTTAAAGAGTGACAACCTTATGTAGCGATGCCAATACGGTAGTTAGGCTCTTAGGCCACCCTTACCTCTATATGGTACATTGAGGTGGCTTGGCAAGTAGCTAATAAGGATAATAGTATTGGGGTAACATCTATTTGGATTAGAGAGAAGTAATATAGTGTGACTTACATTTATGGGATTAACCGAGCCACATTATATTATGGACTATGATGAGTAGAGATGAGTAATGGCTGTGACCTCCAGATGAGGCTACTTAGAATTTTTTCAAGGAGATATAGGTACTTAGGTTGATTACCCCTTAAGTAGTTGCTAAGCAGTTATTACTACTTAGGACCCCTAGATTCCCACAACATGTTGCCAGAGTGTGAATGCTTCACTGTTGATCTACTCTACCTAAATTAAAGATATAAATTGATGGTTGCTACATATGCATTGAAATATGAGCGTGTGATCATACCGTATGTACTTGTGTTGCTGTTATATAGGGTTTTGGCTCATTCCTTTCTTTTCTAGATAATGATGATGATGCTAATATGAATGCTTTAATTGTTATGGATTCAATATTGGTGATGGACTCGAGGAGCTGTACGTTTAGATGCATTGGATATTATTTTATTATCAACTTGAGTGTTTAATATTTGTATTGTGAGGTTTGTAATGTATTACTGAGAGATTATTTACTATTATTTACAAAACTTAAATAAGGTTTTCTTAATCTAAAATTGGTTTAAAAATCACTTAGTAATGATAGCCTTTGCATATAACGCTTAAGTGTTATACATGGCCGAATTGTCAACACTTTATTAAACTCTCTTCGGGGTGTGACACCGAGTTTATCCATCATCATTTTATCTTTATCTTTTCAAAATCCCATTATACCCAAGACGAGTTAATACTTCTCGAAATATAATCGTGGGAAGAATATTATTTGAACCCATCAAGCAAGCTAAAATTTATATTTCATCATTAGCCTATATTACATCTGCGCTATTTAATAAAAGAATTAATTTAAAACACTTTATGGGCAAGAAATTAGAATTCCATAACTTAAGAGAAAATGGTAGTCGAATGAATTATTCAATTCTAAATTGCATAGATCATATCACCTTTACACTTTTATTAAATATATGTCCAAAGATCCCGTCCTGAAAGAGCTGTTATCAATACATGAGCATGGGGTAGTGCCAGATGTATTGCGTTTAATGTACTTGTGATACGCTATAAGAAAACTGGCCTTTAGAGACATAAATTTTGTGATGGAAAATAGGTAAAACAAGTTATATTTCTACAAATACAATCAGCGACAATGGTTTTTGCAACAGAAATTTACGTTTAGAGACAGGACTTTCGTCTCTAAAGCCCAATTTTCTTGTAGTGGTAATTAGCTCAATCTAAGATGAAGTTCATTCATTTTACAACATATTAAGCCATTACTCTTCTGCAATTCTTTTTTTTTTTCATCCATATCCAACCAGCTTTGTCTAACCATATATACAAAAAAAAAAAAAAACATCTCCAAGTCTGATCTTTACAATAATTTCACAAATAAATTATGCAATATTGGTAGTGTCTTAAACAAATATTTTCTTAAACTCCTAGCTTGACATATTCTTAGACATCCTTATCCGTATCAAATTTCACATTTTATCTTGATACTAAGAGTAATCATATAGAGGCCACTTGTAATTAGGCTTTAAAATATATTTATTATTTATTTGGATCTGACTCATAGGCTGAGTGTCAGGGCCCAGCAAGTTTGGTTCAGTTATTAAGATGACTTGGGAAGATTTGGCTTAGTGGACTCGGAACAGGGACTGTTAAATGGGTTCGCCGCAGCTAACCTTTCTTTGGCAAGCTCATGCACATAGGAATGACTTTGGCCTTGACCCATGAGGAACTCCATCTCATCTATCAATTACTAAGATTATCTAAAGGTCATAATCCATTGCAAATGCTTACAAATAATGAGTCATTCCTCTTCATTTGGGGCCTTTGGATAGAGAGAAGATAAACAACATTCTATATAGGAGACTATTTAAAAAGATCAACGAAGGCAACTCAAGTAATTTCTGCCTCAATTGCTCAAGAATTATAAGGTCGACACGTAAGGTCTACTTAAGCTCCTTACTTGTCACTTGCGCATTTAAGATATTGAGATTGCTTGTTTATCCTCCCTCGTCATTCTGTCCAGCCATGTTGTTGTCAAGTGCCATATCTCTAGTAGCATTTTGAACTTATGTGCAAGGCACAAGATTCATGTAACACGCCCATGACCACTTTAGGAAGAACCTTGCATCTACACCATTCAATCTTGACCAAATTGTTTTGATTTTTTTTTTTTTTTTTATGGAAGAAGAAGAAGACGAAGAAGAGGGAAGAGAGAGAGAGAGAGAGAGAGAGGGAGGCACAATAGAAAAAGAGGGAGAGAGGAGGGAGGGACGACGGAGGGAGAGGTAGGGAGAGAGAGGAAAATAAAAAAAAGAAAGAAAAAATAAAAATGTTGACTTGGAAATTAAAAATTAATTTTTAATATAGATACCCTACTATGTTAGTAAGGTGCTAGATTTTTTAGTTGGATTCCGGGCAAAATGACATCGGTGCAAAGTTTAAAAAGTTTATGTATTTTTAGGGTTAAATTTTTTTGGTACAAAACTATTATATTAAGAAAGTTCAAATATGTCAATGAAATTAACTCGATCAATTTAGTACTTAGAAAATTTTAGAATCGATCGATTTAGTAGTTAAAATAACTTAATAGAGGTATTGTTGACGTACATAATTTTTTTTTTATACACTAAATAGGTTAATTTCAAAGTTTAGATACGAAATTGATCAATTTCAAAGTTCGGATACCTAATTATATATTTGTCAAAGTTTAAGTATCATTTGTAATATTAACCCTTATCTACGGTTTTATTATATTTTCCATTAATGATATGTTTCAATTTTCTCACAATCTCTTATAATATTTCTTCTTTCTATTATTTATAACACTTTTGTATTACTAGAAAGTTTTTTACATGGCGTAATGCATATATTTTATGAAAATGAAACACTTATATACAATATTATTATTTCTTGATTATTGTTGAGATAGAGACATCGCAAGGATGAAATGGTTGTTTAGCTTTATTTTTTTTCAACATTTTTTCATGTCTTTTTGATATGTTTATATATTTGTACTTACATCTATTTAAAAGCATTTAGACTTTAGGGTGTGAAATTGACTTTTTAGTTGAAATAATCTTTGTGGAATGTTCTTATTATTTAGGTTTAAAGAAATGTATAAAAAGACAAAGCTTGATCCAATTTGCTAGTTTGCAGCATCTCATGACAATGATTCAATGAGGATGATGACTAAAGGTATGATATAGGGCAATTCAAAGTTATTAGTATCTCTTTATACAGTTTTTGAAAATGCAATACTCATATGCATTATATTTTCATTTGTTGCGATATAAAACTTTGATGATTTGTTGTTAAGATAAAGGTGCAGCAATATGAAATGATTATTTAATTCTATCCTTTCCCAACTTATCTATTTTTTTTTCTTTTTGATATCTTTATATATTTGTATTTATGTCTATTTTAAAAATATTCAGATATTTAATATGTGAGACTAATTTTTCAATTTAGGTAATTTCATAAAATGTTTTTGCTTTTTAGGTAAAAAGAATTTAATAAAAATAATGATGGCAATCCAATAACCTTGTTCACAGGTTTGAGGTGGAGACTAGACATGAAGGATTTGTTAAGAATTACTTCTCTCTCTCTCCCTCTCTAGGTGTAATTTATTAATCTTTTTTTTTATATGAATAATTGTTGTAAAAGCTTGTAACTTTTTTTTTTTGGCCAAGAAAAAGCATGTAACTTTAAAGTAGTGTATTTTGGCTTTTTTTTTTTCTTTTTCAATTGAATCATTGTGTAGTTTATAATAATAATAATAATAATAATAATAATAATAATAATATAAAATAATAATAATAATAATAATAATATCAACATATAAAAAATAATGATAACGCTAACATGATGGATTGTAATGACATAAAAATAAAACTACTTGCAAGAATTAATATTAATAGTAACTGTAGCAACAATATAAATATTATTAGCATTGATGATTCAAAAATTTAAATTATTAATTTTAAATTTCATTACATTTATCATTAATAACTCTCTTAAATTCTCTCTAATCCCAATTTTACTCAATAATCTATATTCTTAAAGCTTTTGGCCATGTTTAATATCTTACATAATTTATTTCAATTAAATTAGTAAAATTTCTTTTTTTTTTTTTCCATTTTAATTTCCATAAATAGATTTTGAGTTATTAATTTATCATATCATTGCATTTACTGATAATTTTACATTTCAAATCATATGAATATCAATTCCTATTAATTATTTTATTGCAATATTAATGCTTTTGACACTCTTACTTTCCATATTTTTCTTCAATTTTAAGTTATCATTCTTTTCTGACATATATTTAAATGTAAATTTTTTTAACAATTTCCTCATAATTATAATGAAGAAGATATTTGAATGAAATAAAAATTATTTATTACCACCTTTTCTTGAAGTTAGAGCTTTCTTTTTCCAAAAAAAAAAAAAAGTAAAAACAAAGAGCATTGATTTTCAGGTTACTTTAAGCATTTTCTTTTGGGGCTATTACAACGAGAAAGGGGAGATTCGAACCTAGTATCTCTCACTTGAGAGATAAGGAAGATACAACTAGGTTACAATGCCATTAGCGGTACTTTAAGAATTTATTCCTAATATTTATAAAGAAGTTTGATTAACAATTTCCTTGGAAGTATAACAAAGAAGATATTTGAATGAAATAAAATTTATTTTATTACCACCTTTGCTTGAAGTTATAACTTTTTTTTCTTTTCTTTTTTAAGTAAAAACAAAGCTCAATGATTTTCAAGGTACTTTAAGCATTTGTTCCCAATTTAAAAGCTAATTTGTAACATTTTAAAATTCTTCCTACTTTTGTTGGAGATTTTCAATCAAACTTGACAAAAGAATTTTCATTAGTGGGATTAACAACATAGAATATGTGAGATATTATTTTCAGTAGACTATCCTTTTTTACAAAAATAATAATGTCTATTTTTGTGTGTTTTTTGAGTTTAATGAATTTGCATGTCAATTCTCTCATTATTTCAGTTATATTTTATCTAATATGACATGTGTTTATAATAATTGAATGTTAGATTAAACCATCTAAAAAATAATCATTAAAATGGGATTTATGGCAAATTAACTACCAAAACAACCCATCAAACTCACATATTGGAGATCCCAGTTAGGTGCACCAAAAAAAAATTATAGTGACTCACATTTAAAAGCTGCTAGTCTTAGTAGTAACTCACATTTAAGTATTGCAGGTTCCTATGGTAACTCGCATTTGAGAACTATAAGTTCCAATGATAAATCACCTGTAAGACATGAGTAACACATTAAAATTAAAAAAACACAAACCGTAAATACCACTGTTGTTAGAATCGGACCGGAGATTGACCGAGGTCAAGGGTTGAACCGGGGGCCAATAAAAATATAAAAAATAATTTATAATTTAATTGCTAATGGCAAAAAACATGAAATTATAACAAATTATAAGTTTAAATAATCATTTTAACTAATTAGTACGAGTATTGAAATCGTTATAACCTTATTTATATTTTAACGTTATTGTTTTCAATATAAAATTATATCGTTTCTTTTTTGGCTAACTATATCAACCAAAAAACAAAACCAAACATTCAGTTCACAATGTGAAGTCACAAGAATATAAATTTCACTGTCCTTTGCATGATAGAGAAGATGAAAGTTCTCATTTTATTAGTTCTAACTTTGCCATCAACAAGAATATGATGCTGCATCGGAATGGCTATTACTTTACGGTATAAAAGAGCAAGTTTCAATCTGTTTCGCAAGATTAAAATTAATTGCAGACATTCCCTTGATATTCAAACCCTCAGCAAATGCACCACCTACCTTGTCAAGCATCCAATACTCCGGTGGATTGAGCTTCTTTAAGCGTTTTTCAAATCCTGAGCCACGGTTGAAGTTGAAGCATCGACGATGAAAGCAGGGCTGAAAAAGAAGTGACTACTCCAAAATTTAAGCTTTATTTTAATAAAACTACTACAATATTTCCTAAATAAAGTCACAGATTATTATTTTGCATCTACTTTAAATCTATTATCCCCATGAGCTATAAAAATATTGCCATTTTGCTAAAAAAATCATTGCAAATTCAGTCCCGTAACTAGTGCAACTCTAGCTTATATTTGGTTGTAATAGGAGTCCCACATTCCTAAAATGACACGCCAATATATATAAGTAAATTGATGTTAGCATCGTGTGGATGTGTGATCTAACACATGTGTAGCGTTAGTGTGCCATACGAGTAGTTGCATTTTGCCCCATTGGAACCGGCCGAGTCGCATCGGCCTCTCTGAGTCATTACAAGAATGGGTTGAAATGATGGACTGGCCTGTTCTATTGGCCGGTTCCTGTTGAATTGTGTTGAGCTAGGCCGGTTTGAATTTTACAACATTGGTAAATACAGTTTGGTAATCTATTTTCATAATTAAGTTTGATTATGTCCTATTTAAGTAATTAATTTTAAAATGAAATTTATTTTGACAAAAAAAAAAAGTGTCTTTATACTCATTCCAATGAAGATAATATGAATCAAAGATCAGAATATAAATAGTGTTTGACAATATAATAAAAATGTTTGAACACATTTTTTTTACTATTATCCAATATTTTTTCCATAAAGTATCTTCCAATTAAAGAACTTTACTTACTTATTAATGTTTTACAAGATTGACACTCATACATCCATATATATCCATTCATGTTTTGCCTTAGTAGGGATTTCTTCTATTGATATAATTTTTTTTTTTTTTTTTTATATCTTAGCAAATCACTTGCAACCTAATTTATGGTAAGTTTATTTTCATGTCATTGTTAGGAGGAAATTGTATGATTATCAACCCCTTAAATAAAAATTACTTAAATACTAATTATATAAAATTAATTACCAAAATACCTATGCAAAATTGCATCATTAACAGATGATTCACGAATTTTCTAGTGAATCTCATATTGAAGTTGTGATTTATTGACAAATATGAAATGTCTCTTAAAATGTAATTCATGTACAAAATAAATGCATCTCCCTTTGAAGATGCGATTCATCTTAAAAAAACATGAAACGCCCTTTGAAGATGAGATTCATTGTATGACTTTTGCTGAATCGCATCTTTAAAAGACGTTTCATGTGTAAATCTATGAACGACCATTCAATATGAGATTTTGCATCGGTATTTGTATAATTATCTTTGTATTTTATATATTTATAATTTTTTCTACAATGTTAATAGATACATGTTTCACTCCATTGTTAGCATACTATGTCTTTTATGTAAGGAACTATTATGCCCATAATATAGTTTAGTTTATCTTTTTTTTTTCTTTTTTTCATTTATTTTTCTAGCATATGGCAAGATCACAATGGAACAATTAAATTGTAATTATCATTATTATCCATTGATGTATTAACAAAAACAAATGTTTAGATATTTTTTTTATTTTTCAATAATTTTTTTTTTATATTTAACTTCTTGTTCACATATTTTATTCCTTGCTTCTATATGTCATTAACAAAATTTTTATATATTTTCTATTTCTTTGAGAATATCAGTAATTTGAATTTTTTGTTGTTTTATGATTTAATTTGATAGAAATATTAATACTACTAATGGATACATATCAATGTCCGTTTTTTTTTTTTTATGCATACGCATCATAAATACATCATATGCTAATGTGTATGTATATATATATATAAACCAAATCTCATACGCACATGCTGTCGATAACGATAGGACTCCACGGACACTATTATCCATTAAATTCATCCGACTATCGAATGGATCTCATTACTTAGTGCTTTTACAGCATTTGTCAGAATCTATAGCTAGAATGATTAAAAGGAAAAAATAAGGAAAAAAAAATTAAAAGAATTGTTTTATCTTCTTTAAACCTTTTAGTTCTAAGTTAACAAATGGTTGGCTTTTGGCTAATGGTTTTACAGAATAAAGAGTCCTGCATGGACCAGATAGCTAGGCTTATTATTATTAATATAATATATTATAATATAATTTTATTAATGGTCTGACAAAAAGATGGAGGGCTATGATCGCACATGCACAGTGCTGACATAGTCTCATATGGACCATGAAATGAAAAGTACACATGCAACCTTAAGACAGAAGAAGTTGACAATAACAATAAAAGGGCCGGGGTAAGTTTTTCTCTTTTCTCTTTTCTCTTTTTTCTTTTTCCCGTCTATATCTATCTATATCTCACCAGTTAAAATAAACATGATCATTAAAATATTATCATATTTCAATTAACAAAAATCAGCCAATTATCTAATTATTAGATAAATAATTAACTCAATCTCTTATGGTCTGGTTGAAGAGACTATCCATTAGCCATTAAGATATCTATCTTAATCGGTAAAATAAATATGGCATCGTCCCATTAACTATTAAGATAGATATGGTCTCATTGACTAGACAGTCTAGTCAATTACTTAACTATTAAAATAGAGAGCTTCCACGATCCTATTAATATGATTGTCCAGTTAATTATCCAACTGTTAAAATAGAGAGCTTTTATGGCTCCATTGATAGGACCATCTAGTCAATTATCAAACAGATATTTATCAAAAAATATATATTAATAAAAAACAGGTAGTTTTATTACTAAACATATATGATATAGATAAATTATAGATGCATATCAAATACAAATATGATACATACAAAAATTTGACAATCCATGAAGGCCACTAAAAATGAAGCTATAATGAGGGACGCATTCAACTTATTTTCTGAGACTGGTTCATAAGGAGCGCTCAAAGAGTGAATGAAAACTGACCTTCAAATTTCGAAGAAATAAATTTACTATCCTTAAAGGTTTTATATGGTATATAGGTTGTTCCAAAAATATTATTGGGTAGATTTTAAGATTTAAAATTATCAACTTATACTTTATAGAGTAAGGTATGGATAGACTTAGATTTTCTATTCATTTTATATTTACTCACTTCTAATAAGAACGAGAAATGTTTTAGTAGTTATACATGCATGTAAGTAATTGTTAATGATTTTTTAATACGTGATTGTGTGAGTGATAATTACTTTAGAAATCACCTACTACCTTATACATGTGTTAAAGTATAATTGCAATTACCTACCATATGTATATATACATGGTGTGTACTGCCTATTGATATTTTTCCCTCATAAGGAGTTATGGTATAGAATAAAATTAAAAGAGAGGAAAAAAATTGAAACGTGTGTTGATTTTACCCCATGGTACTAATAAAATGTCTTAACCTTCTAAAAAAAATAATTTAAAAAGCTTAATCTTTTTAGATAATGTCATTAAAGGAGTTATTTATGAAAATATCACCTTTTCAGTTGAAAATGGAAAAAAAACATTAGTTTTGTCTTTAAATAGAAATGATTATCTTTACATGGAAAATTAAATGTGAATAGAATTCTTATAACACATTTTTAAACTTTTTCATTTATACCTATGAACCACTAGGGCTAAGTTGTTTTAAACCCACTGATGCACTTGCTCCTCCTACCTTTTCCATTTATAGTTGATTCATTTACTTGGCAGAAAGATTCATTAGATTAACAATGTGACATATAAGTATTAATTGA
This sequence comes from Combretum micranthum, assembly GCA_024138025.1. NCBI lineage: Eukaryota > Viridiplantae > Streptophyta > Magnoliopsida > Myrtales > Combretaceae > Combretum > Combretum micranthum. The sequence continues at coordinate 75,601 of JAMXBD010001244.1, forward strand.
ATTTTGATAAACACAATAAATAAATGAAGTGATAGTTATAAAAAGAAATTGACAATGGTGATTTGAATATGTAATATATATTAAATTTATATTTATATTTATGCACCATATATATATATGTGACAGGTAATGGGTAATATTCTATGTAAATAACTATATAAGACATAAAATAAGAAACACATAAGATAGAAAAAAACTTTTAACACAAATGATAACTTTTCTCCTTCATTGTTAGAAAAACTAAAAGGGAAAAAAAAAATCTAAAACCTAACTAGTTGGTCCCTGTTCAAAAATAGAAATCAAGAAATGGTGGATGGAACCAGTTCTCGTTTTGGTTCCGAAAACCTAGAATCGAAATTTGTTGGTCCCAAAACAAAACTAGTGGTTTGCAAGAACTACTATGCCCTTGAGACTTTGAGGAGATGGGTACCTTTTACCAACAAGTATGTCAATAATATATTACTTTTGAAACACATTGCAAACCTTAAATTAAATCATTATAATTGATTAAAAAGAGAGAGAGAGGGGCATACAATAATTAAATCACAACAATTATTATTAAGTAATGGGAACATAATGATAGTTAAGTTGATTCAAAACAAATTTGTTAATACCTCATGTGTTTGGCCAATCAATTATGGTGACTTAGATATACTTGAAAAAATCATAAATAAAATATTTAAAGAGGGATGCCATTAGTTAGTGTATGATTAGAGGAAAAAAGTTAATTGGTATACCAAAGAAATGAAACTTTCATAGTAATTGTAATCAAGGTGTATGAATTGAGTCCTCAACTTCCATGGTAGAGATGAAATCGCCGCAGAAATGTGTGCTCAAGCTTCACTCGTACTATGCGTAATAGAAAATGAAATTGCACTGCTAGTGAAAGAAAAAAGACTTCACTTGCTTTATCTAACTAAACCCTAACTCGTTTCTTAAATGTAATCCTTCCCTAAAACATACTAGTTTATTTCTTACTTCATTTCTCAATACAACTTTTTACTATTTGCATCTTGATTTTTTCCGCCCCTCAAAGTATATACGGAGATGAAAGTTATAAGAAAAATGTCGAGTGTCGATGAAATAATAGCTTTCAAATAATAATAATAAAAAAAATTCAAAATGTGAATCAATCAATCAGATAATCTCACGAGATAAGGCTTCAAATAGTAGGATCTAGCTTACAAATAATGGGCATGTCTATCCTAATTAGAGCAAAGACAGTCAAAACTTCTTTGCCAAAATTTAGGTAATCAAAACCGTGTCAAAGCCGAAGCTCTAAATCAATCTCTTCTGTTTCAGATTCCTTACAACCGTTATTACTGTCTGGATTTCCAGTATAGGAGGACGATCCGACCACCAAGCAATCATCGATTTCCTGTGGTTGTAGTTGTAATTGTAATTGTAGAGGGGAATTCACCGATGGCGGCGCACATGCAAAAACTCCAGCATTGTTGCTTGAATTATTATGAGGTGGAATAGAGACAAGCAAAGATGTTGAGTCAACAAAAGCATTCGTTGTTGTGGGGGTGGAAGTGGAAACGGGGCAATTAACATTGTCAATACTATCGCTAGGATGGGGCATTTGATATAAGAGACCAAACCCACAATTATTGGTGGAAAATTCTTGAGCAGGGATAATTAGTGTGGAAGATGATGAAGAAGAAAGCCAGGAAGGTTGTGTTGAGTGATGGAGTCTATTAGCACGGTCCCTACGGTGCACATTCATGTGACCTCCTAGAGCCTGAGCTGATCTAAACTCCCGTCCACAAAATGTGCAAGTGTAGGACCTTGGAGGCCAAGTGGCACCTAGGATATTGCCGGTGTCTCGGGCGAAGGCACGGACCTCCCAGGAGTCATCATCCTCTTCTTGTGCTTGGCTAGGGTTCCGCATCCAAGAGTCGGAGCTCGCGGTCGAGTTGGAAGGGTCTACTTGATTGTGCTTATTAGAGACCGGTATTTTTTGAAGGTATTGGTTAAGGGAGAAGAGGCTAAGCTTGGCGGCCATATGGTACATTTAGTAACATTTAGATATGATAATAAATAAATTTAAAAAAAAAAAGTAATAAATAGGGTACCCTACGTAACTAATTGATGAATGGGAATGAGAGAGCAAGGTATGACGTTATATAAAAGTTGATAGTGTGAATGGAGTACTAACATAAAGAGGTGAGGAGAGAAAAATAAACCCTACCACTACTTGGTGTAGACACTGATTTGGTTGCTCGGTTGGATTCTATATAGTATGATACACATTAGAGTGCCTTGTCTTGCGCAGCCCAACTAGCAGCCCTCTTCGTACAAAGGACATTTCACACACCGCCTCAAAAAAAAAAAAGAAAAAAATAAATAAAAAAAAGTTGCTTTTTGGCCTCAACGGCTATATAGATTTACCCCCTCCCCTCATCATCAAGGCTTCACAAATGGCATCTCTTGATTATTATGTTACGTTGTTGTAAATTTATACTTGTTTGAGAATCAAGTAACAATTATAGACACACACAATTAATTGTTGGGACATGTCTAGTGTGTGTGATGAATTATAAAGACGAGTCCTTGCGGAATTGAATTGTTTAGGATAAGAGAAGAACTGAAGAAGGACAAATATTGATCATTTGATTAATTGGCAAGTTGGAATCCGAGCCCTCATCATGAACCGAACGTGACCTGAACCTCATCTTCATCAACTAAAATATTTAAAACTAATTAAGAAAAGGTCAATCTCCCTCTCCCTCCCCCTCTTGATATGTTATTACATGTTTCCATATAAATACCATCTCAGGGAATGTATATTAAATTCATCGAACATCCTAATTGACGTAGTGTGAAAGTGTAAAACAGAAATCAACTCACCAGATGATTTCTAAAACACACACAAACTATTTCAAACAAGTAATCTTTAAGAAAAGCTCTCTCAATTAGAATTCAAAGTGTAGAAAATATCAGTTGAGTTAGCAAAATCCTAAATGACTATTTATAGTTTCAACAAACAGAAAAATACAATACAAACAAATTAAAAGTCGTGTAGAATATACACTGACACAAAGCTAGTAGATAGCTTTGTCAAAGAAGGTTGGCAGCCTAAGGTTAAATGTTGGCGGTCTTTATGCCGGCTTTGAATTAGCCCTGCATTCGGCAGAAATTGATAGGTCGGCACTACACCGGCGACTTTGTTATCAACGCCGGTTGCCTATGTCTTCAACGCCGGTGGCCTTGGGTCGGCTTTGATTGGACTTAGGTGTTGCTGCATTACTAATGGATCTCATTACTTTGTGCTTTTAGTGAGCACTTGTGATTGGAATATCTAGAAAGATAAATAAAAAAAGGGAAAAAAATTGGAGGAAAAAAATGAAAAACATATTAAATTTGATATATGAAGTTTATTAAAAACTCAACTTTGGTACTTTAATTTTATTGCGGTTAATGTAATATTCAATCAAAATTTTCATGATTATTTTTATCATCCCATTAATACTGTTTACTCATTTTTTTAATGTAAAGAAGATAACCTATTAGTGTTGAGCGGTATTAGAAGAAATAATGAGAATTCAATAGTATGCCGTTTATTCCAAGTCAGCAAATGATGTTAAGGATATAATGAAAATAATAATAAAAAAAAATTTAATTATTTTAAAGTTCGAACACCAATCGAATTTTTTATATAAAATTGAGATTTACCCAATTTTATTTGACCTTCCGTTGTTCTAAATAACAAGTGGTTGAAAGCTTCTTGCTATCACGTTGCTATATGTAAATTTTCTTGACATTAGTTTTACCGTGTGTGGGGAACATATTAGCTATAAAAGACGCATCGACGACGACACGGGACGAGGATGACGTCCCGACTGGACGACACAAACTCTCCTTTCCTCACTGACAGGGCCAGCAGGCTTTTTAAATTATCCAAATCTTGGTCGATACTGTTGGATCAGCCTTTCCAGGAAAAAGGTGAAGCCTTCACTCAGACTCAGGCAATGGGTTTTTTCGATTGTTATATAGTTGACAAATGAACACTAAGAGGCCCCTAATCATATAATATAAACAATAATGATGGTTAGTTATAACAATTATTATATTAGATAATATATAATACGTGTATGCATATATAATATGGTAGAAATATTATACTGTATTAGTTTTTGTGTTTGTTTATATATACATGTATGTATGCTTAAAGAATGGTACACATAATGAGCTAGCTAGTACTTACTAAGCAAAAGAGTGGCAATGAGTAAACACTCGAGGCAATGGTAATGGTGGGGAAAAAATAAAATAAAATAACGTGATGTTTTTTTTTTTTTTTAATTGTTGTATCCCCATCCCGTGGCACATAGAGTTAATAACGGGGTTAATTTTCTATCCTTATATAGATTACCTAAGACAAAGCATGAAGGAAATTGATTGTACCGAGCAGGGAGGGAGCGTTTTTTCAGCAAACTTTTTCTAGGTGATCAAGTGTTTTACATAGAGCATAGAATATCACCAATAACACTAAATAAAAATAAAATACCATCTATGTGCATTGCTGTAAAGCTCTTAATTTGTAAATATTAAGCGTACTACTGGAATGTTGGAAGTTAAAAGGATGTCTTGAATGGTTTCACAAGGAGCTGCAAGGTATCATTAAATTTTATCTTTCCAATTTTGAATTGTTTCCTATTATATCACAATATTGAATATTATGATATTTACAAGGTCTTTACTGATTTTATTAGGATTTACAAAATAACATTTTATAGATGCCATATTAATTATTTTACAAGAAACAACAATGTTTACAATAATCATCAAATTTACATCAAAATTACAATAATAGAACAAAAATAGATTTGTTACAAGTTTTCAGTCGTCAGTTAGATGTCATGCCCCAAAGAGTACCATAAACGTGGCAATTCGCCGTACATAATATTAAACCTTAAAAATAACTGTCTTATTTATGCAAAAGCCTCGATATCATGCACGAGACATACTTTCTCAATAATAGGAGAGTCCGGTAGAGTTGCACATTTTAAGAAGATAACAATATAAATAACATACAAGAATTGCTAAATATAACTTCATAATTGAAAGATCAAAGTCTTACATAACATAAGGCATACCCCTATCAAACTTAAGGAGATTACAAACCAAAGAGTCTTTAAAAGCAAAGCCCTGGCTTAAAAGTAAAATCTAAATACAACTGTGGAGATTTCTATGGAAGTTTATGCCAAAAACTATTCTCCCAAACTTCTTCTAAAAACTCCCAGTATGCTCATGTCATTACTTAGGTAAAAATTCCCCCATGATAAGGCCAAAGATATTCCTGTTGCAATAAAAATCTAAAAGAGTGTAAGCACGTTTAGCTTAATGAGTAAATTTCCACAAAAAGTATCCATAAAACAAGCTTTTATGCAAACATATGAGATGCATCATCTGTATGAATAGCAAATACACATAATTAATCGGAAATTATGTGTATAATGGATTTACGCCCTCCCTATTGGAGGTCGGGGTTTGTCACAGGCCTAAATACGACCAACATATTTTTGTAGATTTTCAGGTTCCTACATAGCATAATTTTATAGACTTTCTGGCTCCTTCGTGGTACCACTACTAAACTCCATTCCCACATGAGACAATAGTAGTGAAAGCGATGAGACTCAATTCGTGTTATGCATGATCATATTATTAATCAACTTCTACTAGAATTATTTCCAATTTAAGTTCACATTAACATGTCAACATAATATCAAAACAAGACATTAATCAATAATTCAAGTTTCAATACGCTTACTTTTCATTTATCAAGCACCACAAAATACATATATAACCCATGAAAATCCCACATGCAATTTTCATTTTTACCTTTTCATGCTTTTTAGTGCTCTCTCTACACGCACAAGAAAGAATACAAAAGGGAAGAAATTAACTCACTCGGCCTTGTTGAAAGCTCCTAATCAAAATGGTCCTTGGGAAATGGAACGTTAGTATCCTTGTCATATGAACCAAAGAAATACCTTGAATGAGTATTTCATATTAGGTTTATTCAAATTTCTAAATCTATTAATTCTATTTGCTGTATTTTTTCGGTTATAAAAGTTCTAACTTAAAATGGTAATATCTTGCTCATTTTAGCTCCAAATTTCGCATATAAGCAGTTATGTCTACTTACTTTGAATGCTCTATCTATTTCTAAAGTTATTCAAACATTTAAGGTCATATAGGTCTTGGTAACCTGTTGTATAGATCACGCCTAACATGTTCTAGATTTGATTTCTATTACTTTTTACAATTTTTTTTACCTTATTTAAACTTTCTACATCCAATACCTAAAAATTATTAACTAATCACAATAGTTCATAATACATACATGATCCTAGTGATATTGCTTAAAAGAATAAATTTTCATTGAAAAGTTTTATAACAATTGAAATTTCTCAAGTTTACAAAATTTTATTCTTGAAAACTTGTATTGAACTCTTATCACTTATAAATAAGTCAATTGATCCTTAAAATAAAACACTACTCTCTATTTTATTCTTTGAAATTCTCATTAAACATATACTTTTATTGAAGACTTATTGGTTAAAATATTTGTCTTCCATGTGTTGCTAAGAAAAGAATTTTATGTTGTGAAATTTTCAAAATATAACACAAGGTCACGATATTTGTGAAAAATAGTGGATTGCTTTTGCCTTTAAATTTTTCTTTTGCACGAAGATTTCTAAGGCCTTGAAAAATAAGTTTAGAAGATTATTCACATAACAAAAAATTATCAATATTAAAATTTAAGAGTTCATTTTGGCATTATGATAACATCACTATGAGCACTTACATACATGAATATAAACTAGTCTTGTGAATATTTAGCTTAGTAAAATTAAATTAGAATAAGAAATTGGCAAGATCATAAATAAGAATATAGGCAAAAATCAAAATAAAGGCATGGGAGTCTTAGATTATGATCAAGGCTCCTCGTAACTTGAAATAATCTAGTCACTGTGTATAATAAATAAAATCAAGAAAGAAATAATATGGAAGTCTTAGATTTTGTCAAGGCTCTCCAAGACTTGAATTAATCCAATCTTATGAATAATAAATAAATCAAGAAAGAAATAATATGGGAGTCTTAGATTTTATCAAGGCTCCTCGAGATTTGAAATATTCCAACCTCATTCGGACTTACCTTTTAAACCACTCCAAGACTAGAAGTTAACTAGTCTTATTGTGGATTGAAATAGACAAGTCTTAAAGCATGTAAATAAATATGTAAAGAGCATAAATAAAACAAGTTAGTGAGAAATATGCTTTAGAGATTATAAGTACTTACATATACATATTTACATATAAAAAATTATTAGTAAACAAGATAAAAATGAACATAACATTGTGTGAAATGAACAATGTGATTGATATCTTGCATTTCCATTCCCTAGCATCATGCATCATGAGGATTCTTATGGAAAACATTAAAGGACATATACATACACACATCACATAACATAATATAAGGAGATGGTTTATTGTTTCTACCTAAAGTAGAAAAGATGAAAGAAAAATATATAGAGGAGGCAAATGGGGGGAGTGTGGCATGAACAAGAGAGAGAGGGACAAGACATTTGAGAGCGAGAGGGAAGTTGTAACATGAAAATGAGAGGGGGATGTGTTGGTATTTATAGAAGAAAATTGGATAAATTAAAGTATGAAAAGAAAATAGAGAGAGAGAAAGGAGGCAACCGGTGTGAGAGGGGGAAGAGAGAGAGAGAGAAGAAAAAGAAAAGTAAAATAGAAGTTATGTGATAGATTAGATGTGAGTTATATAAGAAATATAAATTGTAAGAAATAGGTTATGTAAGATTTAAAAATAGGGTGTAAGAGTGCAAGGAAAACGTAAGTGATGTGAATAGTAATAAATAATAGACAAGACAAATTAATTACTGATAGAGATAAAAATACGTGTTAAAGGCTATAACTAACGTTTTTATAAGCCAATAAAATTTTGTGTGATATTTTATGAATATCTTAATATTAGACTAGCGTAAATTGCTTATTGGAATGTTTTGCTTCATTTTGCGTGTCAGTGATCGGATACAGAAATAGATACCGTAAGGGTTAAAAATGATTTGCATTTTGGAAATATTGACCATTTTAAGGTATATACCTTATAATCGACTTATATTTAGGTTCATACCATTTTTTTTTTCATTTATCTAATATTTTAGGGTTTTAATAATGTTTTATCAATTCTAGGGTTTCTTAGGGTTTAGAGTTGACTTGATTTGACTTTAGGGTTCCGATTATGATATAGATCTAAAGTTTTATTTATGCAATTTTAGTTTTGACAAGCTCTTTCTCAAATTCATCTTCATTTATCAAATCAGATTTTAAAGGATTTGTTGAAGGAGAAGACAACTGTTGGGTTATGGCTGAAATTGGAGTAGTTGTGTATGATAAAGAGTTTGATCAATAAATTACATTTGAAGCAGCGAATATATAAACGCCATTTGAATGAAGGTGGGTCTCTAGAAGATCACTTGACCATCTTTAAGGAAATTGTTTTTGACTTGGAAACTTTAGAGGTTAAGTATGATGAAGAGGATTGATGAACCAAAATTTTCTTATGTTATGAGTGCTAAAATATAAATTCTGATGATCATTTTATTGATGAATTTTGAGAATTTAGCACTTGAAATCATGAAGTTAAGCTTTCAGGTCTTTAAAAGAGATATTTTTCAAAGAAAGCAAAAACGGGTCAAAAATGCAAAGTTTGGACCTAGAAGAGCTCAACATGACAAGAAAAAGTCATGTCTTTCAACCATGTCAAGAAAGAAGCACAATCAAGAGCTAAATATCAAGTCTTTGGAAGAAATTTAAGCAACATGACTTGTTCCAAACCGTGTCAATCTGGGAATTAACTTTGCAAGGGACATTTCTGTGACACAACCTACCACCAGCTCTGTCGATTTAACAAAGAGTCACCCAATGTGCAAACGGTTTTTTAACAATAGTAACCTCTTATTAGTAAAGAAAAGTCCATTTCGGGCATCGAAGGAGTGTTACTTGAAAAGCCAAGAGACCCGTAACTTCTGAAACTTTCCACTTCCTCATCATGAACATTCAATTCCATTTAATTGAAGATGATTACAAAAGGAGATTTTGGGGAGAGAGAAGAGGCACGAGAGTTTTGCATACACAGAAAATACGAGAAAAGAAAGTTTTAGAGATTCAAAAATAAGTCAAGATTATCACGAATTGAAGATCCGAAATTTTTTGAGCTTTATTCTTTTTGGGTGGTAACATCATTTTGAATTTCTGTTTTGAATTTCATGTATTATCATTAGACACTATGGAAGTGAAATTGTAAATCTAGGTTTTGTTGAACTCCATGTTTATCATGCGATGAGGCTTTGTTCTTAATGAAAGATTGAAGTTCTTTTGTTCAATTGCATGTTTTTAACCGTTTCTTAAGTTTGTATGTCTGGAAATACAGATTTATGTGTGATTTTCATTTAAGCTAATTGAAAGTTTGCTTTTATGATTTGAGCTATGCAATTGAAGAGATTTGTTTGTAATTCTAGACAAAGAATAGCAAGAGTCTTCTATATATGAAAATGAAAACGAGTTCATGTTATTAATGCGAATTTGGGTTGCTATTGATTGAGGAGACATCCTAATTGATTAACCTAAGTTTAGACAAATTGTTAGATTTGAAAGAATTGACATTTTGCTTAAGGAACTCTATAGCTTTAGAACTAAATCTTAAATATCTAGTATGAGTTACCAATGATTCACATGAGAAATTGGAGGTAAGACAAAACCTGGATCATTTGTTCTTATTGAATCTTGCTTGTTTGTTGTTGGATATGTGTTAATATTGTTCAAAGTAATTTAGATAAAATAGGAAATCATCAAAATTGTTAGTTATATAGTAGAGAAACAGTAATACTAGTATTGATATCCAGATCCTAGAGGATGACACCCGTATTAATTCTATTCTGCAATTGATAGGTACATTGCCTATTGTCTTTATAGTGCATTAAGAATGGGCCTTTATAAATTTAAAACTATGCTTGAAGGCAACTATCAAGGATTTAGATTTAATTTTATTGTGTTCGTTATCACCTTCTTATTTAAATTTTAGAGACACAATTTTATATATTCGTGATTTTCTTACCATGGAGGAAGTTTATGATGCTTTGGCTTCTTTTGAGAAGATGAAACATTTGGTGATTAGATCTGAGCCTTAGGCAGAGGGGCTTGTTACTCGTGGTAGGAGTCATGCTCACAATTCTGGTGGTAATTCAAGAGGAATATCAAAATCATCAAATAAAGATAAGATCTACAAGTATTCCAAAAAGAAGGACACATCAAATCTGAATGATATAAGTTGTAGAATAAACATAAGAGCGATGCTGAAAATTAATAGGGGAAACAACCAGAGAAATTAGCTGAAGCTGATGTAACTGAAGACCACAGTGGTGGAGAACTTCTTGTTGCTTCTAATGAAGATCCTCATACCAGTGAGGAGTGGATTCTGGTCATATGCATCTCAATCAAGACTGGTTTTTCAACATATGAAAAGAAATCTAAGGGTATTGTCTTACTAGGTAATAACGCTTCTTGCAAGGTTGCAGATATTGGTATCATTAAAATCAAAATGTTTGATGGTGTTGTTAGGACTCTTGGTGATGTGAGACATGTACCTGACTTGAAGAGAAATTTGATTTCTTTGAGTACTCTTGATACAAGAAGGTACAAATATACTAGCAAAGGAGGAGTTTTGAAGATCAATAAAGGATCTCTTATGGCGATGAATGGATAGAAAAGGAATGCTAACCTATATGTTTTGTAGGGTTCTTTTGTTACAGGTGATGCAATTGTCACTTCTTCTTCTCTGTCAGATGAAGATACTACTAGACTTTAGCATATGTGTTTAGGGCATATGACTGAAGCCGGTAAAGCTTAATTGAGTAGAAGAGGAGTTCTTAATGGGCAAGGCATCAAAAAATTGAAGTTTTGTGAACACTACATATTTGAGAAGTAAAAGAGAGTCAAATTCGCCACATGTACTCATAATACAAAGGGTACTCTTGATTATGTCCATTATGATCTTTGGGGGCCGTCAAGAGTGCCTTCAAGTGGAGGTGCTATTTACATGCTGATCATCATTGATGATTTCTCTAGAAGAGTTTAGGTATTCTTCTTGAAACATAAGAATGATGCTCTAACGACATTTAAAGAGTGGAAGACGATGATTGAGAAACAAACTGGGAAACAAGTAAAGCATCTTTACACTGATAACGACTTAGAGTTATGTTCTAATGAATTTAATGTTTTGTGTAAGTCAGATAGAATTGTGAGGCATTTAACAGTTCCTAGTACACCTCAATAAAATGGGATAGCAGAATGGATGAACAGAATTATTATGGAGAAAGTTAGATGTATGCTTTCTAATGCTCAGTTACCGAAGCCATTCTAGGTTGAAGCAGTTTCTACAACATATTATTCTATTAATAGGCCTCCATTAACTGCTATTGAGAAGAAGACTCCACAAGAGGTATGGTCTGATACTCCTGCTAATTATTCAGAATGAAAGATTTATGGATGTCCTGCATATGCTCATGTTAACAATGGAAAACTTGAGCCTAGATCTCTGAAATATATATTACTTGGTTTTAAGCTTGGTATAAAGAGATATAAGTTATGGTGTCCTGAATTGAAGAAAGTTATTGTCAGTAGATATGTGATTTTTTATGAGACAACTATGTTACATGACTTGTCTTATAATACTTCATCAGATAAAGCATAGCAGAAATCAAGTATGCAGGTGGAGTTTGAGATTGATGCAGATTCTACACCAAAGCCTACTTCGTAGCCTGCTACACTACAGCCATAGTACTCATTACTAAAGACAGACCGAAGAGAGAAGTTAGGCCTCCTCAAAGATATGTAGAGGCTGATGTGGTAGCTTATGCTCTAAATGTTGCAAAGGACATTCATTATAATCTGGAGCCATCTACTTACTTAGAGGCTGTTACTTGTGATGATTCTGGTAAGTAGATGATTGCTATATAGGAGGAGATGGAATCCCTTCAAAAGAATTGTATATGGGATTTGGTGAAGCTTCCTAAAGGGAAGAAGACCGTTCGGTGTAAATGGGTATTCAAGAAGAAAGAAGGAATATTAGGAGTTGAAGAACCTAAATACAAAGCAAGACTTGTTGCAAAGGGTTACAATCAGACACTAGGTATTGATTTTACTAACGTGTTTTCTCTTGTTTTAAAACACAGCTTGATTAGAGCATTGCTGGGTATTGTAGCTTTGCAAGATCTTGAATTGGAACAGCTAGATGTGAAGACAACTTTCTTATATGGAGAGCTTATTGAAGATATCTACATGCAACAACCAGAAGGCTTTGTGGTCTTAGGAAAGGAGAATCGTGTTTGCATGTTAAGGAAGTCTCTTTATGGCTTGAAGCAGTTACCAAGGTAATGGTACAAGAGATTTGACTCATTTATGACTTCTCATGATATTAGGAGAAGAAATTTTGATAGCTGTGTCTATTTCAAGAAATGTGATGATGGGTCTTTTGTATATCTACTCTTATACGTTGATGACATGTTGATAGCAGCCAAGGATAGAGGAGAGATTGAAAAGATTAAACTTCAGTTGAGCAGAGAGTCTAAGATCAAAGACTTGGAAGCAGCAAAGAATATACTTGGAATTGAAATTATAAGAGATAGAAAAGTAGGTTTGTTGCAACCAAGTCAAAAGGGGTATATTGAGAAAATCCTTCACAGGTTTAATATGATAAATGCTAAGCCTATTAGTACTCCTTTCACAGCTCATTTCAAACTTTCGTTTACTTTGCCTCCACAGTTGGATGATGAGATTGACTATATGTCAAGGGTTCCATATTCTAGTGCTGTAGGATCTCTTATGTATGCTATGGTGTGTACACGCCTGATTTGTCATATGCTATGAGTGTTGTCAGTAGGTATATAGCAAATCCTAATAAGGAACACTGGAGAGCTGTTTAGTGGATTTATAGATACTTAAAAGGTAATACTAATGTTTATCTATGGTTTAGTAGAACTAGAGATGGAATTGTTGGGTTTGTTGATTCTGATTTTGCAGGAGATTTGGATAAGAGAAGATCTTTTATAAGGTATATGTTTACTCTTAGTGGTTGTGCTATCAGTTGGAAAGCCATATTACAAGCTACAATATCCACCACTAAAGCTGAATATATGGCTATTACAGAAGCTTTTAAAAAAGCAATTTGGTTAAAAGGGTTATTTAGTGAACTCAGTGATGACCTGAAGACTATTACAATTTATTGTGATAGTTAGAGTGTAATTTACCTCACCAAGGATCAGATGTATCATGAGAGGATAAAACACATTAATGTCAGGTACCACTTTATTCGTGATGCGATTGCTAATGGTGATATTGCGGTAAGCAAGGTCGGTACTCAGGATAACCCTGCTGATATGATGACCAAGACACTTCTCATAGCTAAGTTTGAGCACTGTCTGGACTTGGTTAGTTTTTGTTGTCGATTGATTCCCCTTTAGGGTTTGTGGAAGAGGAGAATGTTTTGTTTTTGTGTTGGAGATTGTGTATTTTTTTCTTCTAAATTTGTGTCAAGGTGGAGATTGTTGGATTAATGACCCAAATTTTGTTAAAGCTAGCAGCCTCTATACTCTAAATTGTTGGTGTTGGATTTCTTGAATTTGTTGAATTAATTTCTGAGAGAAAGGATTTGTGTCGGCTAGCTTAAAGCCATCGGCCTTTGGCTAGTGTTGAACCTAAAATAATGGTTGGTGGATTTAGGCCGCCAGCCTTTACACCAACTTACAAACATATATATATATATATATATGTTGTGTGTTGTTTTTAGGGTTCATGAGATTTGAGATTTGAGACCTGTAAGATCACTTGTATACACATCCTTTATACTCCGTTTTTCAATATTAGTGAATTCCTCTCTCCTCTGCTCGTGGTTTTTCCCGCAAGGGTTTTCATAAAAATCTTCTATGTGTTTATTTTATCGCTTTGATTTTATTTTTGCCATTGTTGGTTAGATCTATTTATAACAATATGATTGATAACTTATTTGTACTTGAGGTAATATAAGAATATTATTGCACTCCTATCTTATTGAGCTATGATTTTGTTCACTCTCTAATTGGCTATGTTTAGTAGACAACCTCATAAAAATAGGATGGGATAGGGTTGGTATGAACGGGAGCTATTCGTGATATAATATAATGTTTCTTAACCCTTTTTAATTATAGTTTCTTTCCTATGAATGATCTCAACCTAGTATTTCTGATAATGGTATTATTAGCCCTAGTTTTTCCATTCTTCAACTCCGTGTCCTTGAAAGATTTTTTTCCCACTCAATCCTATGATGGTTTAACATCATCGATTGCTTTAATTGATTGGAAAGACAAAATTACCGTTGCACACGACACACAGAATTCATGGTTCTGAAGACCACACACTCACTCACACAAGAAAGGAGAATAGGAGGGGACCAAGCAGAGCAGTACGTTTAATCCCAGGGCTGATATTAGCTGTAACATGTGTCCCTCTACCTCTACCTCTACCTCTATCTCTACCTCTACCTCTACCTCTACCTCTACCTCTACCTATGGATTTTTGTGGGGTATAACTCACGGAAAAAATGTTTGTGGATGAGCTGCTTATAATTAATAGCTTTGAACAAGACACATCGTGCGTACCTTCGGCATCTTCCAACGATTCTAGAGCAATTTTTGTCTTCCTAGCTTCATACGTTCTCCTGCGTCGTTGATGAGCATTTCTTGGGATAACAAACTAACTAATAATTAACTCGTATCAGTTTCATGAAAAAAAGGAAATTTTTTGCATTTAATTAATGATAACCGTTTTTATAAATTTTCATAAAAGATGTACCCGGCCTCCTACACACATACACACAAATATATAAACATAGTATATTTATCTTTATAAGTGAACGTTCATACTCTGAATAATCCAAGTCGTGCTTATAGAGATGGACCCCCTAGGTAACCATTTTATTACTCTTTGAATTAAAATAATGCACTAAAATTTGATAAGGAAAAAAAAAATCAATATATATATATATATAATAAAAAAATTAGGGAAATCTCATATATTTTTATCTTTTATATTTCTAATTTGGTATCATATAATTGATTTTACAATCCGGAGGCCTACACATACAATTTTTTGAGCAGAGGGATTAAGTATGTGCATGCAGACTAAATAAAATAAGAAGATGCGATGCAGTAACTACAGTATACTCTGATTTTTAATATTTTTTTAAAATAGTAGATAACTTCTTCATTTTTGCTTCAAATAAATATTATATATGGATGATTTTAACGGTGATATCTCTATTGTTACTTTTTCATCTAAATCGTGTCTCACAATTATATGCAAATGTCAAATATAGTGACTTAGAATGCGTAGTTGAAACAGGAAAATGACCAGAGAAATAATATTTTACGACTACTGCTATAATTGACCCATCTACATCGCTTGAATTTAATGACTGGTATGAGACATTATTATTCATGTCACTAGCTTTAGGAAAATAAAATCTGACCAGGAAAACATTTTTATCTTAAATTAAATATATATATATATATAAATAATAATGAAGGTGGTCATAGAATTATAAATAATAGTTTCCTAAATCAAATTTTATGCCCACATGTGAGAAAGCGAAGGTGGTCCACTACCCATGAAAACGAAATCTGTATCTCACTTAAAACATTAGTTCGTACCAAACATTATCTCTCCAATTTAATTCTACAATTTTCTGCGGTCAGAAGAATACGAATCTATATTTCATGATATTTATTCCGGGACATAGATATCAAGCTTTTTATGTAAAATAATTAAGGTCTTGTTTATCATATTTTCATTAAGTTCCGTCTTAATAAGAGTCTTGGCTGGATTATTTTTCAGAACTCACAAGGAAGCCTTTTTTTCTTTTTTTTTTTTTCGCTTCTTTTTTCCCACGAGATAAACAAATATTAAATTTCAAGAATAGCAAATATATCAGTCATCTCACCACCTATTAAATATCAGGGAAAATAAAACAAGAATCATGGAATAAAGAATTGCTATAGATACATCTGTTCATTCTGGCTTGACTTGCTTTCCGGTCTAGTAACAAGAAAAAGATTTAATAGCCAGTAGCTGGTAATTATTAATTATACTTTACATATTGGTGAAGTAGTTGATAATTTTTAAAGTAATTATCACTCATATGACAACGTATTAGATTATTAACATGTGCATATTACTCATGGCTAGTGACTAAATCTTATGATGTTCACCTATGGTCTTACTAAAATGAGTTTGATTGCCTTCCAACTAGGTGAGAGAGCTGCTACATTATTATAGAGAGACAATTAATATATAATTGTTTATGAGTTAACATATGATCTTACTAAAATGAGTATCCACCTTTGATATTTTTGGCTATCTTGTTTATGAGTTAACATATAATTGATAATTATACATCATATATATATATATATATACATATATATAGTGTGATTGCCCATCGAATATTTTTCATGCTTTTAGAAGTGTTCCTAGGGATGATGAGGTGAGGATTTTTAACTTTTTGGAACCTCTGTCTAAAACTTAAAAAAGTTAGTTACTCGATAATATTTCATTACTATTACTTTTTTTCTGTCTTTGTTTGACTTGAATAATTGTCTTAGGCCAAAAGTTTCAGAATTGGTCCTTTTCTATTTCACTAACACCATCTTAACTAACACCATTAGACCCATTTGCTAACATGGTCAAACGTATAGCACCATGTGTCAAACATTGTTTAATATTATTGATATTATCTCTATGATTATTCTTAATTGGTATCATCACCATGATTACCATTAATAATATTACTATTCTAGTTTATATCATTTTAATTAAAGGATTTTGGGCCCATACTATCAAGCCTATTAGGTTATTCTAATTGCATAATATATACAAAAATTACCACTTGATATTTAGTAATGTGAGACGTGTAAAAACTCCTTCCCCTTATAATTCTCCATCTCTTCTTTTCTTTCTCTATTTCTTGTCCCTTTTTCTCTCCATCAAACATTGTTAATTAACTTCCAGAACAAACTAAGTTAAAATTGAAGTTACTGACCTATTGTTGCTAGTCTGCAAGCTATTTCAAATGCATCAGATTGAACTCTAAGCCTCTTTTTACTGCAATAAGTCCAAGGTTTACCATAGATTTAAGTTTAGGTGGAGTATTGAATCTAATTTGAGCGATTGCAATTGATTTCAAGCTATTGATCTTCAATAGTGTGAACATGAGAGTTGAGTACTTCAAAACATAGTTTATATTGAAGCAAATCAGAGAGAGAGAGAGAGAGAGATGAGAGAGAGAGTAGAGAGAGAGAGAGAGGAAAAATAGTGTATTTGAAGGAAGAAGAAAGGAGAAGATGGAGAGTTATATAAGGAAGGAGTTTTACATGCACCACAATGCTAAATATTGAACCAAAAGCCTTTTATATATTGTACAACTAAAAAAAATCCATGGTTGGATTGATTAAAGTCGTAGGGTAATTATGGGCAAGATATTATACGCCTAAATTTCCTTTATTAAAATGATACTAATTATAGTAATAACATTGTTATTGCAATTATAATATTAATAAAGAATAACAATAGTGATGGTAATAATAATCTTTAATAGCATGCAACATATGATGCTATTCTATAATTGGCATTGCCTTAGACCACTTGAGGAGATTAATAAATTCTACCAACAAGCATGTTTATTAAACAAGCAAGTCAACTCATACATTTCTATGAGTTGATGGTAGGATTTCGATTCAACCCACAGAAAAATTAGTTTTTTGAGTAAACTCGTGTAGACTCACAATTTTTTATAGTAGAATGGGTATAGAATTGTAAAGTTGTAATTCTATACTATTTTTTTTTTCTATTTGAACTTTAAAAATGAAATCAATTTAATATGTTTAAATTTAAGGTTTTTGGGGTTGGTTCTTGATGTTTATCTTAATTTAACTTAATTTTAGTTTTTTGAATCTTTTTTTCCTTTCTTTTCCTTTGTTTTCCAATTTTTTAAATATTTTTTAGAGAGTTATTTTTTTAGGTTATAACTTTAATATATTTTGAACGATTTGAATGAAATTAAAAAATATATAGTGCTATATTTTTCCCTTTTAAATAATTTTTATATTTAATTTTTTTAAGTTCTCTAATATTATTTTGATGTTAACAAAAGATAATTAAAATGACTAATGTGTTTATTCATGAAGTACAGGTTGTTAATAAAATTAAAGTCAAAAGCTTTTTCAAAAGTATTGAGAAAAGGTCGAAGTTTAGCTAAAGCCTGTTAGAAGCTATACTAGAACATTTAGCAAAGAATGCAACATGCTAGATAGAAGTCACTGCAGAACCTTCAACGAGAGAAAAATAAATTCGACAGAAGCTGTCTCCGAACCTTCAAGGTTAATGCATAGTATATTCTCAAAAACTATTTCAGAACCTTTAAGTCTGACATGAATTTTTCTAGATTCGCATAAAGTTTTTTAATATTGGATTTTTATCATTTTCAAGACTTAGCTCCACTTGTCAAGTATATTTGGGTAATATACTTGATATGTTTCACTAAAGTTGTATGTAATATCATGAAGATTGCATCACATCAATTTTTTCCTAAGGATTTACTTAAAATCAAATTTTTTCCTCAAATCTTTTTTTTGCTGCTGGTACATATGTTGTTGAGGAAGATAAGAAGAAACTGTTACAAGTGAAGATATGGTTCAAGATAAAAATAAGGTTGTTATAAGAAGATAAGCTTCACAATTTAAGGGATTACAACATACTCTATCAAACTGAATTTCGAATGAGATCACGACATTTACAAGACATCTTATCAAGTTTATCTAGGTTTTTTTTAAATCACAACAAATATCAAGGAGAAGGTCTCGGCAACAATAAGATAAACTCAAGGAAAAGATCTTAGTAAAAATAAGAGAAGATCTCGATTAGAGTTTTATATAAATTTTGAATTAAAATCAAAAAAATCAAGAAAGTGTGTGGCAATATTCTTTTTTATTTTTATTCGAATTCAAATCAGAAGATATCTCGCACATTATAAGACCTAATCATTGGTTTTCAAAATTGATATAAAAAAAAAAAGGGAACAAAGCACAAGCAGAACTTACAACTACAATAGCAAACTCATTGTCATTTTGTTTCTTCTTTGAAAAGTAGTTGTGAGTTGTAAATCACAATAGTTGAGTGATTAGCTTAGCATGGACATAGGAAGACTCACAGCGAGACTTTGTCAAGTTGTTGGCTCGATTGTATTCTTGATTTGTTTTGACATAGTAAACCACAACTGGTAAAGACAACCAGGTCCCCAGCGTAGAGCTAGAAGAGTGAACTGACGCAAAAGGATGAACCACTATACATCGCTACTTGATTTTCTTTCTCTACTCTTTTTAATTCATGCATTTTCAATTTTTTAATTGCTAATCTTGTTCTCAATTGTTTAACTTAAAAAGGATTTTAATTTTTAAACTCTTAAAATTTCAGTTTTTGATTATAATTAATTCCAACCCCTTCTTGATTATAAAAGTAGGACTAACAAATTTATTTGTCATAAATGCAATGATTTTTTGTGCAAATATATAGTGAACATGAAAATGTTTATCATTGTACAAAAGTAACTACTCACCCATGAAAATTTAAAAAATTTGCAATACATCTAAATAATTATAGATTGTGAATCATCATCAAATAAAATTAATTATTTTAATTATCAGAATTACACTAAATATATTAATGAGTGTATGTGAATTATGATTGGTAAAACTTAAATTTTGGTCATATGTAACTAATTTAATACTAAATTATTTATTTTCATCATTTATATAAAGTTTTATTAGTATAGCAAGTAAATCTATTGTTTTTGCAAGCAAGTTTACATTAGAATCTTACAATTATACGAACCCCCAGCAATTCTAGATAAAAACTCAAGTTTGACAACCATGCCAACAAGTGTGTCAATATTACTTTTGAGAACACATTATAAACCTGAAATTAAGTCATTATAATGAACTTAGCTCAGAGAGAGAGAGAGAGAGAGAGAGAGAGAGAAACATAATTACCAAGGTCACAACAAAATTAAGTTATTTGGTAAATCAATCATAGTGACTTAGGTATATTTGAAGGGATTACGAAAGAAATATTAAAGAGGGATGGTATTAAGTTAAGGTATGATTGAAGGCAAAAAGAGAATTGATATACCAAAGAAATGCTACTTTCATATTAATTGCAAACAAGATGTGTGAACTGAATCTTCACCTTCCATAGGCCAAAAAAGGGGGAAAGGGAAGAAATCCCTACAGAAATGTGTGCTCAAGCTTTGCTCATACCATCTGTAATCGAATATAATACTGCATTGAAAAATTAAAAAAAAAAACCATTGCTAGGTTTATCTAACCAAGCCCAAACTAGTTTTTAAAATGTAATGCTAATAAAAATTTTATACTAATTGCCTCTTGATTTTCATTTTATTATACAAAGAATATATAGAGAAAAAAAAAAGAAAAAGAAATTATAAGAATAATGTACGAGTGTCGGTTAAATAATAATTTTGAAGCAATAACAAAAGTAAAAGTCAATGAAAAATCAAACAATCTCATCAGAGAAGGCTACAAAGAGTAGAATCTAGCTTACAAAGAGTAAATAATTCCTGGGAAATATTTCTTCCCAAGCAGAGCAATGACAATCAACTTCTGCTCTCTTGGCAAAATTTAGGTAATCGAATGTGTCAAAGTCGAAGCTCTAAATCGATCTCTTCCGTTTCAGATTTGTTATACCTGGCATTATTACCATTTGAATTACCACCATAAGAGGAGGATCCAACTACCATCGATCTGCGATAAGGGCAATCGAATTCGGGTGATTGTAGTTGCAGTTGTAGAGGGGCATTCACCGATTGAGCACATGCAAAGATCTCAGTATTATTGTTGGTTGAATTATGAGGTGAACTAGACAGTACAAGCGTAGATGTTGAGTCAACGGAAGCATTACTCATCGTCGTGGTGGTGAAATTGGGGCTATTAACATTACTGTTAATGTTATCGCTAGTTTGAGGCAATTGATATAAGAGACCAATTAATCCTCCATTGGTGGAAAACTCATGAGTAGGGATTATTAGCTTGGAAGAGGATGAAGAAGGTCCAGGTGGAGGTGGTTGTGTTGACTGATGGAGTCTAGCACGGTCCTTGCGGTGGACGTTCATGTGACCTCCTAGAGCCTGAGCTGACCTAAACTCCCTTCCACAAAATGTGCAAGTATAGGACCTTGGAGGCCAAGTAGCACCTAGGATATTGCCGGCGTCTTCCGCGAAGGCACGGACCTCCCAGTCCCAGGAGCCGTCATCCTCTTCTTGTGGTTGGCTAGGGTTCCACATCCAAGAGTACTCCGAAGGAGCTGCAGGTGCAGGCGGTCGAACTAGATGGATCTACTTGATTATATTTGTGCTTAAACTCTGTTATTTCTTGAAGGTGGCATTGGTTAAGGGCGAAAGAGGCTAAGCGTGGCATCCATATTGTACGTTTTAGTAACATTTAGTGAAAAGTAATAATTAGATTACCGTAAACTAAATTGATGAATGGAAATTATAATGAAAGAGCAAATTAGGGGGTTTTATAAGTTGAAATATAGTGGAAGTGGATGGATTAGGAACAGATAAAGAGAGAGAGAGAGAGAGAGAGAGAGAGAGAATTGGGGATATTAAAAAAAAAAAAAAAAAAACGATGTCCCCAACATTTAATTTGGTGTCTGATGATGGTGGCGGCTAGAATTCTTTTTTTTTTTTTTTTTTTTTTTTTTTTTGTAGTACGATAAAGATTAGTAGTAACTTGTCCTGCCCAACAAGCAGTCCTCTTAGTCCTCTTCGTACAAGGACATTTCCAAACCTAAAAGTTAATAAATAAATAAATGAAAAAAAATACAAAAAATATGTAAATAAAAAAGTTAAAAGTACGTGATTCTAATTTTATGAAGCAAATAAGCCTTAAACTCTGCCGGATTGATCGAAATTGATTTATTAATTCTCTCTAGAATTGTTGGTTTGTCTGCACGGATTATGAATTATGGTAAAAATGGAGTGTTCCACCACACCAACGAAAAACATGGGTAATGTTTCAACAAATACGATGTACATAACTAATGTTTTCAGATAGTCTTTTTGGGTCAAATATAAATATAGATATAAAATGAGCTAAGTTGGTGCCTTGCAGATGCTAGGTCTGCATAATTGTATTTCTGGGTTTTTGTTTTACCTTTGGTGGTAGTTAATTAAATAAGATTATACTATAATTGTTATTATTAAAAAATAAAACAAAAATAGAAATTTTATTTATTAACTTTTTCATTTTAATAAAGATATTTTGAAAAAAAAAAAAAACGATTCCGTTATTAAATTGGTTGTTTCAAGTTTGAGTAATTTGTGTTTATATAATTCCTTTGTTTTCCCTTTTTTTTAAAACGGTTTTCCTATGGCATTGTTTTATGGGTTTACAATGCAACTTAACACCATAATATTTATTTTACGAAAGTATAAGACTCCTACTAAATCTTATTATACAAAGTATGTTGGTAGCTAATGTTTCCCTTTAGGATAATACAAAGGAGACTAATAATTCATATGGTGATATATATATATATATATTTCATGATTTATTATAGGAAGAAGAATTCTAACTTGATACCTTTTATTAAAGAAACTAATGGCCGCTTATTTGGAGACAAGGGGTAATAGAATAATGATTCCTAGGAATCAATTTATTACCTTGTTTATTGCATAAATGAACTGGACATATTTATTATAAGTAATCTTTCTATTCCCTGTGTAGAGTAAATAAAAAAAAGCACATATCATATGATTTTTTTTTAATTACCTCTCTATTCCCTCTCCAATGAAAATTAAAATTTAAAGGACGTTACTATTTTACCACTAGTAAATTTAGTCTTTGATAACTATACCATAACAGTACACAAAACCCTCCTTTCTAGATACTATTGTGCCATTATTTGTTTATTTTTTTTTCGTTAAGATTTAGTAAATCATGTACAAATCTATAATGCAGATTATATATAACATATACTATAACACATAATTCATGTTTTATAATGACTCATATAACTTGTATATAAAACTTATAAGTAATATATGTCGATTATATATGAAAAAATAGTGTGTATTGATAAAATATATAAGTTTGTACGTTAATATAATTCATAACTTGTATATAGGATTTGTAAATATAATATATATATATATTTCATATAGATAAGTGATAAGTAAGATTTTATAAACATTATTTATATAAATATATAAGTTATAAGTTGTATATATGCAATTTATATAATTTACTTATTATATATATAACTGGTGAGTTATATATAACTCATCCTAAAAAATATAAATAATATAATCTAGATGGATATAGCCTTTCACGTTATATATCTAAGTCATACATGTAAGTTAAATTATATATATATACATATAACTTATAATTTGTGTATACAAGTTACAAGTTATATATGTTTTATGTCCTATAAGTTACAAGTTTTATATAAACATATGAGCTATTTTCATATGTATAAGTAATAGTTTATATATGCAAGTTATAAAAAATGTATATAGTATATTAATTGTATAGATATAAGTTATACAAAATATTAAAAAATGTAAATTTATAATCTAGATATTATAATTGTAAATACTATGAATCATATATGTTATATATATATAACATGTTACTAGGATATTGATAAAATATGTAAGTTATATACATAATTTATAAGTTATAAATATAAATTATATTTTATGTTTATAAGTTATATATGTTTTATGTTTATAAGGTATAATTATATATTATATATATAAGTTGTAATTAATATATATATATAAGTTATAAGTTATACGTAAGGGTTATATATGTATAAGTTATATAGATAATTTATAAATAATATAATTGCAATGTAAAGATAAATAAGTTATCAGTGAGGGTACAAGTGTCAAGTGATATAAAATAAGAGGTTAATATAGTAAAAACTAAATATAATTGTATTGTGATCACATGGCAGGGAAATGATTTGAAATGGAGTTTTGACAACTGTACACTAGCTTTAATGCCGCCAAAGTAGGATCGAGTGCTATCGGCGTATGTTGCTGTGGCTTAGGGCATAAGGCTTATGTTGATTTGTGTAAAATAGTTAGAATTGGGTATGTTGCTTGATCTTGAATGATACTGCCGGCATACTAGTTGGCGTAGGCTTGAAGAAAAATTACCCGAGATGAATGGCAAAGTGATACACCACCAGCTTTAACGTTTATGTCTCCACCGTATGTTTTAAAAGCTGTTAGCATACATTTCTCAAAGGAGATGAAAAGTTGCACGAATTCTATAAATCTATCTTACTCTTTTCTTCTCCAAAAGAAACCCTAAACCTAAAAGTTCTCTTGTGAGTTCTCATAGCCACCAAGAGGATTCGATAGTCTAGATCAAGTAATCAAATTACTGTTTCTTCTATAGATTTTCATAGATCTATTACTTGGAGAAGATTTAAGTCTTTGTTGGAAATCTGGATCTTGTTTTTTAAGAAGCAATTTGGATCAAATTAGGTAAGTATTTTAATGTTTTTGATCTTTATGATATTAGGAGTTTTTGTTTATTTCTAGCATAAGGTTTTGGAGAAATCTGTTGAGGAGATTGATGCTGTTAGGGATTTTTGTATTTCAATCAAGGAATAAGATGTAAATTTATGTTTATTTTGAGATTAGAGTTTTAGGTAATATATGGAATTAGGTTTATTCAACGGTGTATGCTATTGAAATGGTTTTTGTTCATCTTATCAAGTTTTGGTGATTTAGGATTGTGATTCTAAGGAGATTTGGCGATTTTAAATTTTGTTCCTTGAAATTTGATTCAGGTATGACCTTACCTTGTTTGCTGTATGTACTTGTAGGATTAGATCTGTTTTTTGTATGTGTTGCAGTGTTAGAATTCCAAATTAATCTAATTATATATGGTTTATTAAATCGTTTTGCTAATTGTGTTTGGCTATGGTTAGTAAAGACCACATAGAGTGTGATATTAATGTTGGCAACTTGATGATCCTTGTATAACATTGTCCTAAGTGGAGTTGTACTTGGAGATGATTATGGTAGATTAAGTTTTGGCAGTACGGCCACAGGTATGTGGAAGATTTTCAACACCAATATATGTATAATTACCTATTTATATATGCTTGTTTTTATGGAGTCATGAGATACTCTAGGTTTAAGACTAGACTGTAGATCATTTTAAATTGTACTGCTTTTTGGCTAATTTAAAAGATGATTATTTGTTTTTGTTGCATTAGAAATAGTTGCACGTGATTATATATGCTGTGTGTGCTTATGCATTTGTATGTAGTTTGGCATACTGAGCTTCTTGCTCATTCCTTTCATTTTTCAGGAACAGGAGAATATCAGGTGATCTATGATATTTAGGATATGATATTTTTGTAGGTGATGGGAGAGAGCATTAGTGGATTCGATTTACTAGCCGATTTCTAGAGATGCTTTGGAACACAGATAGTTGCGGAAGACCAAAATTAAAATTTTTATGTGTTTCTACAAGTTAAGGTTGTTTAAGAGTTTTTCCTTTAATTGTTATATTTCAAATTTAGTTGGCTTTGCTTTATGCCAACAAGATGTTTGTTTTTTCATGTGATATCTTAAATAGATACCCTTTATGAGAGTGATGGAGATTTTGTTTGTTTAATTATGGTTTAGACTTTTATAGCCTTAGCATGTTCTTTTAAAGTGAAGAGTTGTGGTGGGTTGTGAGGTCCTCATGCTAGGGCGTTATAATAATACAACATTTTTATTTATAATCTATGATATATATTTTATATTATAGTATCTAAAAAATTTAAGTACATAATATCTAGTGATTATGAATATTGTATTAATGGAAAATAATAAAGTATTGTAAAATATATAAGTTGTATACATAAGTTATAAGTTATATGCATAAGTTATATTTGTTGTTTAATAATAAATATAACCTATAATTCATAACTTGTATATATGTAATATATAAAAGTTATATATATTATGCTACATTTCATGTAGATAGTTATAAGTAATATTATATATATATTTTTCATTAATATATAAGTTATGAGTTATAAGTTATATATATGCTACATAATATATTAATTATACATATAATGGTGTGTTATTGTTAGGAAAAAAGGGATCCTCCTTTTTCCTCTTGCAAAAGGCGAAAAAATGCAATAAATCAAATTGCATAAAGTAAATAACAAACACCATGATATAATGTGGAAAACCCAAAGGGGAAAAACTAAGGACCAGCAGCGTACAGATCATCCATTAAAAATATAATGGGATTATAGATTGTTGTTCATTACTAGATCTCTCTAGTGAATTATCAATTCATCACCTTCAGCTGGTGCAATTACAAACAGAAACAAGATCTATTCATCTAGAGTTTCTTTCTCTAGGATTCCCTCTCTTTCTCTCTCTAGATCTATCCTATCTAAGCTTGAGAAGAGACACCCATCTTGTTCTCTTGTTTCTTCTCTTCATCACCGCTTTAGGAGGAACACCTTTCATCACCATTGATCGGTGGAACACCGGAACAAGGATCAACATCTTCTCCCTCCACACCCCCATGGTGTGTCTCTAAACCTCCCTGATGTATACAATCCACACACCTCATGGCGTGTCTCTATACCTCTATCGGTGTATAGCTTCACTGAAAGCTAACATAAGAATAATTTATAAGAAAAATAATGAAGGCTCACATTAATTGCTAGCCGCATTTTTTCCATTTGACTAGCATTAATTTCTATATTGACCAACTTTGACTTTTATAAATACTCCTTATCTTCAAGTCTTCTTCTAAATATATCCAATATATATTTAGGATGTCCTTAGTTATAGACCCAAATGAGTTGGATCTATAACCCCAACAGTTATATATTATTCGGTCTAAAAAATATAAACGAATAATTTAGAGATTATGAATATATTAGCTATGTATTATATATGTCATATATATGACAAATAAATAATGTATTAATAAACACATATATTGTATATAATTTAGCAGATATCTATGTTTTATGTTATATAAGTTACAAGTTATTATATAAGCTATACTTCATAAATATAAGTAATAGTTTGCATATATGCTTTATAACTTATAAGTAATAAGTTATATGCAAATTACATGATATATCAGTCAATATATAAGTTATAAATATATATATAAAGTATATATATATTCAAGAGATTTTAAACATAATGCGATATATTATAATGTAATATATATATCAAGTAAATAGGATATGGACAAAATATATAGTTGCATATATAAGTTATAAGTTATATTTTATAAGTTTTGTTTTATGAATATAAATTATATATGTATTATGTTTAATAAATTATAAGTTATATATATAATTTATGTTTTTATTATATAAGTTTATATACATATTATAAATCTAAAAAATATATAAGTTAATAATCTAGAAATTATAATTATTGTATAAATGGAAAATAGATGAGCATTTATAAATATATGAGTCGTGTCACACCCCGCCCCCGCAGGCGACGGCGATGCGATGCAGGGCAGGCAAACCCACCACTGGCCCCCTAGTGGTAATGGCCGACACCACCATTGCATCATGGTGACCCCAACCAACGCATGTCCCATAGGGTAACGGGCACTATAGGTATTGTTACCCTTAGGCAGAGTTGAATCCAGTCTGCAGACTCTAGGATTCGAACCCTAGACCTAAGGCTTTTGCCTGCCCCAAAGGCAGCACCTTTCACCGTGAAAGGTGCTGCCTTTGGGGCAGGCAAAAGCCTTAGGTCTAGGGTTCGAATCCTAGAGTCTGCAGACTGGATTCAACTCTGCCTAAGGGTAACAATACCTATAGTGCCCGTGGTACCCTATGGGACATGCGTTGGTTGGGGTCACCATGATGCAATGGTGGTGTCGGCCATTACCACTAGGGGGCCAGTGGTGGGTTTGCCTGCCCTGGCATCGCATCGCCGTCGCCTGCGGGGGCGAGGTGTGACACTAGATCTCCAATCACTCTAGGGTTTTGCCATAACTCTTGGATCTCCTTCAAATCCGTAGAACAACTCTTATTAGAAAGATTATACTAAAGAGAATGATTGAAAAAGACTAGAGAAAGACCCACTTACCTAGGGTTTTATTGAGGAAAAGATGTGACATGGTCGTGGGGTCTAGGGTCTATTTATAGAGAGAGTTGACTTTAGAAAATGCAACCTTAGCTTAGGAAAAATGCGGACATATACCGGCCCTTACGCCAATGGCTTATGAACTTATGCCAGCGACTTAGCTATGTATGTCGGCGGCTATTAGTCCGACATAGGACCTTTTTCCTCAAAAGTTTTCGAAACTTCAACTCCGACGCTTAGGTCGTCGTTCATTATCTTTAGGCCGGCGGCTTAGGATTCAAGGTTGGCAGCTTAGATGCTGGCCTAAGCCAAATTCATTTGATCATTCACACGTGACTTTCTCGTGTCAAATTCATCTGTTCATGGACAAAAATACCCTTTTATATATCACTATATTACAATTCAACTCTTTATTATGAATTATTTATTTGTATTTCACATAAGATATACTAAAGTACATGCAAAAACTTAAAAAATATATAGGAATTTGAATCCTAACTTCACATAACTTAAATATTTCCCTCCACACTTCATCGAGACATTGTTCTCAATGTCTTGGACTAAGCATAAAGAAAATAAAACAAAGTGAAGAAAAGTAAAGACCAGAAATTCCCTAAAAAATAAAGTTGAAAGATAATTGATAGAAAATTTTAAAGCTTGCTGACTTGATCATTTTGAGCATTCTCTCAACAACAGACCCAAAAAGAACAAAAAAATATATAAACTTATTTTCATTGTATTTCTTATGAATTTCGTGGATGCTTCAAGTAATATGCGTAATAGAGTATATTTTGTTTTTAGAGTATTTTTCGAAAAGGAAATGAAAATGAAGAAAGCAAGGTAGAAATATAAAGTCATTTTTCTTGGGCAGTATTTATACTAATAGAAGCATGATGTTTACACAACAGGTTAAAAATGTGCTTCTTACTATATATAACATGCAAAATATTCTTTTGGGAACACGACATATGCATGATAGGTCTTATCATACTGTGCTTCTTCTTGATCTATAATGATCCAATGACATAAACAAAGCATGACTTAAGCACAATATAATATACACTGCACCCCCCCTCCCCCCACCCCAACACCACCTTTTTTTTTTTTTGTTATCTTGCAAAACTGTAACCCAAAAAACCATGACCTAAATACGATCGCATCCATTACATCGTGCTTCTTACTACTTTCGATAGAACTATTAAGAATTGGAAGAACGACACAATGTATTTCCTCGTGTTTATCTTCGTAAGAATTTTGTTACAAAATTTTTGCACAGTGCGAGGATTACACAAATTTTTTCTATCTAGTCATGTTTCCTTTAGCTTTTCATATTCCAAAACCTTTAGTTCTTTTTAGTGCTTATTTCCTCAAAAGTAATCGAGACACAATATATATAAGTACAAAAAGAAAACAAAAAGATTACAAAGAAATATTTTACATGTTAGACATTGGTTACTTCCCAAGAAGCGCTTGTTTAATGTCATTACCTTCACATCATTAAACAATTTCTAATTTATTCGGAAAATTTTATGAAGTTGGAGCTCCTCTCTTTTGGAGAGTTCACCATGATCTCCCACATACAATTTTAATAACTATTCATTAACATTAAGTTTTCCTGAAATTGTGAGTTCCACCTCCATAGTTTCATATGGAAAAACTTTAGTCATTATAAAAGATTAGGACTACCCATATTTTAATTTTCCAGGAAAAAGTCTGAGTCTAGAGTTACATAGTAAAACTTTATCACCTTCTTGGAAATTCTTAGACCGTTTAATCCTTTGGTTATGGTATTTCTTAGTCTTTCCTTATAGAGCTTAGAACTTTCATAAGCCATAGCCTTATAGAGTCTAGAGTTACATAGTAAAACTCTATCACCTTCTTAGCATCATTTAAATCATAATTTATTCCCTTGATTGCCCAATAAGTTTTATTTTCTAGTTCAACAAGGAGATGGCAAGCTCTTTCATAAACTAACCTATAGGGTATAGTCCCCAGAGGTGTCTTAAAGGCTGGTCTAATGCCCATAAAGCGTCATATAATTTGTCTGACTAGTCTTTTCTATGATGAGCTACAGTCTTTTTCGAGATTCATTTTATCTCCTTATTAGATAATTCAACTTGACCGCTAGTCTGAGGATGATATGATGTCACTCCCCAAGGGTACCCTGGTAGTAACATACATATTATGACACTATCTGATGTCTAAAACTTTTACTTAGAAAATTTGAAGGAGCATCAGATGGAATCACATATGCATGTTATTACTAGTTTGCCTTGGAGTATAACATAATATAACAAAATAGGACCTTTTTGGTTGCAATGATAAGAATGATGAACATGGAGAAAAATACATTTTCGTACATATATCTTCTAAATACTATATGGTAAATAAGATAATACAGACCATAACTCAAGAAAAGTCCTCATAACATAAAAATGATGTTAAACATCATCTATTACTTATCACTAAATAAAACTATTCTTTCTATTCAGAAATTCTTCGACCTTTAGAACCTTATAGGTGCTAAGCTTCTTGAGCGTACCAACTAAGGTCGGATAGTTAACCTATAAGGACTATCGAAGTGTGAGCATAAACCATGGGCTCATTAAATAACTAGAACTCACCACATATCAAACAAGTTATTATCAATTATATGTAATGCATCAATCAATATATGCATAAATACAAGCTTGGATAACCTGGAATCCAAACAGGATGGAGATTTACGCCCTCTCTTCGGCGTTGAGGGAAATCCTCATCTATGGCACATCTACCCTGAGAGTCTAAGCATATAGGAAAACAATCAAGTCTCACTTTAATTATCTCTTTATATTGAACAAATCTTAACACTCATTTCCTATTTTTAAACCTTAGAAACTCCATTATGTGTTAGATATTTCAAAGCGATACCATAGGTGGAGTCCTTCATTTACCAGTTAGTTCCCATGGAGCCGATGGAATAAAGGTAATCTTGTGTAGAACTAATAGCCTCTTGCCTAGAAAAACCAAGCATTACCAAAGAACTAAAATATTAACACGTAGTAGGCTGCCATGCTTTAATTATGCAATACATGCAATTTATGCAAGCATGTCAATTTCCTTTATGGTACCGATAGTTTTTAGTCAAGTTTGAGGAGATCAAACATTATACAAATAACCAACATGCTCTACAAGCAATGAGTTCACAAAGAAATCTATTACCACTGTTATTATTGTAGCTTAGCAACCAACAAATCATACAGCATGCAATTTCATACCCATACAGTAAAGCTTGTTATTATCTTTCCATTACAACGCGACAAAGCTACAAGCACAAATAATATAATAAATCTGAGTTAGTCACATGCTCATTTTTTCTAATCATAGTAATCAACGGGAAAGTCCTTAACAGTATCAAGATCACCTATTGAGATGAATGAACATATTCATCAATAAATTATAAATTACATAACTATACTCTTATGAGTGTCTAAGTGTCCTATATTGATATTTGATTAAATTTCTTTTACTTGTATTGGTCTTTTAAGATATTGGTCCTATGATAACATATATTTATTATTTAAATTTTATTTTCATTTTGCTTGTCTTGATCATAATTAATATTTATGGTGCTTTCCTCCTTCTTTAATTAAGTCTTACAACTTTTAGTAGTAGATTTTTATTTTATTATTCATTCGTTTGTCAATCTTATCTGTCTTTTATAATTTTAAATTTCTATTATTTATAGGGATATATTATATCATATAATTACTATTATATATATGTATCAAATATTTATCCTACTTAAATTTTAGTTTTAAGATCATAACATGTTTGATGTCAAGAAAAATAAATAAAATAGAATAAAGAAATAAAATAAATTTATATATATATATATGCTTTGTTCATAAGGAGATATGTACATATATATACAAAATAGGTATGTATATGATCAAATATGTTAAGAAAATTAAGGGTACAATTCGAGTGCTTGGGGCTGGAACAGTACCCATGGAGCACCTCTGGAGTGAGCGTTCGGGTAGCTGTGGGGCACTCATAGAGCGTACAAGGAGCACTCATAGAGTAAGCATTGAGTGCCTGATGTGTGCTTGCAAGGTGCTCCTGGTTTGTGTGTGTGCTTGTCCCTTTAGTTTTAAATGAGTTTTTGTTTTTGCTATATCTCGCTCATTTTTAATCCGATTTTGACAATAAATAGTTGATTTGATAGTGCTCTTCGAGTAATTTCTATTTGTGGTGTTGTTTTCAAGAAAAGAAATTTATAAGATTTTTAAATTTATAGTTTAGGTTTACAACATTTCAGGTAGAACTTGATAGCTTTACTATAATTTATTTTTGTGATATCTAACTTATCTCTAATTCGTTTTTTTATAAATAAATAGTCGTCCTCATAGAATTTTTTGAGTACAATCCATTAATGGTGTTGTTTTTATCAAAAAAGATCTTCAAGATGATGAAAAACATGAGAATAGCATTGTAACTCATGAAAATCTGACAGCAGTATTTGTAATTTTGTTTTTATGATATCTAATATGTTTCTTATCTGTTTTTAACAAATGAGTAGTCAATTGCATAGGATTTTTCGTGTACTTTCCATTGATGTGGTCGCTTCTGGATTAGGACAATCGTATCAATATGGTTTAATCCTTTTGTTCAACATGTTTGCATTGTTTACTTGATGAACTTGTTTAGATTTTCTTCCCTTTGATCTGAATTTAGTAAAACTTAGAGTTCTAAGTTCTCCAATTGATGTTTTCATATTATTTGACATCCATGAATCCTTAACACAACAACACTTCAATTATTCAACTTCAAAACATCATCTATTCATTTCAAACATAGCAACGACTTCCAATTGTAACCCAACTTATCACCTTCCTAACTTTTAGTAATAGAACATAATGTAAGCTTAAACTAGCTAAACTACTTTATTCTTACCTCTAGTTTTGGGATCCTTGAGACCTTGGCGTAGTTAAGAGAGTAGTGATCCAAATTTTCTTTGGTTGGTTGCTGCTCTTTGTAAGGTAGAAGAGGTCTAACTATAGAGCTTTGTTTAGTTAAGGAGTAAGGATTAGATCATGGTTTAAAGTAAGAAAAACAAGGCTTTATGCTCTATTATTTTCGAGTTTGTTTTGGTTGTTTTTTGAAGAGGAAAATGGAGTTGTTTGAGTGGTTTAGGGCATTTGATTTTTGGGCTACTAGATTGGGATTAAATGTATTTGTCATAGAGCTAATTACTACCTATTTGTATGCATTAAACAAGGCTTATAAATTGATATAAGTGGCTATTCTTTGAGACACAAAAACAAAGGATTTTAAGGGTTGTTCTCCATTCGAATTTTGCAACTTTGTAAGTCGGTTTTGTGTACTCGTTTTGTTGATTTTCTTAAGTCAATTCTTGTTTGTTTAAATGTAAATTCGAGGGAATATAATTTGTGGTTAGTTTGGTCAAATTTTTTAACCTTTGTGTGCTGTGAACTAAGCTGGTACGGTGGTGTAGATGTGGTGTTCTTCCTTGTTGCTGGTGTTTTCTTTGCAAATTCTTGGACGAATTGGCAGCCAACTTGCAAGGTAATATGAGCTGGTTTTTTATTCATTAAATGCTTGCTTATGTGGGGATTTTTCATTGGTTATTTGGTCTTTTTCATATTAGTTTTTGTGAGTCCATTTGCTATAATTTTTTGGGAGCTATTGTCATCCTTTTCTTCTCCTTTATAGTAGCTAGTTTTCTTTAGATCTTGGGGGAAGTTTTCTCCAGATTTTGCATGTTTTGTGAAAGCTTTCAAAGCTCCATTTAATGTTGAGCTTAGTTGGGAAAAGCTTATTGGTTTGTGGGTCCTTTTCTTGTTGACTTTTCATTGCAAATTGGTGAAATTTGTAGATGTTTTAGGATGTGATTTCCATTCCATTTAGCTATAGTCATGAACTCCATTTGTAGCAACTAACATCCATCTTTCATGCACCGATTTTTGTTTGTTTCAATTGTTAAATTACTTGTTTAATTCAATTGGTAAAATTAACTCAACAAATACCAAGTTATACGCATATTTATATATTCGTTATGTAAGAGTTTTATCTTCAAAAGTTCATTTAAAGCTTCTAAAAGTTCTTTCGATTATTTATAAGTTCAAATTTTAAATTTAAAGTTTACGCGATTAAGGTTTTCTAAGCCCAATAGGTCAAATTAGGGTTTTAGTACCTATTAACTCCAATTTTTCTAACTAGATCAATGGTGCAATTCAAATATTTTTCTGAAATCTAGATTATTAGTTAAGGATCTGTTTTTATTCCTATCGCATATTTGCAACACTAGCGATTCATGTTTAAGTTATCATTTTATAGCCAACACTTTCTATAAAGGGGTTACCTTTTATTGTATTTGAAATACAGAGCTACTTTTAATTATATCTTGAGTTATTTGCTCAAGATACGAAACCTTGTCTTTAGTATCTATTGAGGTCAAAGAATTTTTTTTTTCGGGTTTTTAACTATAAAGCGGTTCTTTTCTACTTCTAAGTTTATTCTAGGAATTTTTACTAAACTGTTAGTTCACTATTTGTTCTATATTTTCTATTCTATTACTGTATACCAATGTGAAAATTTTAGGGGATTACATATGATGTGGCCATTCTATGGGTTACACCATATCTCTTAAGCACTTTTTCCATCTGTGAGTTACAAAAATGAGTACCACGATAGCTTATAATGGCTCTAAGTGTCCTAAATCTAGAATATAGTTTCTTTAAGAACTTTGTTACCATCCTTGCATCATTGGTACTTAAAGCCTCTGCCTCTACCTATTTAGAGACATAATCTACTACTACTAAAATATATTGATGACCATTTGACTTTGGGAAGGGACCCATAAATCAATACCTTAGACATTAAATACCTCACATTCTAGGATATATTTTGGAGAATTTAATCTTTTTTAGAGATGTTACCTATTCTTTGAGACCTATCAGATCTAGTTGCGCATGCTTAAGCATCTCTAAACATAGTAGTCTAAAAAAAGCCACATTCTAGGACTTTTTGGGCAGTTCTATTTCCATCCTTCGAATGTTAGAAACACATCCTCATACTTTGATCTGCATAAATTCGAAATAGGAATGGATCATCCCATATGTGGTATTTGAGATTTTCAAAGAACTTCTTTCTTTGATGGGAATTTAGTTCTTTAGGTATAATCTTTGCGACAAGATAGTTTGCAATGTCTACAAACCAGGGGGTCTCTTCGTCAATCTCATTATTTATCCCAATAATAGTGTACAATTTCTCCTCTGGAAAAGAGTCATCAATATCATCCTCATTCAATTTTACTAACTGAGGATTTTCAAGCGCAGACAATTGTCTGTTGCTACATTTTCAGTGCCCTTTTTATCCCTAATTTCTATATGAAAATCTTGCAACAAGAAAATCCCATGGATAAGTCTAGGCTTGGCATCAGGCTTTGACAATAAATACTTCAAAGCTGAATGGTTAGTATATATAGTTTTAAATAGAATAAAATATGGTCTAAATTTATCAAAAGTAAAAACTACTGATAGCAACTTTTTTCAGTTGCTATGTAATTCTCTTGTGCATCATTAAGAGTTTTACTAGCATAATAAATTAGTTGGAAGTATTTTTCCTTTCGTTGTCCTAAGACTGCTCCTATTGCATAGTCACTAGCATCGCACATAACTTTGAAAGGAAAATTCTAATATGAAGCAACCATGATTGGTGCTTTTGTTAACTTATCTTTTAATAAATTAAAAGCCTTAACAAATTCATCATTAAATTTAAAACTAACATCTTTTTCTAGCAAATGAGTCAAAGGTTTAGCAATTTTTGAAAAGTCTTTTATAAACCTCTGGTAAAAACTAGCATGTCCTAAAAACTTATAATAGCCTTAACTGATGAGGGATGTGGTAACTTATAAATAGTCTCAATCTTAGCTAAGTCGACTTCTATTCCCCTAATAGATATTTTATGGCCAAGTACTATTTCCTCTTGTACCATAAAATGGCACTTCTCACAATTAAGCATAAGATTGGTTACTTCACATCTTTTAAGGATTTTTTCTAGATTCTCCAAGCACAAATTGAAAGAATCACCAAAAATTGAGAAATCATCCATGAAAACCTCCATTTTATCCTCTATTAATCCTTAAAATAAACCAAGAATACAATGTCGGAATGTGGCTGGAGCATTACACTAATGGCATTCTCCTATAGGCAAAAGTACTAAAAGGACATGTAAAAGTAGTTTTCTCATAATCCCATTTGAAAAAAATAGTAAAGATACCCAACTAATCTTTCAAGAATTTGGTCCACAAAGGGGAGGGGGAAATGGTCTTCTCTAGTATCTGGTTTTAGCTTCATATAATCTATACAAACTCTCCAACTCGTGACAGTTTTTATAGGAATTAATTCATTTTTCACATTTGGAACTACTATCATCCCTCCCTTTTTAGGTACTACTCGTACCAGACTTACCCAAGGGCTATCCGATATAGGAGATAAATTATACTGACATCTAACAATTTTATAACCTCAACAATTTCTCTCATATTAGGATTAAATCTTTTAGGGTTATACAATTGGTTTTGCAATTTCATATAATCCAATCTTGTGTGTACAAAAAGAATGATTGATCCCCTTAATGTCAGCTAGCTTCCAAGCAATTGTTTGCTTGTGTTTCCTAAGCACTTCCGATAATTCCTCTTTTCGATTTTCAGTTAAGTTAGCAGCAATAATTATAGGCAATTTAGAATCATTTTCTAAGAACACATATTCCAAAAATCAAGTAGAGGTTTTTATTCTAAGAGTGGTGGATCTTCAATAGATGGTTTAGCAATCTCTATATCGTCCCTGATGATTTTTAGAAATCATCTTTATTTAGTACTTGTTTTTCATCATTGGGTTGTCCTACCGATTGCAAACTTTTAGAATTAGTCATGTCATCATTATCATTTGCAGGCAAAGCTAATTCAAAAGGATCTTTACACAACAATTCTAAAAAGCTAGATTTAACAGTAAAATCAACCAAATCTATAGAAAAACATGAATCATCTTGGTTCATAGAATTCTTTACAAAGATGGGGATATTGACTACCAAATCTTCATCAGACTATTAACTTTAACTTCCCATCTGTAATGTCTATAATGGCCTTAGCAATTGCTAAAAGGGTCTTCCTAGTATGAGTGGAATGTTAACATCCTTGTCCATGTCTAAAATAGCAAAGTCTATGGGGAAGATGAAGTTTTCTACTTTTACTAGGACAAACTTAATAATTCCTTTAGTGTACTTAACCAACCTATCGGCTAATTATAGACTCATGTTGTCATGCCCTAAAGGATACCCTAGATGTGGCAGTCTACCACATACAGTATTAAAACTTAAGAATGACTTCCTGAAGTCATGCGAAAGCTTCAACACCATATGTAAGGCGTTTATCACAATAATAGGAGACATTGGTGGGATATATAGTTCGAGATAGTAAATACAGTATACAAGAATTCTAGATAATCATCTCATTTCAACATTATAAGAATATAATTCTTACATTATCTTAAGGGCTTTCCCCTATAAATCTCCAAAAAATAATAATATCAGCTTAGACTTTAATACTAACATCAAAAGATATTAAATGATATTTAGCCTAAGATCTTCAAACGATTTCCAGAAGCTCCCCAATCTTAATTACACTCAAGTATGTGAAGTCCTTGGGCATAAAAGATATTAGTCTTGTTACAACAAAGACTATCAGAGTATAAGCATAACTAGCTTAGTGAGAATATTCCTGAATCAACGTACTCGTATCAATAATTTCAAACAAGTTATTAAACAAGCATATGAATGCGTCAAGCGAATGAACAAGCAATACATATGATCTACCAGAAATCATATGTTTTGAATGGATTAACCCTTCAATTCAAAGGTTAGGTGTTTCAAGCTCTTTAAAACCCATCTTTGAAATCCAACTTATGTAGTTTATTTTTGGCTCCTACTCGCCTATCCTGAGATAGTTCTTTTTGGCTCCTATTTGCCCATCTTGCAGATTTATGGCTCCTGCAAATCCGGCTACTATACTCTTGTCCCATCGAGTATATAACTCATGAAATGAAACTAACTGCGTGATATGCATGATTCAATTAATATAACTCATAGTATATGATTAGAGTAATTTAAAGATAATCACATAATTTGTACACACTCCAACATAATAATAATAAAACACAATTTAATTAACAACAATCCATGTCTTGGTATGCTTAGCATTCTTTCAACTAATATTATCATGCATAATTCATTTTTGTCTTTTCCTACTTCTAGTGCCTCTAGCTACAAGTACATACAGGTACGTAAAAGGTAGGAAATAAACTCACTCAGCCATGAGGATACTTCTTTCTTATGGGTGAGTCGATCGGTAATTCCACCAATCGAAATAATCCTCCGGGTACGAATACTCCTCCTCGGGATCACCTAATCAAGAAGAATACCCATAATGAGTATTTCTTGTTGATTCTATGGTACTTATAAAAAACTATGTCATAAGATCGTTAAAATTCATAGAGAGGGTAATTCCAACTTAAAATAGCCATAACTTGGTCATTTTAACTTGGAATTGTGCATATAATATACCGTTTTCTACCTACTCAAAAAGATTTATCCATTTATAAGGCTATTTTTGTCATAAAAAGCCATTTGGATTGCAAAATACTATGATACAGAATAGTTATGAATTTATAGTCCACAAATATGATTTTTCCAAACTTCTCTTTACTAAAAAATCCTTAAGCAAAGTATATGGATAATTATATAGTTGAAAATCCTTTGAACATATATATATTCTCATATTGTATGCATGATTTTTTTGTAATGTTGTCTCAATCTTGATATTTTACAAACAATCTGTCTTTAAGAGTTTTAAAAGATGAAACTTTGAAAATTTCTCCTTTTTGAAATGCTAAAATATACTTGGGTTGTTATGAGTAAGTGTTTTCTTATTATAATTTCATTTTCTCACTTTTCAAAAGTAAATTAATTCCCAAAAATTTAGTTCTTTAAGTTATTTACCAACTTTATTTCTAGTGATTGAAAAATAAGTTTTTCAAAATATTCCTTAATTTTTTGGTGTGGTCAAATATTTGGAGTTGTGTTAAATGTATGTTTTCCTCTCATTTTCATATTCTTCTTCTCTTTTTAGAAAATAAGTGTATCTTTAAATCTTTACTTTCTTGGCAAATTTTATTTTTCTAAGTTGTTTTCTAAAATAATGAGTTGATTTTTATCTTGATTGGAAAAACTTATTTTATTCTTAATATTTATCAAGTGATGAAATAATTTATAGAAAAAAGCTTTCTTAATATTAGAACTTGGCAAAAATTTCATCTTAATTTTGAAAAGAGAAATAACAACATATAAAAATTAAGTTTTGAAGAAACTTTCTTAGTATGTGATTTCAAAGTCTATGGTAAACTTATTTAAGTTTTATAAAAGATATGGTTGAGTTAAAATTTTAAGTTCAATGCCAAAAATTTCTATCTTTATGGAGTATTTAGTTTTGATTTTTAAAAGAAATGAGTTTCTTTTATTATTTTGAAGAATCTTCATTACTACTTCTTCTTGAATTTATGATTAGTTATCTTTTGAAAAGAGTTTATTAAAAACAAAACTTAGATCTTTTGTTGAAAATTCCTTTTGTTAAGAGTCTAGTTACTTCTCTTTGTTTTAAGAAAGAGCCCAGTTTTATTTTTATTTAAGACAACAACATTCTAATCATGCATGAATATGATTATGTAGCAATGAAAAAGTACATAATAGAAAGAAATACTCATAAGTAAATAAACGTAATAATATGGTCAAGCATTGGGAACCTTAGCTTCATCAAGGTATCCTGATCATGTATTGGGAGCCTTAGCTTCATCAAGGCAACCCAAGACTAAGAATAGACTAGTCCCAAAAGAAAAGAAAAGAAAAGAAAAGAAAAGAAAGAAAATAGTTTCGACTTGATATGGATAATCTAAGACTAGAAAAACTAGTCTTAATAAATTGCATGAATTAAATAAATAAATTGTAAAGCATGAAAATAAATAAATAACAAGTGAGCTTATATACTCTAAAGAAATATATATACAAATACATAATACTATATAGGAGTTAGATTAGAGCAAAAAAATAATAACAATAATAACAATAACGTAATAACATAATGTAAAATATAAACATGAACAAAAACAAAACATGAACATATTGTTACTTCTTTAACTCATATGAGTCTAAGAAACATACACTAAGCTCATGCTAAGTTGTATGAACATGGGAAAGAGATATAGATAGGATTTTACCTAAGGTTTAATGAAGGATTTGAAAAGAGATGAATGGGTAGTGTTTGTTTTTTTTTTCTTGAAGAGTAGTGAATGGCAGAGAGTGTTTTGAGAGGGAATTGTTAGAGAGAGGTTTTGAGAGAGAATTTTGGTACAGTTTTGTTATGTAAAATGAATGTGTGAAAGAATGAAGGAGGGAGGGGTATTTATAGAATTTTAGAGTAGAAATTAGATGTAATAAAATAATTTGAAAAAGAAATACTATTGAGAAAGAGAGAGGGAGGGTCGAAGGTCATCAAGGGGAGGAGAGAGAGGGTTTTTGTTTGTTTTGTCATTTTTGTAAAGAAAAGTAATAATGTGTAAGATTTGGTGTGAATAAGTTGTGTTGGAAATGTAAAAATGTAAGAAATAGGTGTATAGGTAGAAAAAATAGAGATTGAAATAGTAATGAATAGTAGGAATAGTATTATGAATAGGATACCAGACAAATAAAATACGGTAGTAATAAAAATACGCATAAATGAGTTATATCTGATATTTTTAGCTATTGAAAAATTGTGAAACTGATATTTTTAAAATCCTTGTATTTTTATGAGTTTAATGGTATTGTCGAAATATTTTTGCCATCCGGTATACTAGGGCACAGTTTTCGAAAACTGATCCCAATCGGATCCGACAGATACTAGAAAATTACGAATATGATATTTTTATACTTCCATATTTATTATGAACTCTTATAAGCCATTAAATCAATTTCGTTTTCTAGGGTTTGAGAGCGTGGGTTTGTCGAAGTTGAAACTGTTAGATTGTCTTAATCTTTATTAACTTTTTAAACTCCGGTTTAACTAGGGTTAGGGTTTAATCCAACTTTAACCTAGAAATTGAAGGGTTTACATTAGGGATCGGATAGATGGATTGTCTCATGTTCGAGTTTTGCATCGAATGATTATTGAAATTTCTATTTTTGTTTTTGAAGATTCTCTTATGAAATCCGTGATCGAAATTGTTTAAGATTCAGTTTCAACTTAAGTCAGTCTTTAAGGTTTCGATTTGGCATTCCAAAATCATTCTTGAAAAATTCGGGAGTTTACACATGTGGGTGGGATTGGGGTCTCATAAACCTAATCTTTTGAATAGTTTATACGACATTAGATTAATATTAGCTCGTAAATCAACTAAGGCACTTTGCATTTCTAGATTTCCAATAAAACATGGGATAGTAAAGCTACCTGGGTCCTTTAGATTTTTTGGAATTCGATTTTGTAGGATGGCCGAGCATTCTTCACCATGGGTTACATGGGATAAGTCTTGCAACTTCTTCTTATTGGAAAGAAGATGCTTAAGAAATTTTGCATAACGAGGCATCTGTCCATGGGCTTCCATAAAAGGTAAATTAATGTGTAATTGTTTTAATAAATCTAAAAGCTTGTCATAATGATTGTCTTTTTCCTCGTTCCTTAACCATGATGGATAAGG
Source organism: Combretum micranthum (assembly GCA_024138025.1). Taxonomy (NCBI): domain Eukaryota; kingdom Viridiplantae; phylum Streptophyta; class Magnoliopsida; order Myrtales; family Combretaceae; genus Combretum; species Combretum micranthum. The sequence goes on from JAMXBD010001244.1 coordinate 117,688, forward strand.
AATAGGTGGCGCATGCTCCTTTACTTTTGGTGGAGTTGGTTTCTTCTCATTTGTGTGGTCTATTTTCTCTTTTAGTAACTCCCTTACAGCCTCACCCTCAATCACCAATTCAGTTGGATCCTTCCCTTTCTCTTGCTGGAGTTCCCTTCCACTACGTAAGGAAACCGCTTAAACTTGCTCTTTAGGGTTCGTTTCAGTATTCCCTGGTAATGTACCATGGTTCATTTCCAATAGCATCTCAGCAAATTAGCCAATTTGATTCTCAAATTATGAATGGATGCCTCATGATTCTAGAGTGTTGCATTATTTGTTTGGATAAATTGTTGTATCAAATCTTCTAAGGTAGGCTTTTTCTCTTAAATAGTAGACGTTGGTGACCCAAGAGAAAGAGGTGTTTACCTTTGAAAATTCTAACCACTCCATGAAAAGTTCGGGCGGTTCCTTCATTTAGGATTATATGTATTGTTGAAAGAACTGTTTTGAGATTTTATTGGATTTCCCACAAGGTCTACCTGCTCATAACTCTCTTGACTAGCATAGGGGTAATCCATATAAGGGCCTTGTGAATGTGCTTACATAGTTGAAAATGGAGTTGTGCCACTACACTTTTAGTTAAAAATTCTATTTATAAGCACAAAATAACCGGTCAGTAGAAACCGGGTGCGTATGCAGCAAATATACTAGTGAGATCAAGTCGAACCATAGGGAGTTAATGGCTAAGTACTATATATTCGAATATTTCCCTAAGCTAAGCTATCACAAAATCATATTTTAGATTATGCTATAAGATTTTCATTTAACTAAAGATTAAACTAAGGATCAAATGTGAACACTTCAAACCGTATGCTCTAGAATCACAAATGAGGGATCCAGGTTTAGGAGATGCAAGAATAGCCAAGAACAATGCACTTATATTTTCATTTGAATTAGATCGATGCCTCAAGTTGATATTGAAATTGATTACTTGGGATTTGATCAAACTCACCAGAACTCGCCCACCTTCAGAGTAGCAAAATTCTAATTACAGCATAAATCATCCTATTAAGGTAATTTATATATAATTATCAGGTAAATAGTAATCCGCTCACACCAAAATTACTATTCTAGTTAAAATTACAAATCAAGCACCTTTAAGTGACCTAAACTTATAATTTTAATCGCATTAAGAAAGTGAGTTTATGAATTTTATAAAAAACATGCATATCCCTATGACAAATTTCTTTCAAAAATCCAAGTTATGTTTATACGGATTATCGAATCTCTTTCAAGTATCTCTAATCCTAATATATCCAATCAATATGGGCTCAAAACTAATAAAAAAGATCAGGAACAACAATAGTTAAATTCCTAAATAATCAAATAGCAATATCGAAACAAGTCAATTGATCCACATCTGTCACGCCCCGATGGTACCCCAGTAGTAGCAAATGAGCCACACTTGAATACTATCACTAGATTACCTTTGGAGTGTGTCATATTTTTTAAACAACAAGATTTTTTTAGTTACATTGGTAAGAAATGATAAATACATATAAGACATAAATTAGTAAATAATTATCATCACAAGTAACAAGTATCTTAAAGATATTACAGTCTATATAATTTGCCTTGAAATCTTCAAATACATAACAAATAATTCATAAACCAACTAATCTATACTAGGAATAATAGAAAACAACTTATCCCGATTTGACCCATGAGCATCTAGCTCTTAAGCTCTTACCGGGGCCATATTCCTAGATATAACTAGCCATCATTGTAAAGTAAACTTGAAATGTCTTTAGGAGTGTGAGTGAAACCATGGGCTTAGTGAATAACCAGATATATTACACACTAAACAAGTTTATTAACAAATCATATGTAATGCAATCAATCAGACATATGCTCAATTATAAGCTTGGATGATCTAGAATCCAAACAGAACAAAGATTTACGCTCTCTTTTTAGGATTAAAGAATAATTACTTTATGACCCACCTGCACAGGAGAGACTAATTTTATAGGAAAATCAACGATTTCTGTTTTACGGTTATCACTTTTAGCTTAATGATATTTTAACTGACCATTTTTTATATCAATCCTTAGAAACTCCCTAAGTATTAATCATTTCAAAGTGATACTACAGGCGGCATTCTTCATTGTCACTTAGTTTCTATAGAACCGACGGAACAAAGAAAACTTTGGAAGAACTAATACTTTAGAAAAACCAAGCATTAATAGAGAATCGAAATATTAATACGTAGTAGGCTGTCACCCTTTTTGTATATGCAATAATGCAGTACGTGCAATGCATGACTATGTTATTTAATAAGTCAATAATTTTTATTTAGATTCAAGATGACCATACATTACACACAATAATCATCATACTATTTCACATCATCATACAATAGTATTATCACTTTCATTAACTCCTTTTGGCATCACAAGCAATTAGCTTAAATCGGAATTCATTCTCAACAGGCTTTTCACAACAACTGTATTATTATCTTTACATTATATATGCTACTAGTTACAAGCACAACAAGTATAATAGATCTAGGTTACTCACTTGCTTATTTTGGCTAGTCATAATAGTCAAGGGGAAGTCTTCACAAATATCAAGATCACCTATTGAGATGAATAAAAATATTCATCAATAAATATAAATTACAGAACTAAATTCCTATGGTGTCTAAGTGTCCTATATTGGTATTTGGTTTTGTTTCTATTACTATATTGGTTCTTTATTAATCCTATGATAATCAATTATTACTTAATATTCATTTTTCATTTGTTTTTCTTGATCTTGTTGGATATTTATATATTTTTATTGGTAGTCATAGGAGTTGTATTCAGTAAATTGATATTTTTATCATTACTATTATCGCTATTTTTATATCATTCTTTTAGTTAACATATTATGGTAACTAGTATTTATTTCTTATTACTTAGTTTCGTTGTGTTTCTCTTAATCTACTTCATTTATTTATTTAGACATTTTTAGATATCACATTATTCATAAATTTATCTTATTTAGATTTCCATTATGATATATTTATCTATATAAAACAAATATTAAACAATTATAGTTGATAATAACAATAATATTTTCCTATAGGTTTTAGGGTTTAGTATTCCTCAAATATTAAGCCTATTATTATTATTTTAAATATTTTGTATTTATTTCTTTACTTTGTAAAAATCTGTTTTTGTTTAGATGTATAATATATGTTTATTATTATTCATATATATATAATCTATTTGTGGAAAACATATTTCACGCAAGAAAATTATGTGTGTACATGGCTCCAATGTCACCAACGTTTAAAACCTAAATGCTAGCATTCCTATGTTTTACATGTTATTTTGCGTCAACATACGCTAACTATAGGCCGCTAGCTTTACAACGTACGTTAGCTTCTACACTGCTAGTGTAGAATTCAAATTGACCAGTGTTCGTTCATTTTACATAAAAATAAATTTTATGTAGCTTCTGTTCCAGTGTAAGCTATCTCGATACCAGCGGCCAAACCATGTACGCCACTAGTGTTGAGCGTATACATTTTGGCATAAGGGTAGTGTTGACACTGTTCATCATCTTCTCCAATTTTCTTCAATTTGAAACTTAATTTTTCTTTAACATATGTGTATTATACTTGTATTGAAGCTTCTCCTAAGTGTTTCTCTACATTCTACATGTATCATACGTGATATATCAATACATATTACTTCTTTAAATCATCATTCAACATAGTTTCTAACTTCTATAATGATGATAGCTTATATGTAAGGGTTAGGGTTGAGTATTACCTTGTTTAAGTAGATTTGAGGGTACTAAACTCTCCCCAAAGCCTTGATACGAACCTAAATTAAAATAGAAACATAGTTTAGACTAATGTTTTTCATATAAATTAACTTGACACGAACTTCCTTACCTTATTTATCTTCCTCTTAAGATTGTTAATGGTTGTTTTAGTATATGTTTTAGGTGAGTTCCGATTGCTTTTGAGTGAGTGTTGTGGATTGTCTTTTAGCTTGTTTTTGTTGCTGATTAGGGCTGGTTTTGTGTACTTAAATGACTTTGTTGGATTTGGTTTGTATGGTTTGTTTGTTACTGAGTAATTATATGTATATATATTGAGGAAGGAGCTGTATCTTACAGGTAAAATGAGTAATTTCTCTACCGAATTTTAGCTTGTTTGAATGCATTTCATCATGCATTAAATGAGTTACTTATTTGGATCATTGCTATTGGTTTGTTCTTTATTTTCCTTGACCTTCTATGTTGCTTGATTAACTTGTTTTCAGCTGGTGAAAATTGAGGTGATCCTAGCCACATATTGAGCACAGTTTGCACCAAATTGTGCAAATATTAATATAATAATATTTAATTAATTGATTAAATTAGTTTTATGATAGTTTATTAAGTTAAACGAGTACAAATATGACAATTATTTGGGAATTTTATCTTCAAAAATTTATTTAGATTTCTACAAATTTTCTAGATTATTATCGAGTTCAACTTTAGGTTTGAAGTTTACGCGATAAATTATTTTTAGAGTTTTATCTTACCTTATTAGGGTTTTCTAAGTTTAATAGGCCAATTTTCTTTTCAATCTCTAATAGATTAAGAATTTACTAACCAGAATAATAATGTGATCGAATTATTTATTTGAAGACTATATTATGAGTTTATGGATCTGTTTTTGTTTTTGTTTTTGTATTTATAATCTTAAAAATTCATCCATAAATTATCGTTTTTAACTATAAGCTTAATTGTTTATTGTCTTTCTAATACACTTAAAGTCTTGTTTAAATAATGCCTATACTTTGAGCTTTTGATACTGATTATGAAAATCTATTTTTACCATCTATTATTATTTATCATACTTTGTTTTAGGGATTAAAATTATATATAGGCTCATCACTACATGTGATTTTATTCTAAGGCCTTGGTTGAGTCCTATATTAACTTTATATTTTCTATTTTTTATATTTTTCATCTATTTCTATTTGAATGAAAAATCTTAGGGTTTACAATATCATCAAATTGCATATTCATAAACCAATTAAGCATGGCATCTCAACAACAATCAAGCAATAAAATACAAGAACAAGGATAGAAAACACCTCAAAAGTAATTTCATTCATCAAAGTTGTCACGTCCCAAAAGGTACCTAAATGTAACAGTCCGCCGCATACTAAATGAAACTCAGGAATCATTACCACAGTCATTCAAAAGTCTTGTATTAGATGCAAGGTGTACTCTTATGACAATAGAATACTTGTGCAATTAGAGATAGAGAGTCTAACTTGATAGAATAAGCATAAAAAAATACAAACCACAGATATTCAAGATCATTTACAAAATACTATGGGGCATTCCCCTGCAAAAGAATAATCAGTCCAGGTAATAGTTTTTGACAACAACCCGAGCATTTAAGGTTTCCTATGGAAGTCAAGACAAAAGCTAAATATAAACTTCGAAGGGAAACTCCTATTCTTGTTTTACTAGAGTTGGCCAATTCCTAGGACGCAACCATAGATATGGAAATTGCAATGAAAAGAAGCTGTGGGGGTATAAGCTACGCTAGCTTAGTGAATAAACACTTCAAGAATATAGATATCCCACAATTACATACAATCAAGTTGATTTAATCGTCCATATGAAATGCAACAACAACAACATGGGCATACAAGACATATGATCAACCGAAAATCATATGTTGAATGGATTTGCGCCCTCCATTCGGGGTTAATAGATTAACGAATCCTGCGGTACTACTTTGAATATACTGTTCCGTTTTATGGCTCATAGACAACCCATTAACTGTACCGTTTTATGGCTCATGGGCAACCCATTTCATATACATTTTATGGATCATGGATAACCAATCATGATTAAATGCAGCATCCCCATCGTGAAGTGATTATGTCTGTATTACTTGTTAATCCGAGTAATCATTAATGCAATTTCATAGGTGACCAATCAATTTACAAACACTCATAATCATGGCATATGGACACACATCAATTAATCACCCGATTTGGATATACTTAGCACATTTTTCTTAACCATCAAAATAGCATACATAATCCTATGATTATCCGTCATGCATTTCCAATTTTTATCTTTGCCTATCATCCTAGTGCAACTACAAAGTACAACCATAATAAGGAATTGTAATTAGGAAGTATGACTCACTCAGCCATGATCACCGGTCTCTATTTGTAATAATCCAGTGGTAAGGAATCCTTCAATTCGAAGTCACCTAAATGAAAGAAATACCCAAATGAGTATTTCAAACCATAACTAATTTCAACTTATCAAAAAAAGCTTTCAAGTTTGTAATTTTCGTAGTTAATAGAATTTTCAACTTAAAACCGCCATAACTTGGTCATTTTAACTCGGAATTTTGCAAATAAGCGGTCAATTTCTATCTACTTCAAAAGATCTATCTAATTCTAGTGTTACTCCTAAGTTTTGAAAACTTTTGGGTCTTGAAAAGTTTGGATAAGATATGATCAGTAGATAAAAACATGTTTCCGAAATTGTTTTGTGAAATTTATATTGTTTCTACCATGTATATTATATGTACATGCAATATCAACAAGTTAATATCAAGAATGACATGTTATGAGCTATCTATGTGTATGTTCTTGATGATAATTGGTTAAAAGAAGTTTTAGATAAATTTTTACCTTGAGAAAACTTCAACAATACTTGATTTAGAAAAACTAGTTTTGTTTCTTGCAAAATCATCTTTGTTTTTACTAAAATAAAGTCTTGATGGCCTATATGCCTAATACCCTCATTAATTTAGTAAATTTATTCATTTAAGAGTTGGAAAATAGGCGTTTAAGTAGGGGTCTTGCCTAATTATGAATTTTACAAAAATTATAATGAATGAAAATAGTGTTTGATTTATGTTTGGAAACCTTTTTTGTTTTAGAATTATTCTTTGATTAAATTCATTTGTTCTTGCCATACTTAAGTCCTTATTACATCTATTCCCTAAGGCTTCCATTTTTTCATTAAAATCCTCATTTTGGAATTTGAAAATAGGTGTTTAAGTGTGGGTCATTTCTAAATCTGAATTTTGTGATTTGTGTTTGAGATTATTTCTTGGGTAAAACTCATTTGATCCTTTTAAAATTAAGTCCTAATCAAACTACTCCTTAAGGATTCCATTTTTTTTAAATAAAATTCTTATTTTGGGGTTGGAAAATAGGTGTTTACATATCAATTCTTCCTAATTACAAAATTTAAGTTCTTGTTGGAGTTGAAACAAGTTCTAACTTAACTTTTGTAAGCTTTTCTTATTTTGAACATGTCTCTTAGTAAAACTAGGTTTAACTCCTCAAAATCATGTCTTTGTGATATCTATTTTATAAGCCCTTCATATTTTATGTAAAATACTCTTTTTGGGGTTGGAAAGCAGGTTTTAAAAATAGGGTCTTTTTAAATCAGAATTTAAAAGTTTGTTTTTGATGGAAACAAAAACAAATCTTGAGCTTTTGGCAACATCCCCATTAATACTATCATACTACAAGCCATCTATTCACATAAGACAAATATTTATAGCATTTATATATTCAAAACAAAATAGATCTATAATGACTTTCATGTTATGTATGTAAATGCAAGATAGATATTATGAAGATGAGCTTAATAGTAGGATATATACACAAAAATATCAATATGAACCATATAGAGCAATAATATAGCAAAATATAACAAAACAACTTAAATGAAAAGATTCACAACATTGTGATGGTAAGAATATCATGCTTAAGTGTTTTCACATCCCTTGCATAAAGCTCGTGGGGATTTTGGTGGAATCACATATGTATGATCTTGCCATTACATGTTTTTATTTATAGTAGGGTCTAGATCTATTACCTATTAAGTGTTTGGAATAAGAAATTTGAGGAAAATATTATGTGTGTGTATGTGTGTTTTGGGGAGGGGAGGTGTGTGTGCTCATGGCATAAAGAAGGAGGGAAAGAGAGGAGAGAAAAAAATTCTAAAAGTTTAATTTTGTGAAAAAGAAAGAAATGTATAATGTGTAAGGCATAATGGGGTTTATATAGAAAATGAAATAAGGTTTGTGTGATTAAATAAAAGAAGGAAAAATAAAACAAATTGAGAGAGAGAGTGTGTGTGTGTGGTGTGGTGGGGTGGGGGGGGGGGGGGTGGAGGAAGAGGGGTGCACTGGTTTTGGAGCTAGGGAGAGAGAGATGTATGTTTTGTTTTGTGTAAAAATTCAAATTTATTAAAGTAATTTAAGTAATAAAATTGTATTGGAAAGGTAAATTATAAGGAATATGATGTAAGGTTGTAAGAATAGGGTATGATTGGTTCTACTTGGTGAATAGTGATGATTAGAAATAAAAAAGTAGATTAGATAATTAAATTATTGGTAGTAATGAAAATACAATAAAAATGACTATAACTGTAATTTTTATAACTCGAAAAGTCCTTAAAATTATATTTTTGAATTCCTTATTAAATTTCTATTCTAATGAGTCCCATGGAATATTTTTCTATTTTTGAGTCCTAAGGACCTGTTTTTGAAAACAGATCCGGATCGGGTTCGAAATTGATGAATTTCTTTAAAATCTGATCTTTTTATGTTCCAGTGTATTATTTAAGACTATATTCTAAAGTTAACTCATTTTTATTGTTTTGGGGTTTCATTCTCGATCTCACTAGACCTAAGGTTCTTAGGTTCCATACTAGTCCTAAGTATTCGTCTAGGGTTTCGATTTTGGTTCCGATTTTCGAAACCAAGTTCAGTTTGCGAAGAAAATGGGGCTTACAAAAGTTTTATCATCAAACCCATCAACCCAATGAATTGGGCATTGCTTGAGTTGTATCAAGACCCTAAATCACCTCTATATGTCGCTAGAATATTAGGGTTTTAGTGCCCTAGGATTGAAACACAAACACACATATTTTGATAGATCTCTCTTGCCTAAAGTTTTAGAAATCTCTCTCTTCCCTCTTTTTATCTCAAATTAGTTGACAACTCTTATAGAATTTGAATTGGAATTTCAAAAGACTGAACCTACACCAGCAGTTACACATTATACATAGGTGGTGTAGAAGTTGAATCAACCAGCATTCCTTGAAAAATTGAATTTTTGAGAGCATTATTTGAATTTACACCAGCTCAAAGCTGGCGGCATAGAATCCCCATTAAGCAGCTTTTGTTGAATGAGAAAAACATCTAAGGAGTTTTACACCGCCAGTGTTCGAGTGGTATTGGAACAATGTATATCTACACAAGCTTATACACCGGTGGTGATGAATTGGATGTAGCCGATGTTCCTTCAAAAATCAAAGGCCGATGACAAATCTCTTGTATGCTGGCAGTGTGGAGCTAGTGCTTAAGTTTTGCAATCCATGGATAAGGAGTACCGGCTCAACATTTGTAAGCCCTGGAAAATTTCAATAAATAATTTCAAAATGAACTTCGAAAATAAACCCTAAAAATCACTCTAAATTAAAACAGAATTTTGACAAGTCCTAAATCACGAACGAATTCAGAAACTTCTCAATCTTGAGAAAATGAAAATCTTTAAACAATAAAATAAGAACTCAGTGGGTTTCAAATTCAAAACCACGACGTACGAAAAATTCCATATTTAGCTCCGGCTTGTAAAATCGGGTAATATAGAGCCCAAAAACAAATTATTAAAAAGTAAATAATGATTAACTTTCGGAAATGAAATCCAATTAAAGAATTCTGAAAACATTAAGAGTTATTAAGTACTTATGAAAATAAAATTTAAAATAAATTTCTCAAATTAAATATGTTATGTAAACATAAATATCAGTTTCCAAATTGGCAAAGGTTTAAACCGAAAAATCACCTAGAAACCCTAACCGGAATACAATAGTGTAAGTTCGGCAATCTAGCACCCCTAACCCTAGAGGCCGAGATGTAGTTTAAATATATAGAATAACTCATAGTAATATAAGTTCGTTTATAATTATCAAATTGGTAAATTTTTGACCTATTTCGAACCCGTTCGGATACAGACTTTGAAAAGCGTGTCCCGAGGCTCGAGATATAAAAAATATACCATTAGTACCGTTACACTCGTAATTTTATAAGATTTCTAAATATATCAGTTATATAATTTTTTGGATTATAAAAGTTACAGTTATAACCTTTTTATCGTATTTTCATTTCCACTGGTAATTGATTAGTCTTTTGCATTATTCATTTTATTTCATTACACAATTTTATTATTTTTATAATGTATACCCCAGGTTTCCTAGTAATCAAGTAAACTTCGGAATCCGGAAAATGAAACCTTAAACCGGTTTAGTTCAAGCTCTGTGAGAAAGACTTAGAAACCCTAATTCCGGCTTTTCCTCGGTTTCCAAATAAGAAACTTTTATAAGCAAAATTAATTTTGGATATAGTTCTTGATTATATTTTGAAACAAGAAAAGATCAGATTTTAAGAAAATCTCAATTCCGAGTCATCCCAAGACCCATTATAGAAAAGCGTGCCCCGAAACTAGAATTTCAAAAATTTACTTATGAATACTCATTTGAATCGAAATAAAATAAGGATTTCAAAAATATAAATTTCATAATTTTCCGGCTTACGAAAAATACAGTTATAACCTTCTTATTCGTATTTTTCTTACTACCGGTAATTAAGTTATCTTGATTACTATTCACTACTATTCACAAGTACAACCTATGATTACCTATTTGTACACCCTACATTTGCAACACTTACATCACTCAATTCCACTTTCTTTTCCAAAGACTTTTGTCTCTTAATTATTATTACAAGTTATGGCATTGGTCGGCGTGAAACCCCCTCCAACAAGCTCCCTTTTGCAATTTCTTTTAATTTATTTTAGCCTCATTTAACCTAATTCCATTTAATATATAAGCTACTTTTTCTCTCTCTCTCTTCATTCTTTCCTTTTTCCAAACTTCCAAGAGGTAAAAAGCTCCCCATCCTCTCTTTTTCCTTCCCCATTCCGTGAGCTTTAGAGCTCCCTCACACTCACACACACAACTTGTTTTCTTCTCTTTTATCTCCTATTTTACTCTAAATAAATAAACTTCTACTCCTTCTACTCATAGATCCTTGTTATGGTAAGGATATTCTTGGATATTTCAACTAAATGTCCCCATGATCTTTTGGTAGGGACAATGAAATATCAAAACAAGAATACCAAACCATCACAAAGTAGATCTAACATTTAAAGGAGCTTTCATGCCAAAAGCTTTATGTTTATCCATCAAAAAGTGTTTTGAACAAAAGATCTTTTATAAAAATATAGTTTTTATGTTTTCAAAACCTATTTAAGCACTTGATATAGTAGATCTATCATTTTTCTACTCATATTCATGTAGGCATTTAAGATCTCATCTTTATTTTGAGTTTATGTGCATTAATGGTCTTTAATGTTTTTGTCCTTAGTAAATAACCTTTCTAATACATAGATCTATAGATAGATGAGTTAACAAAACCAAAAAGGAAAAAAAAAAAAAAAACTTTTCAAGAAATGAGTTAGTGTAAATTCGGATGGCTTGGGAACCCTAGACTAAAAACCCTTTTACTAACTTCTAAACATGTATTTTACAAGAAAAATGAAGCCTATAGGTGATAGATAATGTTTGATGATGTTTTTCATGAGCTAAATGAGTTTTTACTAAAGAAAATATTTAAAACAAGAGATGAAGTCTAAAAGAAATTTTGGGTGAAAAGTCTTGAAAGCCAAATTCGTAATAATGGATAGAAGGTTAGAAAACACTAGTTTTCCAACTTCAAAAATGGTATTTTCTTAAATAAATGAAGTCCTTAGGGTATAGGTAAAATAAATACGTAAATTTCTAAGTATAAAATGCATTTTTCTTAAAAGAATCAACTTGAAAATGAAATTTTCTAAATTCGGATTTTTGGAACCACCCTAGTAAAAGACCCACTTAAAAGTTTACAAATGAAGATTTTATTAAAGAAATAAAGGCATTAGGATATAGTTAATATAAGGGTCAAAATTTCTTTAAACAAAGTGGAGTTTTCCCAAAGAAAATCCTTGTAATATGTAGGTGTGACCAAGTGTAGTAAACTCACTTGTTAAACAATAGCATAAAATGATTTTCTAGGAAAAAGTTCATTTAAATTCTTTAAGTCTAAAAAGTTATAAGAACTTAGGCTCTTTAGAGTTCATATCATGACATTCATGATAGGGAAAATCATTACTATGGCATTTAGTTTTATTTTGTACTTAGGAATCTCAAGTGCATTCATGAAAACCGCATTTTCGGAATCAATATACCCGCTGTACAGATCTGATCCCTCATTTCCGAGGCTTAGATATTTTCAAAACTTGATTTAAACTTTATATTTAAAAATCTCTTCCGAAGTAGATAGAAATCGATATAAAATTTGCGAGATTCCGAGTTAAAATGACCAAGTTATGGCCATTTTAAATCGGGACTTCGAAAATGACGCGAATTTCGATTTCGCTAAGTTTTCTTAGAGTTTTAGTATCCTTAGATGGTAGAATACTCATTAGAGTATTTCTTATGTGATTAGGTGAACCCGAGAACGTTGACTCTTACCACCGGATTATTACTAGAAGACCGGTGATCCAATGGCCGAGTGAGTTCATTTCCTAAGTAATTATGCTCATTGAGTGTGCTTGTAATTGTAGTAGCACTAAACTTAGGTAAAGATAAATTGTTGATGAGAAATGAACTTTTCATGTTGAATGAATGATAAGTATATCGAGATGAGACTTGTTGAAATAATATTGTATGAGTTAGTATAGACTTGGATTGTTTGAAATGCTCTATGATCGCTCTTAAATTACATAATGAACTTGCTACGATTCTATAAATAAACTGTACATGCATATCATTTAGTGAGTCACATTGCATTACGATAATGCTTTTGGTAACAAAAGTATGATCGGAGGCAGCGGTCTTCGTTAACGTTAAGGATCTGCAGGTCACTTAAGTTAACGGGCAGTGGAGTAGACACTATAAACCAATACATATAAACAGGTGGAGGACCACCTTCGTTAACATCAAGGGCCTATGAGGTCGCTTATGTTAATGGGCAGTGGAGTAGATACTATAAACCACAAGAGAAAATATTGGAATTGTGGTCGCATGTTTATGGACCACCCCAAACCCCGAATGGCGGGCGTAAATCCATTCACATATGGCTACCGGAAAGTCATATGCTTGTATGTTCACGTGCTTGTGCATTCATATGATTATTTAAATAAACTTGTTTGTATATTTTACAATTGAGTATGTTATTACGGAAATGAATCTCACTAAGCTAGTGTAGCTTATACCCCAATAGTTGTTTAAATGAGCAAATTACTCCAAGAATGCTAAGTGGGGACCGAGATGGTTGAAGCCGAGAATGATTTCGGGATTTCGGCAAGATATAAGAGTGTTTGAAGTTTTTGGTTAAGCTTTACGATTTGCTTTGTAATAACTTTATGTAGTGAAGTCTTGGGATGAATGTAGTTGAAGTTTGATGAATTGTATTTTGAAGTATGGGGTTTTGTATTTGGAGTATAGTGGATTGTATTTCCTTTACATTGTTACTCAATTGTATCAACATAAAACGTATCATTCCGATGAGTCTCCTTTATGTGTTAGACGCCTTGTACATAGTATGGAAGCCTTCGCGTGACTGAGGTGGTCATTCTTAGGCTTTAATATTGTGTACGGCGGACTGCCACGTTTAGGGTACCCTTCGGGGCGTGACAACGTTAGGGATGTAGATTTGTAGAAGGTCGGTGTACAATTACAAAATTGTAGGATGAAGTTGCTATCATAAAAGCTAATAGTGTCGATGAAGTTGGAGCCGGTGTTGAATGTCCTTTGATGAAAACTAGCAATGTTCAATTTGTTTTGCTGGTGTTGATTCTTTAAGTTTATGCAAGACTCCTCTAATTTGCTTGTTTTTGTATGTTAAATCCTTCAATGACTTGAAATATCAATTTAAGCACACTTAAGTACCATTTCTATTCGATTTCTATAAAATCCATAATAATTTAGCATGAATTAATCAATAAAAAGTTACTATATTATGATTTTATCACCTCCTCCACACTTGAACTTTTGCTTGTCCTCAAGCAAAACATTTAAGATCAAAGTCTGAAATCTATCATAAAAAGTATAAAACTCTAACCTTTTCAATTTCTAGCATCTCTTATAGATCATGACTTGCAATTTTGGCTCCTACTACTCTAACCAAACTAGGTTTATGTAATTAGATTAGTATAGTTAAGATTTAGCAAATAATCAAGACAAAACAAACTTTAATCCTAGTTTTTAGCGAAAGAACCTTTTATCCAAATGTAAACACAAAGTCCAATAAGGAAAAATAACCATTTAAACTTCAATGGATATGTAGCAAGCATATAATCCTAGCAACATAGAATGAAATCATGTAGTATCTACTCTTTCCCTAGAATTTTTCCCTTTTTATTATAAGTCTGTTGCATTTGGTACTTTAGCATTCTTTTTCTTTTTGTTTCATACAAGCACTCATTCTTTTTCTTCTCTTTTTCTTTTCTATCAAAGTTAAAGAATTGAACTTTTGTCTTTCCTCTTTTCTCGTTATAATGAGTTCATCGAGTCGGCACATCCCGGGCTCATCACCCAAGTGACCAGGTTTAAAAGGGACCCCTAGGACTCTTACTCACTCTAACAAGTCCAAATACTCATAACTTAATTACATGATCATTAGAGTAGAGGCTATGCTTGTTTCTTTCTTTTCTTTTGAATGCTACCCAAATTTAAGACTTTTTTTTATAAAGGATCACTAAGAAAAGAATTTCTTCTACCTCTTGCACTAAGTGTTAAAAAGTTCTCAAAAGAATTCAAAGGATTATATGCAAGCTACCTTTTTCCTAGAAGTAGACCTATTTATTTTTCACAGAAGAGCTTGAGCTACTCTCAAATTTCAAATTCCAAAGCTAAAAACAAGGTAAGTTTGTTCCTTAAAGATTCCACTACTTAATATCAACAAAGTATTCTAATCGCAACATTAGGTGAGTAAGGCACCTAACAAGTCAATTTACATTTTACACAAATGCTTTCAACAATTTTCTATACAACTTTAAGATATCATGCAAACTTTTGAAAAAAATTTGGCCTCAAATTGCCATATAATGCTTTCAAGACAAAAAGTTCACAGTGTGGGATTCAACCATTCAAAAGTTAGATGTCCTAAATATTCAATTTAAATAGCAATGCAGACATCAACATTCATACTCATACTTCACTTCATTCATACTCCACCTTTCATCTTCACATCTCATTATCCCTTCCCCCATATTTAAATTGAATAGTGTCTCATTGTTCCTCATTCAGCTCAAAGACAGGAAAGAAATAAAAGAAAAAGAGATATGAGAGAAAAGGAAACTGGTACTTCCCCATTTTGATAACGTAACACAATTTTGAGTTCTAATCGGATTTGAAAATTCAGCAATAGATGAGATTGTCTTGATTAATTCCATCTTGTAAGTCCATGCCTTTAGCTCCAATATTATATTTCCTGTACCAAGAAGAGAAGAGATATCAAACTAAAAAGCAGAGAATAATCAGACTCAAAGAAAGTGACTCAAAAAGAAAAAGAAAAGACTCAAAAAGGACTCTCATGGTGGGTTGCATCCCACCCAACGCTTGTTTATAATCCTTAGCTGGACTTTTCCGTCTTAAGCTCATCTTAGATCATGAAGATCTAAGTCTTTCTCATTTTCCTCTATCCTAAAAATGTTTCAATTGATGACCATTGACAAAAATGGCTCCTCATCATCTTTCTTGATCTTAATCACTCCATAAGGAAAAACCTTGGTTACCATAAATGGGTTTGACAACCTAGACCTTAGGTTGCTAGGAAAAAGCTTCAAACGAGAGTTATACAATAAAACCTTACATCCTTCCTTGAACTCTCAATGTAGAATTTGCTTGTCATGCCAAATCTTGGTCCTCTCCTTATAAATGCAAGCATTCTCAAAAAGCTTCTTCTTAAACTCTTCCACTCATTTTAATTGGAGTAACCTGTGCTTCTCAGTAGCTTGCCTATCAAAGTTTAGAAATTTTACTGCCCAATATGCTTTATGTTCCAACTCTATAGGGAGATGACAAGATTTTCCATGTAGCATCCGATATGGGGACATAGCAATTGGATTTTTGTAAGCAGTTTGGTAGGCCCAAAGTGCATCATCAAGCTTTAGTGACCAATCCTTTCTTCATGAATTGACTATTTTCTCTAAGATTTGTTTAAGCTTTCTATAAGATAGCTCTACCTAGCCACTTGTTTGAGGATGATAAGGTGTGGCCACCTTATGTCTCACTCCATACTTTGTAAACAAATTGTCAAATTGCTTGTTGCAAAAGTGAGTTCCTCCATCGCTTATAATCGCTCGTAGTGTCCCAAACCTAGTGAAGATGTTCTTTTTTAAAAAATTTAAGTACTCCTCGTGCATCATTAGTTGGAAGGGTAACAGCTTCTACCCACTTAGATACATAGACAATAGCAACAAGGATATACTTGTTATTGAAGGATGATGGGAATGGTCCCGTGAAGTTAATCCCCCAAACATCAAAGATTTTGATCACTAGGATACCATGTTGTGGCATCTCATGCCTCTTTGAAATGTTCCCTATATGTTGGCATTGATCACAACTTTACACAAAGACACGACAATCCTGGAACAGAGAGGGCCAATAAAATCCACATTGAAGTACTTTAGCTGCGATCCTTTCAGTACCAAAATGTCCACTAGCTTCTCGACTATAACAGTGGTGATGTATGTCAGGGATTTCAAATGCCGGTACACATCGCCTAATCACTTGGTGCACAACTTTTAAAAAGGTATGGCTCATCCTAGAAATACTACTTAACTTTAGACAAAAATTTTCTTTTCTGGTGATGAGAAATCTAATATGATATAACTCCAGCAATCAAGTAATTCACAATATCTGCATAGTAGGGTAGATCTTTAAGTGAAACTACATATAGGTGCTCATTTGGAAAGGTCTTATTGATAGGTAACTCATCTTTCTTATATACAATCCTTGAAAGATGGTCAACAACAACATTTCCAACCCCTTTTTTTAATCTCTAATCTCAATATCAAACTCTTGTAGCAACAAGATCCACCTTATAAGCCTAGGCTTAGCATATGATTTAGCCAACAAATACTTAAGTGCTTAATGGTCAGTGTATATTATAACCTTAGAATCTATGAGATATGATCTAAATTTATCACAAGCAAACACTCCAGCTAGCAATTCCTTCTCTGTGGTAGCATAATTGCGTTATGCATCATCCATCATCTTGCTAGCATAGTATATTACGTGGAAAACCCTGTTCTTTCATTGACTAAGCACTGCACCAACTACTATGTCACTAGCATCACACATAAGTTCAAATGGCAACTCCCAATCTTGTGCTACAATTACAGGTGTAGTGGTCAATTTCTCTTTCAGAAGCTCAAATACTTGAAGGCATGATTCATCAAATGAAAATGGAGCATCCTTCTCTAACAAAGTGCACCTCAAGTAATGAACACAGTAATTCAACTTAGAAAACCCTCAGCTTCCCAGCCTACACTGCATGTTCAACCCAGAGGATCCCCATCCTCATAGGCTACACCATAGATTGTCATTGGTAAACCTGTTGTTCAACCCAATGCAACTCCACTCTAGACTGCTACTCCAGCTGAATCTACTACTTCAACTCCTAAAGGCACATTTGTTATAAAGGAAGATCTAGACATGTACCTGCTGGAAATACAAGCTAAGTCTGATATGGGAGTATTGGATCTCAAGCTCCCATACAATCAACATTGCTACTAAGCCATACCCTCAGGACTATGTGAGTCATAAATTCATGCTATTCAATGGTAAGAAGGGAAGTGCCAAGGAACATTTGCTGAAGTTCATTGAAACACTAGAGGTTTATGGATTTGATAATGATTTGAAGTTGAAAGAGTTTTCTAAGTCCCTTAAGAGAAAGCAAACACATGGTATGTCAGTCTTTCCCCTAGATCAATAGATTCTTGGGTAACTATGTGTAAAATGTTCCTAGAAAAGTTTTTCTCGATATAAGAACGAGTGTCGCACCTCAGAGAGAACCTTAGACGTGGTAGTCCGCCACATACAATATCCAGACTTAAGAATGACTAACTTAGTCACGCAAAAGTCTCGATATTATATGTAAGGCGTACAACACGGTAATAGGAGACGCCATTAGGAAATGTGGTTTAAGCAAGTAATAATGAACATACAAGAATCTAGAAATAAAGTTAACACACAAATAACAATAATAGTCCATTACACAAGTCTTGGGGGTATTTCTTCGCTAATCTCCAAGGATCATATAAAAATTTCTAAGTCTTTGAGTAGATTTCCCCTAAAAGCTCCTAAAAAGAACACTTACTCGGATATGTGACGACCTTGGATAAAGAACAAATGGTCTTGTATATACAAAAATCTATAAGGGTGTAAGCTTTTGATCTGGATTGGAATGTGTATATAAATTCAGATACTACCAGCAAGTGTATTGGGTCTTGATCAAGTAATATAGAAGTGAGTTGAGTATCGTTCCTACAAGGACTAAATTAACTACTAGATTGATATTAGCTTATAGTAATATTTAGGCAATCAAAATTTATCAATTAACTAACTAATTATATCTATATGAATGCAATGAGATTGTGAGAAGTTATCTAAGATGAATGTGGGAAGGAACAGAATCAATCCTAATCTTTACTAATCATGCTGAATTTATATTATATGAACAATTAGGATTATGGATATTTGTAAGAAATTGTAAAGATCTAAAACTATCAAGTTTTAGTATAATCTATTAGCTTCCGCTATACAAATTATCAATGGAATCTAATTCACAATTATAAATTTTCCAATTCTATAATTGTCTAATATCCTAAATTAACTTCTCCTAATTCTTAGTAAGAAATTAAAATAAAATATTGCATGAAGTACATGGAACAATTTCTAAATTAATATTAAACTTAATTGTTTCCACAATTGTTGTTTAATCTCAATTCATGAATTCCTGTGAATCCTAATTCTTTTTCCAAATCATTAGAATTCTTATCAATTTAATTTCAATCAGAAATAAAATAGATAATTAGGATTCAATAAAATATTCCACAATTCTAATAATCCTATAATATAAATTCAATAATAATTTTAGCAAAATTAAGATTTCATCACTTCCCACAAAGAAAGGTTTAGCTACTCATGGATGTTGATTCAACAATCAAATAAGAATATGTAATTGATAACATTATGAACAGATAATTTAGATAAATGAATTGCATAAGAAAGAGATTAGATTTCACCAATTCAAATATCACAATCTTCAATTACAATTCTTGAAAGCTCAAATTCTCTCATAAATCTCTATGACAATGCTAAGACTATTTGTATACTGAAGCACTCTACTTTGCTTCTGCTTGTTGTGTTTGTTTGAGAGGGGAAAGTCTCTTATTTATAGGAAAAATTTCGTGCAACGCATTAAATGAAAATTGCAGTTTCACTATGTACGCCGGCAGTTACAGATTATACGCCGGTGGCTTACAGACGGCGTAAAGGCTTCTTCTTCCTTGCACAGGCAGCTTTCTTCTTCGGTTACAAGGGTAGGCCGCTTCTACGTCGGCGGCTTAGATATAGATCTAGCCGGCATATATGAGGAGAAATGAAAGGTTGGGCCAATTTATAACGAAAGCTGTCCCAAAGCCGATGGCTTTCATGCCGACTTAGACAATCCATCACATTTGGTCTCTTCAATTGTCTCCAAGCATATGTTGTCTACTTGTCGCTTTTGATTCTTGATCTACACTGCCTCAACACCGGCGGCTTAGTAGCCGGCATAGGTTGTAACTCCTTTTGCGCTGGCATCGTTTCAATTCTGAGCTCCCGGCCTTCAGTGTACGCTGGCCTATTCATCTTCTACGTCGGCAGCTTTAAGGCGGCATATAATTGGTTGAGTCAATCCTTGCAAAGCTGGCAGTGTAAGCAACGGCTTTGAGTGAGTGCATTTTGTAAGCCGTCTCAATGTCGGCGGCTTTGAAGTTTGAAATGCCAGCATATCTTTGAATTTTTCCATTTTTCACTCCAAAGTTTCTTGTTTTGATTTCTTTGTCCAAATTAGACCTGAAACATGAATTTTAATCAAAACAAGTATCCATTCTAGCTATTTTGAACATCAACAAGTTGTATATAATATGATCTTATCAGCTTTACGAGCTTAGTGAGAATATTCCTAATTATCATACTCAAAACAAAGATATCAACTAAGTTTATTATACAAGCAAATGAAATGCAACAAACACATGAGCATACAAGACATATGATTTTTTTGGAACCATATGTTGAATGAATTTACACCATTCATTCGAGGTTAGGTATTCCGGCCAATTACAGCCAACAATTTTTAACAAACAATTTTCATAGTTCTTACCGGCTACTATTCGCCACTAAAAACATATAGATCTTACCAACTCCTACCCACCATCAATTTATATAGTTCTTATTGGCTCTTACTTACCACATACAAATTCTACCGATTATGTCAACTAGCACAATCATACACTTATCCCACCAATTGTATAATAGCAAATGCAATTAGACTCAACTCGTGAAGTGCCTGTATTATATTTTATTTAGAGTCTAGCCATTTATATTCAATGTCTTGCAAGTGATCAACCAATTTCGGATACTTTAACATGTTAGTAGAACATACAATTCATTATAAGCAATTCATGGCTCGATATACTTAAAGTTCTTTCACCAACATTATAAGTCACATGCACTTTCCATTTTATCTTTTTCATATATCTAGTGCTACTATACTATAAGCATAATCATAAGTATGAAAAACAAGGAAAGTAGACTCACTCGGCCATGTCGTGATAGTAGCTCCCTTAATCGAAATAGTCTTTGGGATAGTAGACATCGTCCTCCTTGTTTCCCAGACAAAGGAAATGCCCAAAATGAGTATTCTATGGAATTTCTAATCAAATTTTCTAATTCTATCTTCTAGTTGCGGTAAAATTCATATTGATGGTATTCCAACTTAAAATGGCCATAACTTGCTCATTTTAACTCGGAATTTCGCATATTATATATTGTTTTCTACCTAAACGAAAAGATCTATCTATTTTTAAGATTATTTTTGTCATAAAAATTCATTTAAGTCTAGAAAAAATAAGGTACATATTCACCACGAAAATCCCAACTTTGAAAACACAAGTTTTCAAACTTTTCTTCATCCAAAAATTATTGTACAAAAATATAGATATTTTTATAATCGAAAAATCCTTTGAATATATATATATATATATATTGAGACTCATATTGTATACATAAATTCAGTGATGTTATCTCAATAATGGTTTTTGCAAAACAATGTGTCCTAAAAGTTGGAAAAAAGTAAAGACTTAAAAATTTACTTAGGTTTGTTGGAAAAATTTCTTGAATTATTATAAATGAATGTTTCCTTCTTTTAATTTTTCTTAACTTTTGAGAATAATTTAACATTCTAAAAATAAATTTAGTCTTTTTTTTTTAAGATTCTTACAACTTCATTTCTAGTGGTTGAAAAATGTAGTTTCTCTAAGTATTTCTTGGTAGTGACTAAAATTCTTTAAAGTAGTTACTTGTTTATATGTTCTAAATTTTGCCAAAGTTAGGTCCTTTTCAAAATAATTGATGACGATCTTTTAAGTTATTTACTAATTTTATTTCCTAAACAAGACTTGTTTCTAAAAGGTTAATTTTTAGATAATTTTGTAAAACATGTCTAGTTTTTAGTATTATAGAGTGTTGGTGAAAACTTCATAAATAAGTTTAAGAAAAACTTTTGTCATCCAAAGAATAAGCAATATTAAGTTTTAAAGAAACTTTCTTATTTTATTGGTTTGAAAATAGTGTGTGATAAATTTACTTTGTTTATTCTTTGACGAAATCCATTGTACTATTATTACTAAAAACTTATGATGAACTTATCTAAATTTTGAAAAAGATTTGTTAAGATAAAACTCTAAGTTTTCATGGAAAAATCATCTCTTAAGTGACAAAAAATTTATCTTTAAAATGAGTTCATATTTTTCTTTACTTAAGAAAACTCTTTTTATTTTTGTTGAAACAATATCAACATGTTCATGCATGTTTATGAATATGTAATCATGAGAAAGAGAATAATATCACATAATAAGATAAGGATATATATATATAAGAATCAATATAAGCAGAATAATATGGTCAAGTATTGGGAGCCTTAACTTCATCAAGGCAACCAGGGACTAAGAATAGACTAGTCCTAAAAAGAAAAAAAAAAGAAAGAAAGAAAGAATAATATAATAATAATAATAATAATAATAACAACATAAGTTTGAACAAGAGCAAAATATAAACATAATGTTGCTTTCTTGACCTCTATAGGTCTTTTGAAAACATATACTATGTTCATGTTAAGTTACATAAACATAATAAACAATCTATTAATAATCTAAAAATATAAGAATGGATATATGAACAAGAACAAAGTATGAACCTATTGTTGCTTTCTTAACCTCTTATGGGTTTTTAGAAAACATACACTAAGCTCATACTAAGTTATATGAACATAAAGAATGGTTTAGGATAATTACCTATTAATTAGAAAAAGATGGAAAATGGTAGAGGGAATTTGTAGAGAGGATTTTTGTGGGGTGATTTTGAGAAAGTATTGGTATGTAAAATAAATGTGTGAAGGAAATTGATGGAAATGGGGCATTTATAAAATTTTGTGGGAGGAAATTAGATGTAATAAAATAAATTGAAAAAGAAAAATAAATAGGGAAAGGGAGAGAGGTGAGGCATCGGCCATAGAGAAATGGGGAAGGGAAATTGATTAAATTTGTATTTTTGTAATGAAAAATGATTAAGATGTGAAATATGATAGATGTAAAGTGGTATTGGAAAAGAAAAATGCAAAAAATAGATGTATAAGTAGTAAGAAAAGGTAAAGATAGATGAATAGTAAAATAGGATAATGAATAGTAAACAAGACTAGTAATATACTAGTAGTAAAGAAAATATATGTATAAATGCGATATCTATTATTTTTAGCTATCGAAAAATTATAAAACTGAAAGTTTTGAAATCCTTGTATTATTATGAATATAACGATGTCATCGGAATATTTTTTCTATTCCAAGCCCTAGAACACATTTTTCGAGAACGGATTCCGTTCGGATCCGAATATACTAGAAATTAGCAAATTTGATATTTTTAAGATTCCCTATATTATTACGAACAATTATCCACAATTATCTCAATTTTGTTATTTAAGGTTTAAGAGCACAGGATTACCGAATTTAAACACTAGGATTTATCATAGTCTTTTGTTTACTTTTAGGGTTTTCGGTTGACTTCTGATTCTAAGATTTAAGCATTGACATAGAAAAAATTCAAGGGTTTGCAACGAGTAACCTTGAATGATATGGGAGTAATTTGTCAGAAGCCTAAGAAAGACTTGATGGATTATATTAAGCACTTCAGGGAGCATTCACTAGACATTTAAGATATATGCGATGAAATAAAGTTAGTGAAAATTTGCATCCAAGGTATGTTCATTGAGTATGTGGTGCATATGGAAAATCTTTCATTAGCCTCATTCTCCACTTTGGTTTAGAATGCGTGAAGAACTAATAATTTTTTCATGTAGTAAAGAGGAGGAAATGTAAAGTTTAACAAAAGAAGACCGTCCGTAAATGCAACTTAAGGTGAGGATTCCAAAGATTGGAAGAAACAAAGAGTTGAAAAGTCTTGACGTGAGAGAACAAAGGAAATGCTAACATATCCTTGCTCAATGGGAAAGGTGCATGCTGTGCTAGATCAATGATTAAGAGATGGAAATCTCAAGGCCCTTAGGGTAGAGCATTTACCAACTCAAGAGGAGAAGAATGATTTTAAATTTTGTAGGTTCCACAGAAATGTGGGGCATCCCACTAGAGATTGTTTTACTTTGAAGAGGATCTTCAACAAAGGAATGCAGAATGGAGAGCTCGTTATCAAGAATAATGACTTCAAGAATAATCCAATTTTAGAAACTTCTTTGATCAGCTTGGTTTTAATAAGAAGGCGAGGCTTATAGCAGCAACAACGCTTGCATGAATTTTCGAGGGACAATATGCCAAGTGTAGTGCAGCACAGCTCGTCAAAAGAATGGCTCGAGCATATGAAAATGCAATCTTGTTCATTGATACAAATACGTGTGTAGACAATTCAAATCACAATTGACTATTATATGTGAAGGGCACACTTAATGGCTATCTAGTTAAGAGGACATTCATTGACATTGGTTCTTCTCTCAACATCATGCCTAAGACTACATTTGAGGTTGCTGGTATTGATTATCATCGTTTGGTGAAGCAACCCATTTCAGTTAATGGCTTTAGTCATACTACAACAAAGACAATTGGAAGAGCTAATGTTGATCTTAAGATTGGCCTATTTGTGGTATCGTTACTTTTCATGTAATTAATGCGCCCGTATCCTATCATCTCTTGATAGGTAGAAAGTGGCTACACGATCACAATTTAGTACCATCAACGATGAATTAATGCGTTAAAGGACATTGGAATGGGAAGGATATATTTGTTCTTGGTGCAAAAAATCCTTTTGAGCATGATGAGTCATATTTCATTAAATCTACCTTCTTTAATGAATATGTCAATGAAGGCGAGATGGCTATTGCTAGAGCTTCAAGTGTGCCATTACCCACATGGGAAGAAGTTCAAGATGGTCGACAAAAGAAGAGAAAGATGTATGGTTGTCGTGGCGGTAAAAAGAATAATAAGCAGGCTGATGCTGTTAAAAGTTAATTTAGAGAAGATGAGCGGAGAGTATACCTCTTATGATGGTTTTCAGGGTCTAAGGAAGTTTGTTCTTCTTCTTTGGATCCTATACTGATTCAAGAAATTTAGCCCACTCATCAACAAATGTAAGATCAAATAAAGCCACAGAACGAGGAAATTCAGGAATTGGATCTAGCACAACCAGAAGAGTTTTTGCGACCAATTTTTATCAATAAAGGTTTGCTCTAAGATGTTAAGAGTCCTCTCATTGATTTGTTAAGAGAATATAGAGACGTGTTTTCTTAGGCATATGATGAGATGCCAGGTCTAGACCCTAGTCTTGTAGTACACTGACTAAATATTGCCCTAGGCATGACTCCTATTAAGCAAGGACAATGAGTTTTCTATCCTTAGGTTGAAGTTCAGATTAAGCAGGAAATTGAGAAGTTGCTTCATGTAGGCTTTATCAAACCAATCAAGTACACTACTTGGCTCGCGAATGTCGTACCTGTTAGAAAGAAGAATGGTCAAATAAGAGTTTTCGTGGATTTTCAAGATTTGAACAAGGCTTGTCCTAAAGATGATTTCCCTTTGCCAAATATGGACACTTAATGGATATCAATGCAGATTATGAATTATTTTCATTCAAGGATGGTTTCAGCGAATATAATCAAATTAAGATGGCAATTGGAGATGCTAAGTGTACTACCTTTCGAACACCTGTTGGGAATTTCTATTATACTGTCATGCCTTTTGGGCTTAAGAATGTTGGTGCTACCTATCAAAGAGTAATGGCAACTAATAAGAGCTATCCAGTCGTATCAAATTATAAATAATAAAATCCAATAGAAATCCTATAACAAGCTCTATGGTAGTATACCTATCGATTGTCTAATAAAATTAATACGAGTATCATCCTCTTGGATCTGGATATTAAGTACTAGTATTATTGTGTCTCTACTA
Source organism: Combretum micranthum (assembly GCA_024138025.1). NCBI lineage: Eukaryota > Viridiplantae > Streptophyta > Magnoliopsida > Myrtales > Combretaceae > Combretum > Combretum micranthum. Next base: position 143,520 of record JAMXBD010001244.1, read on the forward strand.
TTTAACCTAACAATTGATACGATATTAGACTATTTTTCTAATCAATAACCTTAATAGTTAAATATGAGTGCTTTCAAAGGATAAATTTAATTACAAGACCTACCCTTCATCTTGATCCACCCTAAACCTTAATTTCTTACAACAAAATATTAATCAATGAAGTATTTATGTTGTGCACTGTAGAAACACACAATTAAATCAATTGCTCTCTCGAGTTAATCAATTCCTAATCCTACATGAGATAGTGGAGAACTCTTCCTCACTATCGCCACATAAGATTGCATTAAAGATCAGGATTCCTAAACAAAGATGAAATCTTTATGCAAAAAATCAAAGTTTCCCTATCTTTAGGTGAAATATGTAATCTCTCTATTCATGAAGATCTATCTTATTAGATGAAACCTCTTTCTATCTAATAAGAATCATACAAGCAATCAACTTTACGCATAAATCAATCACAAGACAATTAAAACACATGAATAGATACAAAGACATAAACTTTTCATAAATCAAAAGCAATTCAAAGCATATGGGGGTTTAGAGTTTCACAAGACTCAAGGTACAAAGAATTACTCCTCCATAGATTCAACAATAGAAACAAAAGATCTAGAGAAGTAAAACATGATTAAACAATAAAACCCTTGAATTGTCTTGTAATCTCCAATGATACTCAAGCAATTTCCTTCTTTAAATGTGTCTTTTTCTCTTCTAGGGTTTTTAGGAATGTAAAAGGATGAGTAACTGAAAGGTTAGGATGAGTATTTATAACTTTGTAACCATCCAACATCCTACACGGCCATGTACATGGTCATGTTCGTTCCCATGTACATTGGAAAACATTCAATTCCTTCGCTGATCAAATTTTCTTCTTAAACATAGCTTTCTACACTACTTGGGCAGCAACTAGGGTACAATTTAGAGTAGTTTCTGGTCACTTTTTACAGCCCAGCACTAGCAACTAAATACCCATGTTAAAGGTTATGTACATGTGAAAATCAACTTTTTGTATACTTTACCAAATCTCACCTTGTTTTTGCTTGAATCATTCTTATATCTTTAAAATTTCTTCTTTAAACCTTGAAATCAAACGTTAAGCACTTAAGTATCCTTTTCTTATAAATTCACATCAAATCTATACAAAATCATATCAAATAAGTATTATAAATAAGGATCTTTTAATACTTATCAAACTTCACCACACTTAACTATTTGCTTGTCCTCAAGCAAACAAAATATAGAAAAAATAATCTTTCATCAATTATACTCATTAACAAATATCATATCATAAGTAGCATTCTTTAATTTAATTAAACCAAAGTAACTCCTTAGTGCCTACTTCTCAAACCTATTATAATTGTATTTATACTTGGTATACTACAGCTAAATTTTTAAGATTAATCTAGTTAAATCAGACTATTACTCTCACCATTTAACAACCACTTCCAAAGTCATAAAAGAAACTCAAAGTCAAACAAAGCAAAAGCGACTTGGTTACATCTCACCACTTATCAGAGAGCATATGAACCGTTTAACTACCTTCTAAGCACAACAACCTAGAATGAAAGTATATGGCATCTATCATTCCCTAGATTTTTCCTTTCGTTTAAATCTCTCCAAAAATATTAATAGCCTTTAGACAGGATGGGTTTTTGCCCACATCTTTTTTCTTTCCTCTTGATGGGTTTTAGCCCGCTTCTTTTCAACTCAATATTTTTTTTTTAGATACAAAGGCATTGAGTATAAGAAGCTTATATAGTCAATAGAGGAGTCAAACTTCACTCTTTTGAGGGACCAAAGCCTACTCGTATTAACTAAGCTTTTTGTATACAATTAAGCACAACAATTGTTTTTCAAAAGGACTATTCAAAAAGAATCACTAAGGAATTGATTTCATATGCATCTTTCACAAAAGGCTAGAAGGGCTCTCAAAGTTTTTGAAAAGCAAATATACTAACCAACAAGTTTAGAAACATAATCATTTAACTTTAAAACTAGGGACTTTGACCTCTTTCATAACCCTAAATTCAATCATTAAATAGCAAGCAAATTTGCCCCACATAGATTTCATCCTAAAATTTTAACTAAGTATACTAAGTCCAAAATAGGTGAGTAAGGCATACAAAGTTACTATACTTTTATATTTTGAATGCTAATCATAAATAAATGAGTATAATTTCAATATTCTCATTTTTCTATAATTCAATATTGTCATTTAAGCTTAATTGCAAACTTGTAAATGAGGGGATTTTGATATCAAGTGCATAGAAAATATTAACACATCAAGATCCAAATAATTTCTTTCTTAGTATACCCCTTCCCCATACTTATGTTACACATTGTCACCATTGTCTTCCCAATCAAGTACAAATAAGGAAAAAGGGAAAAGAAAGCAAAATTGAAAAGATAAGGATACTAGAACTTCCATGGATTGTCAAAGATACCATCAAAAAGTTTCCATATCCGATCACATGAATAGAAATTTCATCAAGAGTCTATTTAAACCCCGGTTTTCTTAATAACCGAGTAAACTTCGAAAATCGGAAACCAAAACCCTAAACAGGATTAGTATGAGCAACCTAGGAGTCCTAAATCCAGCTTTTCTTCGATTTCAATTTAAAAGAACCTCTATAGAATAATTTAATGTGGATTATTGTTTTAAAGTATATTTCAAACCATAAAAAGTTCTGATTTCGAAAAATTTTCTATTCCGAGCCTTCTCGAGCTCCATTACAGAAAAGCGAGCCCCAGAACTAGAAATTCAAAAAAATATTCTAGAATACTCTTTAGAACCGAAATTTTATAAGGATTTCAAAAATATACATTTTATAATTTTTAGGTTATAAAAATTACAGATATAGCCTTTTTCCGTATTTTTTTACTACCGGTAAAGTAAATGTCTTGTCTACTATTTATTACTATTCATAAGTACAACCTACTACACACACAACCTATACCCTAGTCTTACAACCTTACAAACACTCAATTATATTTTCTTTTCCAAGAATTGTTGTCTCTTATCAAATTATTACATTTAATACTTTTTATTACATAAATTACAAATCAAAACAATTTTAAATCTCTCTCTTCTTTCTACATGTATGGCCGGTGCATTTTCCCCCCAATTGCCCTCTATTTGTTTTATTTTTCTTCTTTTATATTATAAAACAAACCCTAAATCACTCAATATAAATAATCCTTTTCTTTTCTCTCTATTTCATTTTTACTTCATTTGTTTCAAAGCTCATAAAAACCTGCTTTTCCTTCTTGTGCCGTGAGCTCCACCACCATCACACACACACACACGAGCTTCATTTCTTCTTCATTTCTCATCTATTTCAAGCTTTAGATGATGATTCTTAAGCTTTTCTACTATTTAATCTTGTAATGGCAAGATTATTCATGAGTGTTTTCACTCTAAGTCCCCATGATCACTTGCTAGGGACAAGAAAATGCTACTACATGAATATAAAGCCATCACAAGTGTAGATCTTGTGTTTGATTAAGTTTTTGTTGAAATATCTTCATGTTCATGCATGTAGAAGTAGAGTAAAGTAGAGATCTAGCATAAAAATTCCATGTTCATGCCTTTAAACTTCATTTCATACATCATAAGTAGTAGATCTAGCTTTTAGATGCTTATACCATACTTGACATTTATGATCTTATGGATAATTTTGTTATCATGTATTAATGCTCATAAAGGCTTTCTTTTGTAAATATAGATATTGTAGTTGGTAGATCCTTAGGCAACTAAAACAAGGAACTTACAAAGGAAAAGTTTTTGTTTGAAATGTTCAAAGACAAATTCGTATGATTTCAAAACCCTATTTTAAAAACCTTTTATCAATTCTAAAACTCATGTTTTATGTGAAAAATGAAGGTTATAGGTAATAGATATCATTAAGTAGTGATTTTTATAACTTGAAATGAGTTTTTATGAGATTAATGTGTAAAACAAAGGGTAGAAACAATATAGAAGATGTTGAGTTACTACTCAACTTAGAAAATTCGTAATTTTGTAGTAATACCATGAAAACACCTATTATCTAAGCTCAAAATAGAAGTTTTATGTATTAAATGAAGTCCTTAAGTAGTAGGTATAGTAAAGTCTTAAATTTTAATGCATTAAACAAGTTTTTCCCAAAGGAATAATTCAAAAAGTGGATTTCTAAAAATTCGGATTTTTGAGTAAATCTTATTTGAAAACATATTTGCATAGTATAAGATGTAAATTTTTATGTAAAAATGAAGGTCCTAGGTAGTAGTATATGTTATGAAGACTCAATTTTAACTAAGATAACTAGAAATTCCTAAGAATGAATTCCAAAACACAAGTGTGTTGTCAAAGTTGGAAAACTAGATTTTCATAGGTAGTTGTTATTATGGTCTTGCAAAATAAAAGTTATAAAATTTTCTTCTAGCAAAAATCATCAAGATCATGCATACATTAAAATCATCACATGTCATCCATGTTAGGAAATCATTCATATTTCATGTATACTTGAACTATCAAATAGATACATTTCAAACAATTACAAAACTATTTTTCGGAAATGGAGATCGTTATTGATCAGATCTGATCCCTCGATTTCATGACCTAAATATTTTCAAAACTTAAAAATAATATTAGGAATAGATAGGTCTTTCGAAGTAGATAGAAATCGGTGTATTATATGCTCAATTCCGAGTTAAAATGAGTTGGATATGGTCAATTGAAGTTAGGACTTTAACTTATGTGGAAATTGACGAACTTAGTAGCTAGAATTGTTAGGTTATTAGAACTTTATAAGAAATACTCATTGAGGGTATTCCTTGTACTTAGGTGATTTGGAGGACGGATTTCCACTCCCCGAGGACTACTACAACTAGTGGATTTCTCTCCATGGCTGAGTGAGTTCATTTTTTAAATAGTTGTGCTCATGTATGTGCTTGTAATCATAGTGGCATTAGAATTAGGAAAAGATAAAACTATGATGAGTTGTGATTAAATCTTGGTTGAATGAATGATAAGTATATCGAGACGAGACTTGATGTAAAATCATTGTATGAGCTAGTATAGACTTGAATTGTCTGAGATTCTCTATGATCGCAATTAATTTACATAATTAACATGCCATGATTATATGAATAAACTGTACATGCATATCACGAAGTGAGTCACATTACATTAGCTAATATACCTTTGGTGGGACAAAAGTATATTAGCAAAAGGCAAGGGGGCCTATGTTAACATTAAGGATACGAGATCGCTTAAGTTAACGGATGTGGAGTAGGCACATAAAACTACTACAATAAAAACAACAGAGGTCGTATATCTAAGAGAAAGAGATCAAGATTATGGTTGCATGACTTATGGACCACCCCACTCAAAATTGGAATTTATGGTTGCATGTCTTATGGACCATCCTAACCCCGAATGGAGGGCGTAAATCCATTCACATGACTCTCGAAAAGTCATATGCTTGTATGCTTATGTGCTTGTGCATTTCATATGGTTGTTAATAACTTGTCTGTTATATACCGTTGTTGAGTATTAAATATTTGGAAATGAATCTCACTAAGCCTGTTAGCTTACACCTCGATAGTTTTGTTGTGGTGTTCCTATTTTTTATTGTTCCGAGAGAACACTTTTCACAGGGTTATCTTTTGGATGAAGGGAATTTTGAAGAAATCGGGACCTAGCTAGAGGCATGGACTTCTAAGAAAATCTCTTGAATATAAACCCTAGTGTTTGTAGTATGGATTTCGAATGGATAGACTTTCATTAATATTTTGGCGGGGGTATGCCCCTTTGACTTTTGTAAAGACTTAACTTATTTATCTTGTTGTGATTTCTATTCTCAATGCTAATGTATGCCTTCTTAAGACTATTCGATTCAAAGTGTGATCCTAAAAATTGTGCAAATACACCTTACACCCGATATGTAAATTTATAGGATGACTAAGGATGTCTTACTTAAGTTTAAATATTGAGTGTGGTGGACTGTCGCGTTTTGGGTACCCTTTGGGCATGACAGTCTACTTGTGAACCCATCAAGGTTATGCTTGAAAACAAAACAAAATAGCTAAAAGGAAATGTTAACCCATCCTAAGTCTGAGCAGAAAAAGTCTAATGAGATCCAGAAAAATAAGAGTTGTCCCGTCAAGAGGGAACTCAATAGTACAAACCATAATAAAAGAAAATGATGATCAAAGAAAAGCAAATAATGATCAATCAGTCGTAGCATCATCATCTTCACTCTCTCCATTTGAAGCACTCATTACTTTTTCATCTTCATTCTCATCATCCTCCTCTTCTTTACCCTCTTCATCATCATACTCATCCTCAAAGGAATGTTCAACATTCTTCCTTCTTAAAATTCAATTTTTCAAAAATCAAATGAACCCTCATGTTGGATAAAAAGCTGCATTTTCATATCATATTATGCGCAAAGCTCGAGTAAAAATCAAAATAACGTAGGAAAAAAAATCCAAAATAGTTAGAACTGCAACAAGCAATCAACAACATGATATCTCAAGACATCCACATGAAACCCATTCGAAATGATGAGGAATGCAGCAGATTTTTTAGTTTCAAAGAGGAAAAGGAAGAGGAGAAATACTTACTTGAGTGTTGAATCACAAGAAAATGAAATGAAAATGGCTATAGAAGTATGTGTTGAGTGTGAGTGTGATGGGAGCTTTTTACGTGTGGAGAGGATCTCAGTTTTGGCTCAAGAAAAATAGCAGAAGAAATAAGAAGAGAGAGGAGAAGATATATATATATATATATATATATAGGTGCGAGTATTGATGAACCCCTGGGAGTGCACGACTGTGTTCGTGGCCATGTACTAGCGAAAAACATGAGCTAAGAGCAAATTAAACACAAAACATGTGCCCCACCAAGTACCTTGGCATGCTCGTCCCCATGTAGTGTGCCAAAAAATGACTAGAAAGCAACTTCAATCTCAAAAAATGTGCCTCACCAAGTACACACCCATGTTCGTGGCCGTATAAGGGCAAAAAAATATGACCAGAACGCTCTTTTTTCTTGAATCCACACTACATTACCTTGCACATGGCTAGGTTCTTGGTTATGTTGTGTCTAAAATATTGTCCAGAAGCTTTTTCACTTAAGTGCTTCACTAGAAACACTAATTGTGCTCATGGTAGTGTGGGTGTTCAAAAACTGATCAAAAACTCAAAACTAAGTAACCTTAAAAAGATTGAAAGGTAAATACCTAGCACACTTATGATTGATAGTTTGGAGTTTCTTATTTGTATTTCATGCCTCCCCACACTTAAAATACACTCTCACCTCCTTCAATTAAGGTTGATCTCATTCTCTAAAAACCTATAATTTTTTTAACAGCAAATTGAAAACTTAAGATAGTGTAAACAAGAGTAAACAAAAAGAAACTTAACTTACCTAATTTAGTCATGGGTTACCTCCTAAGAAGCACACTTTTTTAATGTCGTTGGCTACACATTTAGTGTTAACCTTTCCATTTGGATCCCATGGGAATGTGTCCCACTCCCATATGTCTAAAGTCAACAAAGGGAATTCTTTTCTCATTCACAGTCCTATTCTTTTAAATTCAAGTCCCTTGTTCTCAAATATCACGGGCTTTAGATAGAGAGCAAATTTATAAATCTGTCCTGGTTCAAACTCTATGATATAACCTATAGGCTCTAAGTACACCTCATGAAGTTCATCATCTCCCAAACACCCAATCATCTCATTACATGGAGAGGAATCAACATCTTTTGCTCAATCTCTCCAAACATCTCTTCTTTTGGTATAACTTGAGGAATGTCCTCTAGATTTATGTTCCCAAGAATTGGAGTACTAGGAAAAGGATTAAGATATATCACATTAGTCTCCTCACAATCATCCTTTTCCTTGGTAGACTTTAAGTCGTCTTCGTGACTACCGAAATCTGCCTTATGATCTACAAATTCATTTTCCTTCTCTACCAACTCATCCTTCACTTTTGTTGACTCCTTAAGTTGTATAATTGGATCATTTTCACTCGATGCATCAAAAGAACTTTTAATTATCTCCTTATTTACTTCCTCATATCTCCTAAGAATTTCTAAAGATTCAATCAACCTAGATACCCATCCTTGGGATGGTCCTAAAAGAGTAGCCAATTCTTCTAAGCTTATGAGATTGTAAATATCAGGAACACAAAATTGCCATGAGTCCACTGCAAAAAGTGCTTGCATTGTCTTAACAAACAAAACTATGTTATCATATCTTGAATCAATGATCATTTCTAAAATAGATTTTTCCTAAGGATCCTTTTTCAGTATGGTTCAAGACAAGGATTATGTAGTCAATGTGGCTTGATATGGTTGTTATGCAAGTCTTGAGAAAAATGTGAGATAGATCTCTCATTTTGACATTCAAAGGTCCAATGTCTACCACCATACTCCCTACAAATCATATCATTAAGAGTCATAAGTTCAGTATTTGGAAATTCTTGATAAGCAATAAGGAATAATGCATTTGTATAACATGAGTTAGAGGGATGATAATATGGATTAGGGCATTTATAAGACTCATGATCACCTCCTCAATACAAACATAAATATCTAATGAAATTCATAGTTCACACAGTCAGGAAAACTAAAGAACACATTCAATCAAAACGAATTACCCAAAAATGTTTTTAAAAGATGGTTAAAGTAGTAGATACTAAAGTTTTTCCTAATATTGACTTGCTAGATCCCCAACAATGACGCCAAGAACTTGATAAAAGCTATGTGATTAAGGATGGATTTCTTTGTTCTTAATTATTTGCTTGAGGACAAGTAAATGGTTAAGTGTGAGAAATTTTGATAAGTGTCAAAAAACCTTTATTATTGACATTGTTTTCATGTGATATTATATTGCTTTTATGTGAATTATTAAGGAAAATAATACTTATTTGGGTTAAAATGTAAAATCCAGGGATAAAGAAGATATTTAGCTTAATGAAAACTTTTAGATGAGTTAAGGAAGAAGATTTTAATGAAGAAATAGACCAATGAAAAATGACCGTTTCTACACAAACTGTGCAGAAGCTAGTATAGAAGATGAAAAACATCCAGCAAGCAATTTCAAAGTACACAAGGAGGTTACACAAGTTGTGTGGACTGCCTACATAGAAGTTGGAAACAGATCAGAAGCAATTACATTGTACATGACCAAAGGACACAGGCCATGATCAAGGTTCGTGCAGCCTCAGATTTCGTGAATTTCACCAGTTTACATCTTACACAAGTTTCGAACACAGGCTATGTAGGATGCCCTTGCAGAAGATAAATTGTTTCTTTCCTATAAATAGCACTCATAGCTCATCTTTTTCACAATTCTTCTGCCTTTTTACGAACCCTAGAGAGATAAATAAGTGTTTTAGAGTGGAGAAATACAAGAGCTTATTAGAAATCACAAGACTACATCTTTAAGAGCTGTAATCATGACTCTTTACTATTTTTCCTTATTCTATCATTGTAATTCTTATTTTATGAAAATATAACCCCAAGGTAGAGATTGGATTATTTTGTTAATGGAAGTTTGTGCTTTTCTTGCAATATTTATGTGCTTTGATTGTTCTTTGAATTAATATATACACATTATTACATTAATTGCATGATTCTTGTTAATTTGATCAATGGATTGATTGATAAGATAGAGCTAGCATGGATAGAGAGGTTTAAATGTGATTCTAAATATAGATCGCATGAACTTCCTCCATAAAGATTAAATCTTTTTAGGGAGTCATAAACTCTAATGTAATTTTGTATGCATCTAATGATGAAAGATATTTTCATTAGATATATGGGGTTAGAATTCAATTATCTTAAAAGAGAGATTGATGAAACTAGGGATTTATGCAATTCAAGAACTTAAATAACCCATTAATGAATATTTTATAAGGAATTAGAAATAGGGTTAGTGGTGAATCAAGATTATGGATAGTTTTGTGATTTCATATTCTTAAAAGTGGTGAACTCATTTTTGTTAGGGTTAATTAATTAATTAGTTACTTAGTTATATTAATATCACTCGAATTAAACCAGCTAAATAGTAGAATTAAGGTGAGTACTAGTAGTTATAGGTCCTAGAGGAATAACCTCTGTGCTTACACTGGTACTACAATTGATAAGTACACTTGCCTAGAATTAGTCGCATAATAAGAATAGGGTTTTAATTTAATTTGATTGATTGCGATTGAAAAGTCCACATCAATCATGAAATCTTTTCTTTGGTATCCTTTAACATCTAGAAAATTTCTATTCAGGATTTTAAGTTAGCAACAAGCTCATGACTATTCCAATTTTCTAACTAGGGTTTTTGATGTTTATTATCTATCATGCATTTATTATTCTTTTCTTTATACTAGAGTGAAAATTCTTGGGGATTACAAGGTCAAATTAGTATTTTAGTCCCCATAGACTCGGAATTTCCTAACTAAAATGGTGGCGTAAGCGTAATCTAAATATTTAATTGAGGTTTAGATTCTTAAATATTGATATGTTTTTTGACATATCACGTATTTTATAACCCTAGTGATTCATCTTTAAACTATTATTTTGTAACCATTAGGCTCTAAAAATTAATCATTTTCTATTGTACTTGAAATCTAAGGCTTATTATGTTTACTTGTTGAGTTATTGACTCGAGACGCAAAATCTTGTCTTTTATTACCATAGACAATCAATGATTGATGATAAATCGATTACTACTATAAATCCTAAAACTTTTCTACATTAAAATTTAGTAATTATAAAATAAATTCTACACACCTTAAATCAAACAAGAAAGTAAACAACAACTACAATCCAACTCTGAACCAACCTAGCAAGGAAACCTATGCTCTAGAAACTCATCCGACAACTCTTACAACCAAATCCAATACAATGCCACAACATTAATATAGATATGTCAAAATGCAATACAAATCATCAAGGATAACCAAAAAGAAACATCTAGTCGCTCCACTCATCTAAAAGCTCATCCACATCAGTACCAACACCTAATTAGTCATACAGATCCTTATTTGTCTCATCATCACTTAAAAAAGAAGAAATGAGCTAAAGCCTAATATAATAGCAACATAAGTACATACGATATGATTATACGTTCCTATGCTAATGGACATGCAACAAATGTTAATTTATATCTTTAATTTAGGTGAAGCAAATTAACAGTGGGGTACTTTCATTTTGGCAATACATTATGGAGATCTAGGGCTCCTGAGTAGCAGCAACTACTCAGGGGGTTGATGTAAGTAGTCTGTGTATCTATATCTTATAGAGGAAATTCTATGTAGCCTCATCTAGGGGTCACAACCATTACTCATCTTTATCTATACTAATCCATTATGAATAAGCAGTGTAATAGAGCTCATTATTAGACCACTTATTACAACTTATCTCCAATATAAATAAATACTACCCTTATACCATTCGCCTTATTAATTAGCTGTCAAGCCACCATTGGTAGTCTAAGTGCCTAACTACCGTGTTGGCATCTTCACACAAGGTTATCATTCATTAGATCGAATTAAACGACATAAGCAAATCCAAGCAATTATTTAGGTCATCTTTAATGTATTAATTCATTTTAGGATGCATATCTTCACAAGCAACACTCATGCCACTATATACCTAGGCTCAAGTTTAAAAAATCCCTCCTTAAAGCAAATGATAGGTAATCCCGAGAATAAGAATGTGCATTATGAAATTATCTTAAATAAGTTTCAACTTACTAACTCTATCATCATTCTTATTAGATCAATTATAAATAAATTCTAATTTATACACACACATTACCTTTTCTTATACTTATGTTCATTTTATACTTAGCTTAACCACTTAAACTTATTTATATTTAGATTGTTTGTTTTTTATCTATATCTTATCTATATTTAATATGCATTTTTATCTTATATATATCTTATCTATATCTGATTTGTATATAGTCTGTTTGATCTATCCATGAGTAGAAATGTATGTCTTTTTTTTTTTTTTTATCTATATTCATTTTTTGATGAACAATCTGTTTAAAAAAGACAAAAAAATAAGATGTTAAAATAACCAGAATAAGATGAAGCAAATAGACATATAGGAATTATGTCCTTTAAGTGACATCCTTAATAACATATATTATAATTTGACTAATAAACTTTTATTAGTAAAGTATCTCCTTTGAAGTGTCATAATCCATTTGTACCTTTAGTAATCTAAATTTATCTAAAAGTGTGTCAAGAAACTCAAACTAGCTTCTTAATAGTTCACATCGTCTTATAATGCATTAGTTATACATATTTCATTAAATAAATTTCTAATATCAAATTATTTAATTATTCGTACTAAAATTCATATTTTAACATAATGTATTATTTACATTTATTTCAAATTTATTCTATGAGAATTAAATTCCTTTTAATTTCATTCTTACATTTCTTATTAAAAACTAATGTGCACCCTAGCTTAACTAGACTAGTTCACTAACTTTTAGATCGTTCTTAAGCTCAAATTTTTATGTAAACCACCTAACACGTTATTTACATGTTCATACATTAATTTGACACAAAATAATTAATTTGATTAATTAAGGTTTTAATTTTAATTAACACTAATTTGGTTTGGAAACATGGCATTGTCACTGTTGACCAATCGGTTTAGGCGAAATTGAGGCCAAGCTGACGAGTTCTTGGCCGATTCACTGCACATTATTGAAATTAACATCTAGCCTTAACCATCTGACAAGGTCTTGTTGGAAAGGAGGCTATTTGGCCAACGGATTGGCCACAAACATCATTGCCACACGCTACCACAGGCGCACCGTTCATCCCTGTTTTGATGTTTTTCAATTTTACTTGTGTAATTCAACTCCCAGCCTTCATTAATCATCCAAAAATGTTTATTTAATGTTTTTTCATCTATTTTATCTCTTAATTTAGGTTTTACAAATCAAATCATTAATTATTAATCAGTTCATCATCATCTACACAAGTTCCCTAATTTCCAACATGTTTTCATCGCAACAATCAGTAATCATTCATCATATAATCATCAATTCATAGATCTGCAAATATAATCTATCATTACATCATTAAATACTTGATTCTAAATCATTAATCTCATAAACACAATCAAATATAAAAATGAAATCACTTACCTAGAATGAAGCACACACAAATACAAACTACTGCTACTACAAGGCAAGCTTGTTGTTGAAGCTTCCCAGACTCCTCCCAAACCTTCTTGTTCTTTATTTAGTCCTATGATCAATTGTTGTATTCGTAATATAAACTCGAGATTAGTGAGATTAGGATATGATATTAACATTTTTCTTTTTGAATCTTATTGAAGAAGTTTTGCTAATTCTTAATCAAGAGAAATAAAGAGAATTTTCTCTTCCTAAGAAAGTTTAATGAGAGTTTTAGAGAGAATTGACTTCTTTAGGAAGTCTTGAAATATAAAAAAATGAGAGAAGAAAGAAAATTTAGCCTTTTATATGAGGATGTAGAGCCTTAAACGTATAATTTCTACATTTAAGATGAAAAAGACATCCATGCCCTCAAGATTTATGTTAACTTAGACAATTTCCAACTTAAATGACCTCCTCAACTTTCTTTATAATTTGTGGCCATGTAATTTAATTATCATCCTTATTTTGTGTATTCTTGTAATTCAATAAAATTCTAATTGTTTTTATTTTATTTCTTTAAATAATTCTTCATTATTTTTTATTAAATTTTTATTATTTCAAATTAATTTATTATTATCTATTTATATCGTCGTCGTCGTCTTTATTATTAATCTTGTGATATTAAGTTAGGATATTTTAAATTCATTCGAACTTCTTCCTTATTTTCTTTTTGCGGCTTTTACCATTATATTATCTTATAGATATTGCATATCAAATTTTAATGAAATCATATATGTACTAGTTAATCTATAACATATATATTACCACAATAAACCTCTGTGTATGTATATCATATGTATTTTGAAATGCAATAATAATTTTAGTGATGTAGAGATTGAACTAGAAAGCTACACTTGTTGAAGATGTCTTGTCTTGTGTGTGTGTGTGTGTATATATATATATTGAGAATAAATTTTCTTTGGTACTTGTGGGAGGAGTGTGAGTTAACTAGTAATGGATTTTGCTGATACATGTAGAGTGTGTTTAACTTGTATTTTGAATTTTGTCGGTTAGAGTATCAAGATTTGATATGAGGCCAATTGTAATATTTGATATTTAATCAACGATACAAGACCTGTTACAAAATTTGATCAACATTGAATTATGTTGAAATGTTATATTTTAATGTACAAACCTGATTGAATGAACACAAGATGATAGCTTATATTTCATTACTGCAATTGATTTTTATGAGTCAGCATCCTCACCATGGAGCATGAACATAAAATCCAGTAATTATAATATGCTTGTTATATATATTGTGACACATATGTTAATGGTGATTACGACATAATTAATGTATAAAATATGTTACTTTATGCTATATATATATATGTGTATTGTTATACATTACATTATGCAAAATATCATAATGCATAACATATATATTATACAATAACAAAATATATGTTTTATACATATGTACTAACATAATGTGTGTTACAACTAATAAATATACATAAAATATATAACAAAATAATGTTATTTATGTATCATAGTCTATATTTAATATAATTATGCTATATATTATGAATATATATTATATTTCTTATACATTAAAATAATGTATGCTGTAATCACTTAATATATGTTAATAACAATCAAATGTATGAATGTAATGTATATATAATGTATAATATTATATTTGTGTGATGATTTCTTTAATATTGATGAATTAATGGAGGAATAGGTAGATAATGGAATATTTATTCGTCTCATATTTAATAATTATATTTGTCCAAATCTAATCAAGTTAAACCAAATAGATGAACTCGGATTTCACAACACTAGTTTAGATTAAGATATCAACCCTTTTCATTTTTTACCAACGTAATCTAGTGGCCTTTTTACACTCAAAGCACGCCAAACATAGTGAGAATGGAATCCTCTGCTCTTTTCCCAATGAACAAGCAAAACTTTAACTCTTTTTAGGAAAATTTAAAAATCAGCCACTTTTATAGGAGCCTATATATTATATATATATATATTCCAATAAAACCCCTCATCTTTTAATTTTAATACTCCCGTCTCCATTCCTTAGTTCGCAACACATCAGGCCCAAAGACTCATCTTTGAAGGTCTCCACACAATTCATTGCCGCTTTATATCTATCTGCAGACATTTTACTAACTCCATTATCACCTTAAACAATTTCATCGGGTGGAGAGTGGGTCTATGATTTAAGGATACCTTCAATAGGTGGACAATTTTCACCATGCACTTGTTTTTTTTTTTTTTTTTTATTAAAATAATATGGTTATTATCCTCTATACAAATGTTGCTCTGGTGAGTGTAACGTTTCTTTTCCTTGGTAAAATTTATGTTAATCGAGTTAGTTATTTCACTTCTAATTTAAGAGAAGTAATCTGGCTGATTTGGATCCATGGCCCGTCGTTTTAGTGTAATATCTCTGGCATGTTACGTAACTGATTTGTTTTATTGTAGATTGAAATTATTATTTTTGTGGACAAGGAAAAATCGACCAATAGATGATGTGCCATGCCTATGACCAAAGGACGTTAATAATTTATCATATTTTCTTAAGTATGTCCATAGAAACATACAAGATTCATAACCAATTTAAATTTGAAAATATAAAACAATTGACCAAAATTTTAAAACTCTAATGCAGAGTCAATCTTAATTACCGCAAATAACTTTTAAGCTTTCCAAATAGTTAAACATAAAGAAAAAATCTTATCAACCTAAAATATATAATATGTTGTACTAATATGTAATATCTTCTGTCCCAGCGTAGAGTCTAAGCCTTAGAAGTCTTCAAATGGATCGGCAAGAAATCTAGTGTAATAGTTACTGCATACACAACATACGAACTCGCACCTTAAAACATACGCAATGCTTATGTAAAAATGCAACAATCATAGGTTGATATCTTACATTAGTATATTGAAAAAACTCAAATGATGTTTTATAAAAAAGGGCAGGGAAAGTAATTTTTATTTTTAAAATACGGCATTTTTTTTTTTCCAAACATATAAAATTTAGAAGGATGCCATGGTGAACGACATATGTGTATCCAGGAAATAGCGCCCTTTCATTGTTTTCAAATATTTCTCCATTCCTTTCCAACCGAGCCTACAATCTTTGAAGATTTCCAAATGTAATCCTATGGTAAGTGATAATCCTTCCGTTTTTATATTGTTTTCATCAAAACAAACACGAGTAACAAATTCTTGATGAATTGATGCTGCAGCGAAGATTTTTGAGAAAGCAATGACTGGAGTGAGGATACAAGAATATTTACTAACTATTGTAATTTAACTCTGAATACAGAGCACGACATTCATTGGGAAGCC
The DNA here is from genome assembly GCA_024138025.1 of Combretum micranthum. Taxonomy (NCBI): domain Eukaryota; kingdom Viridiplantae; phylum Streptophyta; class Magnoliopsida; order Myrtales; family Combretaceae; genus Combretum; species Combretum micranthum. The sequence continues at coordinate 160,026 of JAMXBD010001244.1, forward strand.
ATGTTATATTTTTCATTAATTTTTTGTTCATCACTCTAATGTATGTATAGGAGTGATGATTGGATAGTTACAATTTAATTCCTTCTTTTCCAGATTTGGACACATGGCAAGGAGATATATTTTCATGCTCTACTACATGTAATACAAGTAACAACTATTAACTAATTACATGACCCAATTTATTATTGCAGCATATAGATATAATGGGCCTTAAGCTTTCAGTCCGGCCCCTTACTCAAAATCGTCTTAACCCATCATTTAAGGCCTCCTCCTTATCCTCCTTGTTACTATTTGTCAAAGTAGTTCCTGGCGAGTTCTTATTAATAGATTCCTTGATGTCTTTAGTTCCCCACTTGATGTCGGAAGCCCTAATCCAAAATTCACTCCTACAACACCTTCCTCTCCTTCAAGAAACCCTTGTCCACTAGGGTTAATCTTTAAATCTTAGAGATAAGTCAGAGTAAAATTTCCATGTAACTTCACTTTTAGGCTTGTTTTTCATTTGACTATTGCTAACTTTCTATGCAGATCCTCTCTTAATGAGCTTACGGTCGAGGATGGCTTCAAGTTCCCATGCATCTAGGCCTTGAAGCGAAGGAAGATCAGTGGAAGATTAATGACATCCTGCATAAAGTGCTTGAGTTTAAGACATAGAAAGGTGGGATGTATGGTCAAGTCAGGGTAGCTCTAGACGGTATGCTACTTCCCCAATCTTATCAATAATCTTATACGGTCCAAAATATTTCAGATTTAGCTTGTGAACCTTTGTTGTTTAGATTATGATGTCGATAGGATTGTAACTTAACTAATACCCAATCCCCAATCATAAAAACGCTCTCACTCCTATCTTATTAACTAGCTACTCCATCCCTCCTAGGAATGTCTAGATGAAACATAGTGTTCTAAGTGCCTTTTCTCTCTTTACGAGCACATGATCAAATCATTGATTCCTCGAATCTCTTGGTAAATAGGTAGAATGCAAAGGTGGAGGTATAGAATATAGTTTGTATTGTACGACCATTCTAATAAAGCTAGGAACTCACTCTACCTTTTAAGGTTCCACTAGAAACATAAAGTAATATGTTTCTAGATACTCATTCATGGCTTGTCTAACCATCTCTTTATAATGGTATGTGGAAGATAGCTTTAATTCAACTCCTTGTAACTTAAAAAATTCGTTCCAAAAGTGATAATTAGATAGGGCTTGATCTCTAACTATAGAGTTAGGTAACCCATGCAATTTGAGCACATTTTTCAAGTACAATTGGCTACCTAAGGTGTGTGTAGGGATGAGATAACCCTATGAAATGTGCATATTTGCTGGAATGATCCACTATCACCATGATCACATCCTCACCATGGATTTTGAAGGCTTTTATAAAATCCTAGTTACATGTATGCAAACATCCTTTAGAATGGGCAAGGGTTGTAATAAAACTAGCTAAGCCACATTTCATACTTGTGCCTTTGGCATAATCACACTCCCACATATACTGCCTAACATCCTTCTTCGTTCTGCCCTTAAAAATACAAACTGAGTGTAATCTCTTAAATGTAGCTTGAGAATTCAAATGACCTCCAAACACTCCATCATGGTATAAAGATATTAGGCTCTACTTAAGTTCAATTCTACTCCAACAACGACCTATCACTTATTCCTCAACACAACAATTCTCTATAGTAAAACCCACAACCAATTTGTCATCTTCTAACAGCTTGTAGGTCGCTTGATAGAACCTATTAGCAAGTACACATGCCTTGATCTCATCCATAATTTCCATTAACAAATTTGTGGTGTGAACCATAACCTCAAACCTACAAAACCTACACAAGAAACGCATTAGCAACCTTATTGCTTGGCCACTTTGTATTAATCCCATAATCCAAGCCAAGAAATTTCGTTAACCACTTTTGTGGGCTATTAGTGGTCATCCTTTGATTCAACAAAAACTTAGGCTTTGGTGATCTGTTATAATAATAAAATGTCTTCCAATGAGGTAGTGTCTCCATCTATCCACAATTTTTACTGTAGCCAACATCTCCTTCTCGTATATTGACATCCCTTTTTGTCGTTCACCAATGCCCTGCTCAAAAAGGCAATAGGATATTGCTCTTACATTAAAACAACACCAATCCCTTCATTACAAGTAATTTCGATAACAAATGGTTTAGAAAATTAGGTATCCTTAGGACCGATGCTTTTGTTAGCATTCTCTTCACTAACCCAAAGGCATTTTCAGCACTATCATTCCATGTAGACCCATTTTTCTTAAGAAACTGTGTGAGTGGTTTAGTGATTGTTCTATAGCCTTTGATGAACCTACAAAAGTAGCAAGCCTTAAGAACCCTCAAAGCTGCCGGACATTAGCTGTCTTAAGCCAATTATTTATGGATTCAACCTGTTTAAGATTAGTGGTGACTTCGTGCCTTGAAATGATGTGTCGTAAATACTTTATATGAGTCACTCCAAACACACATTTGCTCCTTTTCAACAATAGTGTTTCCCTCGTCATGCAAGGTAGTGCTCAAATGTTGAACTTGTTCCTCCAGGTTTTAGCTATAAACCAATATATCATAAAAAGAATAATATGAATTTTCTTCAATTCTCCCTGAATAATTCATTCATTAAGTCTTTAAATGTAGAAAGGGCATTAGTTAAGTCGAAGGGCATAACTAAAATTTGTAGTGGCCTTCATGGGTCTTGAAAGCTGTTTTATAAATGTCTTTAGGATAAAAAAAAGTCATCAATTAGAGGAATCGGATACATGTCCTTAATAGTAAGCTTATTGAGCTCGTGCTAATTGACACATATTCTCCATATATTATCTTTTTTTTTTCCTTACTAGCACAATAAGAAAAGAGAAAGGGTTATGGCTTGGTCGTATCATGCCTTGCTTGGACATGTTCTTTACCATAGCTTCTAGAACATTTTTTTATGCTGATGGGTGTTTATAGGGCCTTAGATTAATAGGTTAAGCCCTCTCTATAAGTGAATCCGATGTTCATATCCTCTCAGAGGTGGTAAGGTATGGGATTCCTCAATGATATCATTAAACTCTTCATTCAATCACTTCCAATAAACAAGGTGGTATTCTCCTAGAATTCTCTTCCTCAATTCCAACCGATTGAGCTATTACCATCTAGCATTGGATATCAACATCAGAACCATGGTCAATAACCAACTTGGTTAAGTGTTTCTCTTCAATGGCCAATAAGGGTTCCATAACCCCTTGTAACTTACATGGTTTACTATTGTGGATAAACTCCATTGCAAGTTCACATAAGTTCCATGCAATATTTCCTAGCTGTCTTAACTAAGGAATTCCAAGTACTATGCCTTACCCTTCAAAAGGCAGTAAATGGCACTCCAAATCAAATTTATGGCCCTATATCACTAAGCTCAAATGTGGTACATATCCCATAGTAAATTTTAAGGTCCTATTTGCTAACCTCACCTTAGCTGTCTTAGTACTTTCCACTAGATAACCCAAATGTTTAGAAACCCTTTCGTCTAAGAAAGTAAGTGAACTATCACAATTAACGAAAACTTCTAGTTTCTTTTTACGTGGAAAGCATGAAACCTCATCATATCATGTTCTTGTATAGCGCCAGTTTAGATAATCTATCCTCTAATGTCGATTTTTCAACACAATCCTCATTTTCCTCCTACTCACTAGACTTTTCCTTTGCATCCTCAAGGGCCTATTCTTGCAATAGTGGTCTGGTCCTAATGTTTCATCACACTAGAAGCATTGGTAATCTCTTCATTTTTCATCTAATTCCCCTAGTGTAAGAATCATGGTAGGACAATTTTGGTTGGTTTGGTGTGCGTATGTGTAGTGGCTTGCTGCTTTGGGAGTACTAGTTTAGTTAGCTTAATTGTTTGAGTAGGCTTAAGGTAGGTTAGTGTTTTTGGTATTGGTGTATAGTTGGAAATGGAGTTAGTGCTACTAGTATAGGTTGTTTTGTAGGGAAATTTGGTGGCAATGAGTGTGGTTTCTTGTAGCTTGGTAAGGGTGTAGGAATATTGTAAAGACAACGTTTGAAACATACGAACTAGATACTGAATTTTAGGTTTAAGGCCACTTAAGAAAGAGCTTATTTCAAGGTTTTTGAGTAAGTGCACCAAGGTTGTCAAATACTCAAACTCAATTAAAGATCGTTCCATTATCTCATGTTGGAACAATTCTTTAAGGGATGTAAATGTCATTAGTTCCCCACTTGATGTTGGAAACCCTAATCTAAAATTCACCCTTACACTATTCTTGAGGAGATTCTTTGGGAAATTTTGTTAAAGTGATGATTTAGCACTTTGGAAGGAAGAAAGATAAAAAACAACAAAAAAAAATTGACGAGGTAATATAGTTTCTATGTGCATTGTGGGGTTGCTGCAACTGGTTGATCACATGTGATAGATGTGTTGGTCAACTTGAGAGAAGTCCTGAACGAATGACACAAGTACAAATATCATAGAGAGATGCATGAGAGAAGGAACAGGCAATTCCGGTTTCTCAAGTGCGTGAGTATGACAAAAGATCAAATCAGATAAATCCAATCATTCTAGACTCGTTCCTCGCGAAATAGTTGCTTTAATCCCTTATGAAGATATTTCAGTAGAGTTTTCGCATTACTCTCAATCTTAGTAATACGTAAAATCTCTCTCAAATCAGAGTATGAATCTCTTATTTATAGATGGTGCAGATTAATACCAACCATTAGATAGCACTAGAACAAACAGTCGAGATCAAGTGTTGCTGGTGACCATTAAATCTTTTTATAGTGATTCGACGACTAATATTAAAGCCTCCTTTTCTTATAGTAGTAGGTTGGGCTAGAAATGGGCTTAATGGCTTTTATTGCATAAAAGAAGCCCATTTTCAATATAAAAAAGATGAAGGCTTAACTTAGTCCACATAAGCCATATTTGATTCAAAAAAAAAAAAATCCTAATTAAGGCGGGAAGATATTTTTTTACTATACTTTTCACACAAGAGAAAAACTAAATTAGGCTGAGAGCGGAATGAACCAATCCAACGATCTCTATTCTAAGCCTACCAAGCCAAATCTCCCTATAGCATTCCTTATTAGACTCGGTCTTCTAAGCCTTATCATTAACCTAGAAGAATAGCTTATGGCATTAAATTGAGCCAAAAGCTGAATTACCGACCCTCTACATTATGTATTTGAAATCATAAGCACTAGTGATTGAATACAGATCGTATCAAGAATAATAAAATAGAACCCATTGTAACCCTACGATCTAGCAAAGGCAAGCGTACCTATCTTATAGTATAGAGTTAGACTCAGGTGTCGTTCTTAAGGATCTATGGGCAAGTACTTGTATTTCCCTTTTACTACTATCTAGCCTAAATTATCAAATTGATTGTATTAATTCTAAATTACTAACTAAACTAATAACTAGCAAACCTAACTAATGATATGAGCACTTTTCATGGTTTTTAATTCAATCACAAACGATGCCTTTAGTTTTGATCCACTATAACCCTTAATTCTATGATAACATCAATTAATGAAATTAAGCCTTGAACTGCAGGTTTCTTAATTAAACCAATTACTCTTTTCAAGTCAATTGATTCCTAATTCTACATTAGATAGTGGGAATGTCTTCCTTCACTAACACCAATGTAAAATTGCATGAAACTTATGAACTTTAATTAAAGATTGAATATTTATTGTACGAATTCAAAGTCTCTCTATGTCTAAGTGAAACAAGCAAATTCTTCCTTCATGGATGATCTATCCTATTAGTTGAAATCTCTTTCTAACTAATAAGAATCAAGCATGCAATAATCCTGTTTAGAAATTTCACAAGAACAATTAAGATCACGTAAATAAATTCAAGACATAAAACTCTCATTAATTAACAAAGATTCAGAACATAGGTTAGGGTTTTACAAAACCTAGGCGTACAAATTTACTCTTCCATAGGATAAACAATGAAAATAGAAAAATGTAGAAGAGTATAAAGATAGCATGATTAATAAAAACCCCTTGAAGTAATTGTTTGGCACTTCGAATGTTTATGCGATAATGTCCCCTTGAGAAGCTCTCCAAGATGTGTACTTTAGGGTTTTGGAGCAAAATACGGATAGTTAGATCCCAAAAAAATGAGAACGAAGCACTATTTATAGGTTGTCAAATGTACATGACCCGTGTAAGTATAGTGTATATTGGAACAATGTAGAATTCTCAATCATTAATTGCACTCAACCCTAACGTACACTGGTCGTGTACCCTAGATATCAAACTTTTCCTTGCTTTGTAGCTCCAACAATTGTACATTGGTCGTGTCTTCTTTGTAACGTAATTTTGAGTTTGCAATAAAAGCTCCAGACTTCATCAAATCTTCGCTTGTTTCATCATCAATCCTTTGCAAAGTTCAATTATTCGTCATTTAGCCCTGAAACGAATAATTCACTCAATAAGTATCATTTTCTCTAGTAGATCAACAAAATATAATATAAAATATGATCAATAAAGACATAATTAGTAAGGGTCTTAGGACATTTATCAAACTTCCCCATACATTCCCCACACTTAATCGTTTATTTGTCCTCAAGCAAACAACTATGGATAGTGAAAATCTATCATTTAATATACTCAATATTTTTTACAAGTTTTAAAGTTTACATATCATTCATTAATTCTTTTATATTATATCGACTCTGTAAGGCCCTAGATTTTATGCTACTTTTATGCTTAAATGCTAAACCAGAAGTCAATCGAAGACCCTAAAGTCAATAACCTATAACATATCCTAGTAGATTTAGATCTGACAATCCCGTGCTCTTAACCTCTAAAGAACAGAATTAGGATAATTGTGTATTATAGTCCATAATAATATAGAGAAGTTTACAAATATCAGATTCATTGAAATTTATTTCATTTCAGATCGGAATGAATCAAATTTCGAAAACCATGCCTTGGTGCACCGAACGGTAAAAATATTCCGATAACACCGTTAGATTCATAAAAATATAAGAATTTTAAAATATCAATTTTATAATTTTTCAGTATCTAAAAATATCAGATATAACCTATTTACGTGTATTTTCTTTACTACTGGTATTAATTTGTCTTATCTACTATTCATAGTACTATCTACACTATTTATTACTATTCACCTATTTCTACTTTTCCATCGCCTATTCTTAGACTCTATCATACATGTTTCTTACTTTTTATTTTTCTCATACAACTTTAATCACATCATACCTTAAAAATTATTACTTTTCATTAACAAAAATACAAAATAAATAATCTCTCCCTCTATAGCCGGCACCCTTTCCTCATTCTCTCTCTCAATTTTTTTTTCTTTTTCATTTTATTTAATTACAATAAATTTCCCTCCTCATTCATCTATAAATACATCATCTCCCTCCATTTCTTTCACACACTCAGTTACTTTAACAAAACTCTCTCAAAATTACCACTCAACTTTCCTCTCCAAAAATCTCTTCTCATCTTCTCACATTTCTGCTATCATCATACTACCACAACCTCTCTTTTTCTACCATCCATACTTTTACCTTAGGTAATATTCTTAAAAGTACTTCCTTACCATGTCATATAACTTAACATGATCATGGTGTATGTTTTCTAAACATCTAAGTGTTATAGGAGCAACACTATATTCATGTTTTGTTCTTGTTCATGAATAAATCTCATTTTATTATTATGTTGTTTTATTATTATTATATTGTTAGATGTTATTATTGTTATAACCTTGCTTCTATATATTAGTAAATATGTTTATGTATATATATTTCTTAGAGTATATAAGCTCACTAACATAATCATTATTTATTTATTTATGCTTTGTAATTTATTTATTTATTCCATGCTTTTATAGTAAGACTAGTCTTTCTAGTTTTAGACTTGTCCTCATCAAATTAAAACAAATTTTCTTATTTCTTTTGTATTTCTTTTTGGACTTGCCCATGTTTAAGTCCAAAAGCCTTGATTCAAGCTAAGACTTTCAATAATTGATAATTATTATTTACTTATCTCTATATTTTCCATCTTTCTTATTAGTTAATTTTGTCATGTTACTTAGCTATAAATGCATGTTCATGCATAATCAAGTTGATTGTTGTCTTAATAAAAAAAAAAAAAATTCTTTAGTAAAAGAAAATAGGTTCAACTTACTTTGAAAATGAAATTTTATCTCTTAGGAAAAGTTTCATTAAAATTTAGAAATTTTATATCAATAAAATGCTTTCCAAAGAATTTTAAACAAAGGTCACTATAGATTTTAGTATTGTTAATATACAAGGACTTTTTAAAAATTAACTAAAAAATTCCTTACTCTCTTTTCAAACTACCATTAAAACCTTCATGTTACTAATATTTTACTATGAGAAATTTTCTTAAAAACTTGTTTATAAGATCCTCACTAACATTTTAATAAGTGCAAAGATTAAAACAAGCTTTTCAAAACAAGTTAAAATCAACTCACCAAGTAAAGTCTACTTAAGGAATAAAATTTGTAGATAACTTAGAAAGACAAAAACTTTTAATCGATATTATCTTTTAAGAGTTAAGGAAAAATAAAATATATTACATATTAAATGACTAAAAAATCTTTAGTTTTATTTCCAAACAACTTAAAATAATTTTGTCAACTTTACCTTTCAAGCTATTAAGACAAGATTGTTTTATGAAAAATCATGGATTAATACAACATCATTAGAATCATGTGTTAATATGAGTTGCATATGTATTAAAAGGATTTTCAACTATATAAATATTTATATGTTTTCTATGGGATTTTGGTTAGTAGAAAGTTTGGAAAAATCATGTTTTAAGGGATGGGATTTTCTTGTCAATTTTGTACCACATCTTTTTGGAACCCAAATGACATTTTATGATAAAAATAACTTAGAAATAGATATATTTTTAGGTAGTTAGAAAATGGTATGTAATATGCGAAATTTCGAGATAATATGAGTAAGTTATGACCATTTTAAGTTGCAATTTCAACTCCACACGAATTTTGACAAACTTAGTGAAATAAAATTTGCAAGTTTAAGTACAACTTCTAAGAAATACTCATTTTAGGTATTTCTAGGTAACACAGAGCCCGAGGTTTCTTATCCAGAGGACTACTTCGATTAGGAGCTTTCTATTACCATGGCCAAGTGAGTTTAATTTCCTATATTCTTGTACTTATATTTTCGCTTGTAGATTAGCACCACTAGAATTAGGAAAAGATAAAAACATGAAAATACATATGCCTTACATATATGGTTGAAATGGTGTTAAGCATATCGAGGCGGGAATTGTTAAATAAATAATGTTTGATTTAGCATAGGAATGATATGCCTGCAAACTCTATCATCACTATTAAAACATCTAAAATTATGCCATGATTATTTGAATAAAATGATCCATGCATAACGCATAGTGAGTGACATTGCATTCATTACTATACCCTTGGTAGGATAAGGGCATGGTAGTGAGGTCCATAGAACTCGAAATTTTACTTTATGGCAAATGGTCGCCCGATTAAAATGGTGAGTACACACCCGAAATAACTATATTTAGTGGTTAGTAGTGGCTCATATAAAAACTTAAAGAACTTCATTTGTGAAATATGGTCTTTGTGGCCCAGAACACCTAACCCCAAATGAAGGGGTAAATCCATTCAACATATGATTCCTAGAAAATTATGTATTGTTTGCTCACGTATTTGTTACATCCCATATGCTTGTTTAAATAACTTGTTTGAATATTAATTGCCTAAGTACTTTATTTGTGGAAAAAATTCTCACTAAGCAAGGAAGCTTACCCTCTTATAGATATTTATTGCAGTACCCCTACCTTTGGTTGATGCCTAGGGGATACTTTTCATAGATACTACTTTTTGGATTAGGAGTTTTGGATGACGTCAAAGGCTAGATGTAGACTTAGACTTCTAAGTAAATCTCCGATGTAATTGTTATAAATAGACTATGAAGAACTATATTTTTTGATAGGGGAATGACCCTTTAATATTTGTAAGACTCTTATATTTGTATTTAAGGTGTTTACGTTTGATTTCCCTTCTTAACTGTATTATGAATATTTTCTTAAACAACTTGTTTCAAAGTTGATCCTCTATGATCGTGAAAGTACGTTTTACACTCGATATCAAAGCTTTTGGGATGACTAAGGTTGTCATACTTAAGCTTTAATTTTTGAGTATGGTGTACTTTCGCGTTTAAGATATCCTTTGGGGCATGATAAACTCACTCTATATACTACTCAAAACGTACCATTTAATGTAATTTGAATCAAAATTCTAAGACTAATCTAGGTAAGTCAAACTTTATCCTTACCATTTAGCAGCAGATTCAATAGTCACAAAGTAAAAATAAAGTCATAATGGTAAAAGAGACCCAGTTACATTTCACCACCACTAACAAGTATATAAACTCTTTAACCATTTCTCTAAGCATAATAATCTAGAGCGAAAGTAATTTGCATCCATTTTCCCTCTCGATTTCTTCTAATATCTGAATCTCTCTAAAATTTTTAAGCCTTTAGAAGGGGAGGTTTCAGCCTCTATCTTTTCTTTTTCCTTTAAATAGGTTTTTGTCTACTTTTTTTCAGCTCTTTCTCTTTTTTATGAATAGGAGATTGGTATAGTCAATAGCAGGGTTAGACTTCACTCTTCTAAGGGACCAAAGCCTACCCATATCAACTCAACTCCTTATTATTCAATTTAGCACATGAATTTTTAAAGAGATTGTTCTAAAGAATCACCAAGTGAAATATCATATGCTTTTTCACTAGAGATTAAATAGGCTCTCAAAGTTTTTGAAAAGAGAATATACAAGTTAACAAGCTTAGAAATATAACCATCTAAATTTTAACCATGGACTTCAATCTACTTCTAGAATCTAGATTGCATTACTAAAGAGCGAGTAAAATTACCTCACCTATATCTCATCTTACAATTTTCGAACCTAGATTTCATCCTATAATTTTCGACTAAGTATACTAATCACAAAATAAGTGAGTAAGGTACTGTAATAGTCACTTTTACCTTAATATGAATGCTAATTCAAAAAAAGTTTTTATTTTAGTATATTTTCAAGATTTATTCTATATATATGAATGTAAATTCAATTCATATTTAGCTTTAAAACATATTTGCATACTTATAAGTGGAAGACTTTTGATTTTGATCAAGCTCAAATTTACAATTTCACTTTAAGTGCTTAAAAGACATATAATATTCAAGACCCAGTTATCCCCTTTAAAGTTACCCCTTCCCCACACTTAATCAAGACATTGCTCCTAATGTCTCCTAATTCAATCACAAAAATCGAAAAAGGGAAAGAAAGGAACAAAATACAAGAAAAAGGAAAATGAGAACTTCCTCAATTGATATCAGACTTTAAGGACAATTAATGTTGGAGTAAATTGATTGCAGCCATCATCATTAGAAGTTTCGTGGACCCCAAAAATAGGATTGAACCAGCATGACCTAGAAGAAAAAAACAAGAAAAGAAGAAAGTTAATCTAGCCTAAGATCTACCATAGCATCAAACCGTGATAGAGAATTTTCCATAGGGGAACTCAAAATAGAATCATAAGAGAAAAGAGAATCACATACATGTTGTTGATGAATATGATACGGGAATGTGAGGTGCAAGGAATATGTAAGTAGAGAAGAAATCGTGTATGTGTGGGACAAAAAGAATGGAGTAGTGTAGGGGATTCGACATCATGTATGTATACATTGCATCAGTACACTACACTTGTACACGGGTCATGTAGAATGACTCGTGACTTCTTAGAGTGTCGGTTTTTTACATAAGGGTATACATTACTGATATACGTGACTCATGTATATCTACTCATGACTGGCTAGAATGTTAATTTTTTAATTTTGAATGTACACAACAACCTACACAAGTCATGTATGAGCATCATGACTGGCAGAAAGTGGATTTTGAAATTTGATTGTACATACTCAAGTACACGAGTCATATATTGTCACTCGTGACTCCATAGAAGTTTGTAACCGAAATAATTGTACACAACCTCTCATGACTCGTGTACTACCAGTCATGATCCACAAAATGTTTAAAAATTGTACTCAAAGTACACGGGTATGTACATTAATAGTGTATACTAGAAAAATTCAAGTGCAAAAAATTCCTCTTTTGTCAATTGCTATGAAAATGCATGACAAAGTCTACGTACTTCGTACACTTTAAAAGTTTATTTACCCCTCAAATAGTTATTATGAATGCTTCCACACTTAGCTTGAAAGTGCAATTTCCTTCATGATGATGCTCTGAAATATACAAAACTAGGTGGAGCTAGTTAAAAGAAAAAGAAAAGAAAAACCACTGTATGTCAGACATGGGCTGCCTCTCATAAAGCAATGTTGTTTTACATCGTTAGCTTAACATTTGGTGTTAACCTTTCCACTGGATCTATGGGAATGTGCCTTACTCCCATATTTTGAAGTTAATAAGGGGAATTCCTTTCTCATTCTTGCTCCAATTCTTTTCAGTTCAATTCCTTATGCTTGATATTATAGGTTTCTTATTGGGAGTAAATTTATAAACCGTTATTGGCTCAAAACTCTATGATATATTATAGGCTCTAGTAACACTTGATGTTCATATCTCCCAAACACCAGCCAATCAATACAAGGAGAGAAAGTGTTATCATCAATTTCCATCTCATGCTCAATCTCTCCAACCTTCTTTTCTCCTAGGGTAAACTATAAAATGTCTCTAGATTTGTGCTTTCAAGTGTAATGCCCTAATCTGATGGCATTATAACTCGCACGTGTTCTCAACATAGAGGATAGGCTAAGGCTATGAAATACTAATCCACAAATAATCATAAAATAATCTCCAATACTTACAAATAATAAAAGGGAACCTGTTTAAAATACTTTCAATAATAAAACATCAAAATAACCTCATTGGCATAAACATAGCAACATAGTCCAATCTTATAACATTTCAAAAAGTATATAAAATTACTATCTCACAAACAAAAACTGTTTACAACTCCAAATTCTCAATTAGCTATATCAGATCCAACGCATGTTTAAAAGTCGGCAAGATAATTGGTCACTATTGTCCTCCTCGTAGTTCACAATGAATAAATCCAGATAAATCATTATAAAACTTGATATTACCTGTTCTGAAAAGATAAAAGAAGGAGAAAATTTTGGCCTAATACGCCAAAACAAAAACTGGATAAGCACACGTCATTCATAATCTATACAACCTTTCTATGCAGCAGAATAATTTACTATCTTTGATTAGCGAGGAAACAACATAGTCTATTAACCATTTGCAATAGTCCTAAACTAGAGTAACTCATGACTCCATAAAACAATTTCTATAAAATAGTTTGATATATATATATATATATATATTGGTGTTGGATGCGATCTACCCACCTGATGCCATCATTGCACCATCCTAAACTACTGAAATCATTTCTATGCGTAAGTTTACTCAGGATAATCTCACACATAGATCATCAAGGTACCAGCGTTAGCATCACAGTCTGCTTGATCTTTACTAATAGTAGCCAATCACAAACAACAAGCAAAATATAATTAAAAGCCAAATATAATTAGATCAATTTATCGATTCGAATCCTACAAGCACATATAACAAGCAAGGAATGGTCGTACTTGCATTAATATCAAGGAACAGAACTCTAATTCACCAAGATCCTGATCACATAAATAAAGCAGGTTTCAATATATATTTTCATAACATAAACCTAATCCAAATTTCACCTAAAACCCGAATCCTAAAATAACCATAAATCCACACCTTTCCCTTGATTGAAATGCAAAATTTATCCAATAGAACCAATCTCCTCAAAAGTTTCTCCAAACCCTAGAATTCCATTTAATACCAAATAGACCAAAAATTATAACATGATATCATATAAGCTAAGAATATACCAACTTACCTATAATTGAGTCTCAATTCCTCTTGATCACCAAAAATCTAATCTCCAATAAATCTAGGCATTTCTTCAATCTCTCCTTCAAAACTAATAGAAAAACCCTAAGGAAATAGATAAATCTTATAATTTCTATAGAAAAGACAAAGTTTCGATTACCTTAATTTGATCTTCTAAATCTCCTTGGTTGCTATGAAACACTTAGAGAGATGATTTCTAGGTTTAGCAGTGCTTTTGAGAAGGAAACACTAAGATAGGATAAAAGAAACTCGTGGAAAACTCTGTGTCTTCTAAACACATACGCTGGCAGTTTTCAACGTACACAGCGGTGTAAATCAAAGGTCAGCGGCACAAACGTAAAGGCTAGTGGCCATTTCATTTTGGGTCATTTTTCTTTTACACATACGCCATATGTATGCCAGCGGTGTAAGGTCCAAAGTAAGTGGCGAACTTAATTCTGATCAATTTCCTTCATTCTAACATTGGCTTCACTACCTAAGCCACATAACATACATTGGCTGTGCTGAATCCTATACTGGCGGTGTACTAGCCGGTGTTCAATTGAGAAATTCCATCTTCCATCATGTGTTTTTCATGTGATCAAACACAAATTTACTTTAGATTTTGGCCATATAGTCCTTTTATTTTATATCAATTGACACTTTTACCCTTTTTTATAAATTATTTACTTGTATATTATACAAGGGTGAGAGTACTAGGGAAAGGATTAAGATATAACACATCAATCTCCTCACATTCGTCCCTTTCTTTAGTAGACTCTAACCCATCTTCATGATTGTTTAGATCTACCCTATGATCCACAAATTCATTTTTCTTCTCCACTAACTCATCCTTCATTTTGTTGCCTCCTCAAGTTTTATATTTGGGTCATTTTCTCCTGATGCATAAAAAGGACTTGTAATTATCTCCTTATTTACTCCCTCATGTCTCCCAAGAGTTTCTAAAGATTCAATTAACCTAAATACCCACTCTTGAGATGGTCTTAGAAGAGTGATCAATTCTTCCAAGCTTATGAGTTTGTAAAGAATAGGAGAATAAACATTCCATGATTCTAATTCAAAATGTACTCGAATCATGTTAACAAATGAATCTAATTTGTCGTATATTGTCTTGATGATCCATTCCAACATGGATTTTGCTTGAGGATCTTCATTAGTATAGCTCAAGGAAGAGGATAATATAGTCAATGTAGCTTGAGCATGGTCGTACTGTGAGGTTTGAGAATAATGTGGGACAAGTGTCTTACTTTGACATTCAAAGGCTAAATGTGTACTACCATACTCCCTATAAATCATATCATCAAGAGTCATAGGGTCAATATTTGGAAACATTTGATAAGAAGTAATAGGGAAGAATGTATTTGTATAAAATGAGTTAGAAGGATAATAATATGGATTAGGGCATTTATAAGTCTCATGATCACCTCCACAATATAAATACAAAAATCCCATGCAATTCATACAACCCCAAAACTCAAGAACATAATCAATGAAATGAATAACCCTAAAAACCAAAAAAATGAAAAAATAGCTAAAGTAGCAGCTACTTAGGCTTTCCTCATGATGTCAAATCCCCAGTCACGATGCCAAAAATTGATTAAATACAGATTGCATCAAGAATA
Organism: Combretum micranthum; assembly: GCA_024138025.1. Lineage (NCBI taxonomy): Eukaryota > Viridiplantae > Streptophyta > Magnoliopsida > Myrtales > Combretaceae > Combretum > Combretum micranthum. The sequence goes on from JAMXBD010001244.1 coordinate 175,627, forward strand.
ATAAAATAAAACCCGTTGTAATCCTACAATCTAGCAAAGGCAAAAGTGTCTATTTTGTAGTAGAGAAGTAAACACAAGTGTTGTCATTAAGGATCTATGGGCAAGTACTAGTATTTCCCTTTTACTACTATCTAGCCTAAATTATCAAAGTGATTGTATTAATTCTAAATTACTAACTAAACTGATAACTAGCAAACCCTAACTAATGATATGAGCACTTTTCATGGTTTTTTAATTCAATCACAAACTATGCCCTTAGTTTTGATCCACCCTAACACTTAATTCTTATGATAACAGTCAATTAATGATTAGTTAAGCCTTGAACTGCAAGGTTTCTTAATTAAACCAATTACTCTCTTCAAGTCAGTTGATTCCTAATCCTACATGAGATGGTAGGAATGTCTCTCTTCGCTAACACCAATGTAAAATTGCATGGATTTCATGAACACTAATTATAGATTGAATATTTATTGTAGAAATTCGAAGTCTTCCCATGTCTTAGTGAAACATGCAATTTTTTCATTCATTGATGATCTATCTTACTAGTTAAAATCTCTTTCTAACTAATAAGAATCAAGCATCCAATAATCTTAGCCAAAAATTATCATAAGAACAATTAAGATCACATGAATAAATCTAAGACATAAACTTTTTCATTAATTAATAAAGATTCAGAACATGGGTTAAGGTTTCACAAAACATAGGGTATACAAATCTACTCTTCCATAGGGATAAACAATATGTAATACACAAATAAATAAATCATAGTGAAGGGTAGTAATGTAATGATATTGTTTTTTAAGAGGATGATTTTGTCTTTTGATAGTTGAAATTGAACCCGAGAAAGTTGTTTGCAAAGAACATGAATGGGAGGAATTAGACCGGCTATAAGCTACCAGCTTTGGTGTATAAGGCTGCCAGCTTTAGTGTACAAGGCTGCCAGCTTTTATTGGAGCATCGTCGGCCTTATGTTAGCTTTAGAGTTTTGGAGAGTTTGCAAGAAATTAGTGAATGAAGGCGGTGTATAACATCAGACTAAAGGTCACCGGCATATGTATTCAAAGACGCCAATGTAGCATGGAAAGCGGCCGGTTTTCTGCCGGCTTAAAATGCAAAATCTTGTTTCCTTAAATCTAAGCCGCCCCCAAGCCTATATTCGTACGAAAAATAACATCCTTTCTTTTGGTGCTAGGGTTTCTCAATCTTTATATGAGTCCCCTAGGTCTTTAGTTCTTCCTTACTTACATCTCTTCCTAAGAAATTATAGGTAAGAATTTCCTTTCAAATCTCTTTAGGATAAAATTTTAGTAGATGTTGTTTTCAATTGGTTTTGTGAGGAATCAAGTGCTTGGATACAAACCCTAGGTGTTGTGGAGTTATGATTTCTTGGTGATTGAGAAGAACTGAAAATCTCATCCTAGGTAAGGTATGAATTTATTTCATCTTTGAGGAATCATAGAAATAATCTTTTCTGAATTATGGTATATGTTATGTTATGAAGGGATTTCTAGGGTTTTGGTGAACTTTAGAGAAATTATTTTCTAATGGAAATTTCGGTTAACATACCTATTGCGAAGATTTGTGTACAAACCTAGATCTTAGTTCTTGTTAGATTAGGGTTTGGTTTATCTTGAGCTTTGATTATGAATATAGTTATGTTGAGATGGTTTTGTTTATTTGATCAAGGTTCTGTTGATATTAGGGTTTTGTGAAAAAGCTTGTACAGGTACGACCTTACCATGCTTGGTCTTTGTTCTTGTAGGATTAGAATGGTAAATTGACCTAATTCTATTCAGTATATAATTGAATGTGTGTTGTTTGTGTTTGACTTTGGTTAGTAAAGACCACGTAAAGTATGATGCTAATGAGGCGTCCTAATGATCCTTGAGTGCCATTGTCCCTAGTGGAGTTGCACTTTGAGATGATTCTGGTAGTTTAGGAGTAGTGAGAGTACCACACCTGAGTGTTTGGGAGATTCTCAGCACCATATATGTATAATTACCTATTTTTCTATATTGGTTGTTTTAAGGAGTCCTGAGATACTCCACGTTTGGGGTTAGGCGTGAATGGCCTCAGATTATGTGGTTTGCTTGGCTAATTTGAAGATAATAATTTGTGTTTGTTGCATTAGTTTCTAAGTTGTATGTAGTATTGCTTATTGCTTGTTCATGTGCATATGTTTTCAATTTGGCGTACTAGACGTTTTTGCTTACCCCTTTATCTTTTTCAGGAACATGTGAAGATCAGATAGTTTATGATATATCTGGATCTGATGTATATGTGGACTACGGAAAGACGTCAGTAGACCTGATTATCCTGCAGATCTCTAGATTTATTTGGGATGATTGTGAATAGATGGAACTATGAAAAGTTGTTTTCAAAACTTTTGTTTGATTTACGAAATTTTTAAAAGATCTTTATTTGAGTTTAATTGTAGCAGTTTCGCTTTGGTTTATGCCAACTAGATAGTTATGAGGATTATTTTAGTTTTATGACATTTATTTTTAAAGTATCCTTATTTTGAGAGATTTAAAGATATATGTTTTTTATTATTGGTGGTTTAGAGTTTTTAATAACTTTAGCGTATTCTTTACAAGTGAGAACACGTAGCGGATTATAATGCCTTTAGGTTAGGGCGTTACTGCTTAATTGGTATCTGAGCAATAGATTTTTTATCTCATTAGATTTTGGTTATGAACTCCTTAAGACGGTGAGAAGTAATGAGAATGGTAGAAAATTGTGGGATATTTATTTTTTAGTAAGTTGTTTTATCATCCTAAAGCTTTTTGTAGTGTTATGATCTTTTAATGTTTCTATCTAATCTCATAGATGCTGTGTTATTCTTGTTAGAATGCCTCTACGAAGAAAAGCCCCTGATGCTGGTTCCTTCAGGACTTGTGAGGAATAATCACAAAAGAACCAGCCACCCTTGAATCCAGTGCCTGAAGATTTACCCCTGCTACCATCACTCTACTTGTAGGACAACAGGTGCTAGTTAATGTTGTCAAGTTGATGCAAGCTGTAAATGCTCTTTCAGGAGTAGTTATTCAACAGAAACAGAATATGAGAAATTATATGCAAGTGATTCAAGTTAATGTTGAAACTGAGAGATAGGAGACCCAGAGGCTGAATAGCAATGGAGGCAATGGAGCTAGGCATGTTGATGTCCTAAGTTTGAACAAGTTTGTGGATCTAGTCTACAAGTTTGAGCCTACGCCTAGGAGGCCTTTGGATGCTCAATTATGGATGGAGGAGGTTGAGAGACTTTAGTTGCCTTAGATTCCAGAACATAAGAAGGTGGAGTATGCCTCCTAATTGTCGAATGGGAGGGCAAACAATTGGTGGCTGAGCACCAAGAGGCATATGCTGGAGTGATCACTTGGGATACATTCCAGCAGGCTTTCTATAGAGAGTTTTTTCCCTAATAGTGTTAAGCAGAAGATGCTCTAGAAGTACTACACTCTACAACAAGGAAAGATGACTGTGGAGGAGTATGAGGTTGAGCTTCACCAATTGATGAGATTCCTACCTGACCACTTGAAGGAGAGCAAAGAGGCTAAGGTTAGCAGGTTCATCACTGGGTTGGAGCCTAAAATCCAGTATCAAGTGAACTTGATGGACCTGATCAATTATTATGTTATGGCCAATAAGGCCAAGACTGTGGAACAAGGATTGAATAGGATGAAGAGTCGTGAACCGCAGAGGGTATAGATCATTTGGGGAAGAGGCCAGTTGCTAGTGTTTCTACCCAGGATAGTGGAAAGAGACCACTTACCCAGCAAGTTAGATCAAAGTTCTAATAAAAGATGTTTTAGGTGTTAGGGACTCCATGAAGTCAAGGATTACAAGTGGCCCGAGAATGCTTGCTTCACTTGTGGGAAAATTGGACATAGTCATAAGTTATGCATTGAGAAAGCTGTGATTCCACAGGTGTTTTGCTTTAAATGTGGACAAACAGGACACAGGGCCATAGAATGCAAGGAGATTGGAAAGCAAGTAGTTCCAAGTGTTCATATAGGCCGAGCTTTGGGTGGCCAAGGATAAAGAACATCAGCTAAAGTATATGCTTTTCGGCATAGACACCTCCAGTGTAGGCACAGTTACAAGTGTGTTCTACATTTCTCTGCATAGTACATATGTTCCTTTTGACTTGAGTGCAAGCTTTTCATGTATATCTAATTCTTTTGTATCTGTGTGTGGTATGAATGTTGAGCATATGTCTGGATGTTTATCTGTAAATACTCCTTTAAGGAGTGGAGCTTTGTTGGATAGGATTTGTAGGGAGTTTGATATAGAGATAGAGGGTAGACATTTCTATGCAAATATAGTAGTTTTTGATATATTGGATTTTGATATCATCTTTAGAGTAGATTGGTTGGCGAAATACCATGCTAAGATTGATTGTCACAACTTGGTCATGGAGTTTGACTTACCAAATGGAGATCAATTTGTACATAAGCTAGATGTACAAAGACCACCAGTTTTGCCCACATATGAGTTATGGGAAATGTCAATGTTAGCAATGGCACCTATGACTATTGGAGATAGATTAAAGAAAGACCTTGCCAGGATACCGGTTGTAAGAGAATATATTGATGTTTTTCTAGAGGATCTATTGGGATTACCACCAGAGAGAGAAGTAAAGTTGTGTATTGATTTGGTGCCAAGTACTTTACCTAAGTCTAAAGCATTATATCGTATGGCTCCAATGGAACTAGCAGAGTTAAAGGTTCAATTAGAAGAATTGCTTAAGAAGAAGTTCATTAGACCGAGTGTATCACCCTGAAGAGCCCCAGCGTTATTCGTGAAGAAGAAGGATGGGAGCATGAGGTTGTATATTGACTATAGAGAGTTAAACCAAGTGACGATCAAGAACAAGTACCCATTGCCAAGAATAGATTATTTGTTTGATTAGATGGCAGGAGCACGAGTATTTTCAAAGACTGATCTGAGATCAAGATATCACCAGCTACGATTTAAGGTTGACGACATTCAAAAGCCGCTTTTAGGACCATGTATGGACATTATGAATTTGTTGTCATGCCTTTTGGTCTTATGAACGCACTAGCAGTTTTCATGGATTTAATGAATAGAGTTTGCCAAGATTATCTGGACTTGTTTATAGTGGTATTTATTGATGATGTGCTAGTATTCTCTAAGTCAAAAGAAGAACATAAAGAACATCTAAGGTTAGTGTTGACTAGACTGCAAGAGGAAAAGTTGTATGCCAAGTTCACAAAGTGTGAGTTTTGGTTAGAACAAGTGTCTGTCTTAGGACATATTGTGGATGGAAATGGGATTTCAGTGGATCTTGAGAAAGTGAAAGCAGTAGTAGAATGGCCAAGACCGAAGAACATGTTAGAGATTAGAAGTTTTCTAAGAATGGTAAGATATTACAGATGATTTATTGAAGATATTTCCAAGATTGCAGGTCCATTAACCCTATTAACACAGCAAGGGGTGAAGTATGTTTAGGACAAAGATTGTGAGAATAGCTTCTAGTAGTTAAAGGACAAACTGGTATTGGCTTCAGTGCTAGCTCTATCAGTGAGTAGCAAAGAATATTCTACTTACAATGATGCCTCTATTCAAGATTTAGGTTGTGTTTTTATACAAGGAGGTAGGGTTATAGCATACGCCTCAAGACAACTAAAGCCCTATGAATGGAATTATCTTACGCATGATTTAGAATTGGCAGCAATAGTTCATGCTTTGAAGTTTTGGAGACATTACTTATATGGAGAAAGATGCAAAATAGTTACAAATCACAAGAGTTTGAAGTACATCTTTACCTAAAGAAAGTTAAACATGAGGCAAAGGAGATGGTTGGAGCTTATTAAAGACTATGATGTAGATATCTAGTATCATCATGAGAAGGCAAATGTTGTTGCAAATGCCTTAAGTAGGAAACGAGTGGAGAATCTTACAACCATGATCACTTCTAAATGTTATCTGATAGAAGACATGAGGAAGCTTGAGTTAGAGATAGTGACCAGACGAGTAGGAGCAAGATTGGTAAATTTACATATTCAACTTACTCTTGTAGACAGAATCAAAGCGGAAAAAGTGGATGATCCATATATAGAGGAGATAAGGAGAAGGATGGAAGTTGGTAGAGCACCTGAGTTTTATATTTATGAAAAGGTGTTATATGATACAAGGGAAGGTTATGCGTGCCAGAACAAGGAGATCTTGAGAAGGAATTGTTAAAAGAGGCATATTCTTCAGGTTATTCAATCCATCTTGAAGGCAACAAGATGTATCAAGATTTGAAAAACCTATATTAATGGAATAATATGAAGAAAGAGATAGCAGAGTATGTATCAAAGTGCTACACTTGTCAATTGATCAATATTGAGCATAAAAGACCGGTAGATGAACAGAAGCCTTTGCCAATACCTTAATGGAAGTGGAAACACATCACCATGGACTTCGTTACTACTCTACCTAGAACTAGAGAAACATTCGATTCAATATGGGTGATTGTTGATAGACTTACCAAAGTAGGCCACTTCATACCGATAAGAACTAGGTATCGATTAGATCAGTTAGCAAAGTTGTATATTAAAGAGATTATAAGGCTACAAGGAAAACTGGTATCTATAGTATCAGATCGAGACACCAAAATTTGTTGGAAGATTTTGGAAAAGTTTGCATCAAGCTTTAGGTACCAAAGTTGTTTTCAGCACAGCTTATCATCCTCAAATTGATAGACAATCTAAAAGGACTATTTAGATTCTAGAAGACATGTTAAGGGTATGTGTTATGGATTTCAAAGATAGTTGGGTTGAGCATTTGCCTTTGGTAGAGTTTGCGTATAACAACAGTTATCAAGCATCAATTGGGATGCCACCTTATGAAGCTTTGCATGGTAGGAAATGCCGATCACCGATTCATTGGGATGAAGTTGGTGAAAAACATATTTTGGGACCAAAATTGATGAAAGATGTTGATGACAAAGTTAGGTTGATCAAACAAAGATTACAAACTGCCCAAAGTCGTCAAAAAAAGTTATGCTTGAGAGGCAAGTTGAATCCTAGATAAGTGGGACCATATGAAATTTTGGAAAGGATAGGCGATTTGGCTTACAAGTTAGCTTTATTGCCTAGTTTGGAAGGAGTGAACATGTTCCACGTATCTATGTTGTGAAAATATGTGAAGGATCTGGATCAGATAGTGGCATTAGAGCCGTTAGAAGTACGACAAAATCTTACAACAATTAAAAAGCCATTAAAGATTATTGATACCAAGGAGAAGATCTTGAGAAGAAGAGTGATCAAATATGTCAAGGTCCAATGGATAAATTAGTCGGAACAAGAAGCAACTTAGGACTAGAGGAGGAAACGAGATCAAAGTACCCCAAGCTATTCATTGAATTAGGTAACTTTTGAGGACAAAAGTTTCTCTTTAGGAGGAGAAAGATGTAATATACAAATAAATAAATCATAGTGAAGGGTAGTAATGTAATAATATTGTTCTTTAAGAGGGTGATTTTGTCTTTTGATAGTTGATATTGAACCCAAGAAAGTTGTTCATGAAGAACATGAAGGGAAAGAATTAGGCCGGCTATAAGCCGCCAGCTTTGGTATACAAGGTCGTTAACTTTTATTGGAGCACCGTCGGCCTTATGTCAGCTTTGGAATTTCAGAGAGTTTGCAAGAAATTTGTGAAGGATGGTCGTGTATAACAAACAGCGGATTAAAGGTCGCCGGCGTATGTATTCAAAGCCGCCAAAGTAGCATGGAAAGCTGTTGGCCTTCCACTGGCTTAAAATGCAAAATCTTGCTTCTTCAAATCTAAGTCGCCCCTAAGCCACCAGCTCATGTCCAAGCTATATTCCTATGAAAAATAACATCCTTTCTTTTGGTGTTAGGGTTTCTCAACCTTTATATAAGTCTCCTAGGTCTTTAGTTCTTCCCACATCTCTTCTTAAGGCAATTCTAGGTAAGAATATCCTTTCAAATCTCTTTTGGGTAAAATTTTAGTAGATCTTGTTTTTTAAATGTTGTTTTCAGTTGGTTTTGTGAGGAATCAAGTGCTTAGAGAAAACCCTTGGTGTTATGGAGTTGTGATTTCTTGGTGATTGATAAAAACTGAAAATCTCATATTCTTAGGTAAGTTGTCACGCCCCATCGGGTACTCTAAACGTGACAGCCCGCCGTACGCAATATTAAAACTTAAGAGTGACTACCTCAATCACTCAAAAGCTTCCATATCGGTAAGGCGTATGTTCACATCAAAGAGAAACCGGTGAAGTAATGCATTTTAAGAGATTGGCAGCGGAACATGCAAAATAACACTTAATATAATTTATAGAAGCATAATGTCTTACAACTTCTAAGGGGCATTCCCCCGATAAATATATAACAACATGGTTCTACCGAATATAACTTAACTAAAGTTAGAAGATTTTAGAAGAAATCTACTCTATAACTTCAAAATAGAATTCCTCCAAAAGCTTCTCAAAATAAGGATTATACCGGGGAATCAAGGTGGTCTCGGGTGCAAAAGGTAATCCTGCAAAGTCAAAAGTCTATAGGAGTATAAGCATGACTAGCTTAATGAGATATTCCTTATGCGAAAGTACTCAAACAAGCAATCAACCAATTTTATTAATTCAAGCATATGAAATACAACAACCATATGATCAAACATTACATACGACTATCCGGTTTCGTATGTATGATGGATTTACCCCTCCATCGGTGGTTAGGGAATGCTTTGAACTGGGCCCCGAACGACCTCCTTAAAGTTTGCGCGCGTCTTAGGGTTCCAACGAACCATACTACTAGTTCCCAGGCTTTCCATACCCAAAGCGATCGATCCAGCTCGGCTACACCTTGAGGCTGTATTCCCCGAACGTCCTAACCCTCAAGATGTAGCTAGGTAGCTTACCTTTCCGGTCCGACGCTGAAGAGTAATAACAAAACTTCGAAATGATATTCTAAATGATATGCATGAGCAATTTATTATATGGGGATCTCATTATGACATTAAATCATTTAAAGCGATCAAACAATATTTGCACACATAACAATACATACATAGAAACATTTATATCAATCACAAATTGGGTTCCGATATACTTATTGTTCATTAATTGCACACAATGATTCACATACATAATTCCCATGATATCCCACATGCATATCATTTTATCTTTTCCTAACATCTAGTGCTCTATTCTACAAGCACATGCGCGAATACATAAGCATAAGGGAAACTCACTCGTCCATAGCTTTCTTCTAGGAGTCGAAGTAATCCTCGGGAAGGGAAGATCTTTGCCTTCGACACCTAAACCAAAAGAGATTCGACATGAGTATTTCATCCAATATCTAGGCAACTCTATAATTTTATATTATTAAATTCGTCGAAATTCGTATGAATGGAAATTCCAATTTAAAATGGCCATAACTTGCTCATTTTAACTCGGAATTTCACATATTATATATCGATTTCTACCTACTCGAAAAGATCTATCTATTTCTAAGGTTATTTTTATCAAAAGAGGTTATTTGGTCTCGGAATAGTAATGGACAGAATTGATACGAATTTTCCAATTTTTAAAACTAGAGTTTTCAAATTTTTTCATTCAAAAACTTTTGTATAAAAATATAGGTATATTTGTATGGTTGAAAAAAAAAAACCTTTGAATAGATTCAAATTACATGCATGAATTTAGTGGTATTGTCTCAACAATGATTTTGTAAAAACAATGTGTCTTTGAAAGGGAAATAAGCTTAAGACTTGAAAAGAAAATTAGTTTTGCTTTGAAAAAAATTCTTAAATTATCATGAGTGAGTGTTTCTTTCTTTAACTCCACTCCTTAGTTACTTGTGAATAATTAAATTTCAAAAAGTAATTTTAATCTTTTAAGATTCCTATAAATTTATTCTAGCGGTTTGAAAAACATAATATTTTCTAAATATTTCACGGTTATATGTTCTAAAATCTTTCTAAAGTTAGATCCACTTTAAAAAGGATGGCATTATTAGTTTTATAAGTTCTTTATTATAATTATTTTTATTTCCTAAGGAAGGCTTTGTTTTTAGAAAGGTTATCTGATAATTTTGAAAAATAGACTAGACTTTAGTATTGTAAAGTTTTGGTAGAAAACTTGGATAAATGCATTTAAGAAAACTTTTGGTTAATTAAGGAATTAAGTTTAAAGAAACTTTCTTATTAGTTTTAAAAGAGAGTTTGTGATAACTTTTCTTTATGTATTTCTTGGTGAAATCACATATTATTACTAAAACTAGAACTAAACTTATCTAACCTTAGAAAAATATTTGTTAAGATAAAACTTCAAGTCTTTAAGGAAAAATAATTTCTTATATGTGACAAAATTTATTTTTAAAGAGAGTTCTTATTCTTATTTTATTTTATTTTTTATTACTTAAGAAAACTCATTTTCATTATGGTTGAGACAATATCAACATATTCATGCAGGAATGAGAATATGTAACTTTATGGAAAAGGAAATAAAACAATATAACAGATAAAATAAGAGCATAAAAGTAAAGTCAAGTATTGGGAACCTTAGCTTCATTAAGGTATCCGGGACTAAGAATAGACTAGTCCTCAAAAGAAAAGAAAAACAAAGAGAAAATTGTTTTGACTTGATATAGACAAGTCTAAGACTAGAAAGACTAGTCTTAATATTGGCATAAAGCAAGTAAATAAATAAATTGCAAGACTTGAAAATAAAAAATAACAAATGAGCTTATATGCTCTAAATAATTATATATACATAATATACATAATACTTATATAAGTTAGGTTAGAAACAATAATAACAATATCAACATAATAGTAACATAAAGAAAATAAGAACATGAACAAAAACAAAACATGAATAAATTGTTGCTTCTTTAACTCAATGAGTCTAAGAAACATACTCTAAACTCATGTTAAGTTATATGAACATGATGAGTATATAAAAGAAACTTTTACCTAAGGTTTGTGTGTTGGTTGAAAAAGAAAAGAAATGGGTTGTAGTATTATGTGGGAATGGGTTTTCTAAGGAAAAGAGGGAACTTGAGAGAGATGTTGGGAGAGAGATTTTATGGAGTGATTTTGGTATTTTAGTATGAATTTTGTTGTGTGAAAGAATGGAAGAGGAAATGGGTATTTATAGATTTTTGGAGTGGAAATTAGATGTAATTAAATAAAATGGAAAAGAAAATAAAATGAGATGGTGGAAGAGAGAGGGGGCGCCGGTTCTACTTGTATGGGGGGAAGGAATTGATTTTTTTTTTTTTTGTTTTGTATTAAAAGAAGTAATATGTAAAGTGTGATGTGATTAAAGTTGTATGGGGAAAGTAAATTGTAAGGTATAGGTATGGTAGAGTGTAAAAATAGAGTGTAAGAATAGAGTGTAAGAAAAAATAGAGATAGGTGAATAGTAATAAATAGTAGAAAAGTACTATAAATAGTAGACTAGACAATTAAAATATCGGTAGTAAAGAAAATACACGTAAAAGGCCTATATCTGTTATTTTTTGTTACCGAAAAATTCTAAAACTGATATTTTTGAAAACCTTATATTTTTACGAATCTATTTGTGTTGTCGGTATATTTTTGCTATCGGTGCTCTGGGGCACGATTTTCGAAAATTGATCCCGATCGGATCCGAATGACACTAGAAAATTATCAATCTGATATTTTTTGGCTTTCCTATATAATTACGAACCATAATCCACAATTATCTCAATTTCGTTTTCTAGGGCTAAAGAATACGAGATTGCCAGATCTAAATTCACTAGACTAATCATACAACTAGGTTAATTTTAGGGTTTCGTTTTAACTTCCTGTTCTTAGGGTTTGCTTATATTATCGAAAAATCTAGGGGCTTACATAAGTTATGAATCTATTTCATCTTTGAGGAATCATAGAAATAATCTTTTTCTGAATTATGATGTATGTTATGTTATGAAGGGATTTCTAGGGTTTTGGTGAACTTTGGAGAAATTCTTATCTATCGAAGTTTCCGGTTAACATACCTACTGCAAAGGTTGGTGTACAAACCTAGAACTTAGTTCTTGCTAGATTAGGGTTTGGTTTATCTTGAGCTTTGATTTTGAATATAGTTATGTTGAGATGGTTTTGTTTATTTGATCAGGGTTCTATTGATATTAGGGTTTTGTGAAAAAGCTGATTCAGGTACAACCTTACCATGCTTGTTCTTTGTGATTGTAGGATTAGAATGATAAATTGACCTAATTCTATCGAATATATAATTGAATGTGTATTATTTGTGTTTGGCTTTGGTTAGTAAAGATTACGTAAAGTGTGATGCTAACGAAACGCCCTAATGATCCTTGAGTGTCATTGTCCCTAATAGAGTTACATTTGGAGATGATTTCGGTAGTTTAAGAGTAGTACAAGTATGGCACCCGGGTGTGTAGGAGATTCCCAACACCATATATGTATAATTACCTATTTTTCTATATTGGTTGTTTTAAGGAGTCTTGATATACTTCACGTTTGGGGTTAGGCATGAATGGCCCTATACTATGTTGTTTGCTTGGCTAATTTAAAGATAATAATTTGTGTTTGTTGCATTAGTTTCTAAGTTGTATGTGGTATTGCTTATTGTTTTTTCATGTGCATGTGTTTTTGATTTGGTGTACTGGGCGTTTTCGCTATCCCTTTATTTTTTTAGGAACAGGTGAAGATCAGATAGTTTATGATTTATCTAGATTTGATGTATATGTGGACTACGGGGAGGACGTTAGCCGACCTAATTATCCTGCATATCTCTAGATTTTCTTGGATGATTGTGACTATTTGGAACTATGAAAAGTTGTCTTTGAAACTTTTGTTTGATTTATGAAATTTTGAAAGACTCTTTATTTGAGTTTAGTTATAGTAGTTTGGCTTTGCTTATGCCAACTAGATAGTTATGAGGATTATTTTAGTTTTATGACATTTATTTTTAAAGTATTTATTTTGAGAGATTTGAAGATATATATTTTAAATTATTAGTGGTTTAGAGTTTTTAATAGTCTTAGCGTGTTCTTTCCAAGTGCGAATACGTGGCAGGTTGTAATGCCTTTAGGTTAGGTCATCACACAATAAAAATAGAAAATGTAGAAGACTTTAAATAACATCATTAATAAAACCCCTTGGAGTAATTGTTTGTGACTTTGGATGTTGTGTGGCGATTTCCCTTGAAAAGCTCTCAAGATGTGTACTTTAGGGTCTTCGAACATAGTATAAATGGTTAGATCCCAAAAAAATGAAAACAGAGTGCTATTTATAGGTTGTCAAATGTATGTGGCTCATGTAGGGGTAGTGTGTACTGGAACAATATAGAAATTCTTAGTCATCACTCGTACACGACCCTAACATAGACAGGTCATGTACTTGGGTCGTGTACCCTGGAAATCAATTTTTCCTTGCTTTTTAGCTCCAATAATTGTACACCATTTGTGTCTTCTTTGTAGTGTACTTTTGAGTTTGCAATAAAAACTTCAAACTACATCAAATCTTCGCATTTCATCATCAATCCTTTGAACAGCTCAATTATTACTTATTAAGCCTTGAAATGAATAATTCACTCAACAAGTATGAAGTATCATTTTCTCTAGTAGATCAACAAAATATTATAAAATATTATCAATAAGGCACAATTAGTAAGGGGTCTTAGGATACTTATTAGTTAGTCTATTAGAAAAGTTTAATACATGTTAATATATACAAGTGTGGAAGGGTTAAAAGATGTTTTTGGATCTGGAAACAATGGAAAACATATGATTCAGACCATTATGGAAGTATTTGATCTAGTACACAAACCATGTATAGCTTATGTAAACAATTAAAAGTAAAAAAATTTTGAATGGAGTTGTTTTTGGGAGTACATGACCACTTGAACAAGCCTTTCTTAGGTCATGCTAACCTTTGTAAGTCGCTTAATTACTTGCACGAGCCCATGTATAGGTCATGAAAGCTTCCATAATTAACATCACTTTCACCATGGTCTTGCACTATGCATCTCCTTCTGCTATAGCCATACGCTAACCTATGCACTTTGAAACATCTTCAAACTCACCTTTTTCCTTCTTAAAATTAATAAATAGATAAGTAAAATGTATTTAAGTCCTTTATGTAGGAATAAAGTTTATTATATTACCTTGAAATTTTATTAGGGTGAAATGGGGGTGAGAATATAAAAGTACATGTGTAAGCGAAATTAGAAATGTAAAAGGTTGTATATCTTGATTGCTTCATTCGGGTTTAGTGGATTGCGGTATTCGAGACAAATTAATTGTCCTAGTATGTGTGTTTACTTAGGTTGGAATCACTAATTAATTAAATGATTATCTAGCCATAAGAATGAGTTTATTACTTTTGGATGGCTACTAATAGTAGGTGAGGAGTACCCATGCTATTATGGCAGTAACCTATTCATTTATGTGTGACACTATCATTGAGTAAAATCATGCACGGAAATAATCTAGGTGGATCTAGGTTTTTAGTGTTGTGGCTATTTAGGAGTACCTAATGTCTAGTATACAAATTCATGGCTGTTGGGGAATACCTAACATCAAATATAGTATTACTATATTTACGAGTGGTAGGATACTAAGTTAGCCCTTTGAGCATGCTTGGTTTAATAGTTGAAGATAATGAATTAAATGCTTGTTGCATTAGAATTAAATGTATGCATGTAATTGAGTGATCGTCTATTATGCATATGTGCTTATGTTATACTGTACTAGACGTCAGCTTATGTATGTATATACCTTACTTGTTGTCTAAATTAGAATCACAAATTAATTAAATGACTATCTAACCATAAGAATGTGTTTCTTGCTTGTATGTAGCTACTAATAGTAGGTGAGGGATACCTATGCTATTATCGTAGTAAACCAATGATCTATATATGACACTGTCCCTAAGTGGAGTCGTGCATGGACATAACCAGGGAGATACATGTGTTTCGATGTTTTGTCTGTTTAGAGTACCTAATATCATGTATATGGACTGATGGGGGAATTACTATATCAAATTGGGCCAATTGATATTTGATTTTACTTTTATTTATACCTAAACTAAGGGACATGATACTTTATCCATAAATATATTCATTTCAGGTATCCAAAGATGAACATCAACAATTAGGTTAAACTGAATAGATTTTGGGTTTAAAAATGGTATCAAGATCTTCATCATGCTCATAATACCTTCAGTGATCGTCATGGGAGCTTAATTAAGAAGATATTTTGGGTGTGATCAAGTAGAACATGGAGTACAGTAGAGATAATGGCCCTTGATATAGCCATGCCTATGGTGGTGATCTCTACTCTTATTATACAAGTTTATTATGGCCATGATACAAAGGATAGAAGAGAAGTCAGTAGCAATTACGACCTCTATCATAGCCATGATTTGATATGGAACCTAGTGTACAATGAAGATAATGGGTGTTATGGTGTGTTTGGATTTTGTCCCGAGAAGATCATCAGTCATATCACAGTCGTGATCTACCTTGGATACACAAGCAATTGTAAGATAACAGCCCATGTCCTGGCCTTAATGGAAGTTACACTAAGCTATAATTTCATGATAGTTCAGATTAAAACACATCTTTAAGGGAGAGTAAAGCCAATTGATGCATAGCTTTGCCATTTTGACATACCTGGTGGTGTACAACATATAAATACGAGTCCCAAACATTGTAAAGAATGATATTCTATTCATTATGTAATATAAACCATAACGATCGATTGTGTGTAATTCATAACCATTCATAGTTGTTATTAGAGAGTATCAGTTTATGTGCTTTTCCTTAAAAATTCTTGAGAGGAAGACGAGAAGGAACACAGTTGTAATTTGTGTAGCAAGCATATGATATTGTTTAAGTAATAATAAGGTCGTATTTAATGTCTCTCCATTCTTGTTTTTGTTTATTTTCTATTATTTTATGGTCCTTTATGATGTATGAGTAACGTATATTAGACATGTAACACCATAGTTAACATGCACTAGTATGTTTTTCATTGATTAATTATTGTCAAATTCCTTAATTCCTAAAGTAGTTCTTTATGTAACCAGTCTCATAGAGTGCATGATATAAGATTAGGTTAGATTTCTTTAGGAACAATTGTGAACACAAATAGATCTAGGCTATAAGAAAAATTGCTCATAATTCAGAGATATGATGGTGAAATCTTCTACTAATATTATAATTAGTATTGAATTCTTAAACTTAATGTGATCTTAATATGCTATTTACTAGGAAAGAGATTCTTAGTAGATAAGAATAGGATAGATGTCAATGATTTGAAAGACATTATCATATTGCATGAATCCAGTAGATGGAGAAAACAACAACGGCATTTCAGTATGATCAATGTATATGCTTAATGTCACGCCCCAACGGGTGTACCCTAAACATGACAGTGCCACACTCAATATTAAAGTTTAAGTAGTATACATATGACAACCTCTAGCCAATCCAAAAGCTTTTATATTAAGTTAAGGCGTACTTTCACAACTTTAGAGAACCATATATGGAATTATGAAGCTTAAGGAGATAAAAAAAAAAAAAAAAAAAAAAAAAAAAAGGATTCATAATAAACATTTATTCATAGCAATGATTTTACAAACTCAGGGACATTTCCCAAGATCACTATTATATTACAAGACATTTGTACATTATCTCTCATTCTAAACTTCATCTTAGAATTCTTTTTATCTAAAAGAAATTACGTGCCCGAAGGGTCCTCGTGGCCTGAACCATAAGTAGGGAAACTATAAAAGATATCTATAGGGGTATAAGCTAGTAGGCTTAGTGAGAATTATTTCCATAAATAACTTCTTGAAATCAGAGTTTTAAACAAGTTAATTAAGCAAACAAATGGGATGCAACATACATGGGGTAAATAAGACATATAGTTTTCCAGGAACTATATGTTGAATGGATTTGCGCCATCCATTCGGGGTTTGGTGATACGCCTCAAATCAAGTAGTTTTAGTTAAAAAGTTTTAAGCTTACTAGTACTCATTGCCAAGCATTCCGAATCTATGAAATGACCTTGCTTTCGGATCTTCCGCTAAGCATTTTCCTTAAGCCGCCAAGCAATCGCTTTCGGATCTTTCGTCAAGTGTTGCTTTCGACATGAGCCTACTATCCTTCTCACCCAAGGATAAACCCAAAATGCAATGTGACTCACTTCGTGGTATGCATGAATCCATTTATTTGTAATACCATAACATTATTTATTATCAAGTTTAAGGTAATCAAGGCATTTCATACAAAAGCAAGTGTTATACTACAAACAAGCAATTTAAATCAATTCCGGATTCGATATTCTTAGGATTCTTTCAAAGAATTATTTTCCACACATAACCATTTGTCTTTTCTTAGCTTCTAGTGCAACTAATTTACAAGCACAATAAGTATAGCATTTAAAGGAAAGAAACTCACGATGCCATGTCGACTATTCCTCTAAGCGGATGAGTCGTTCACACACTCCACTTAATCGTAATAATCTTCGGGATAAAGGAATCCTTCCTCGGGGTCACCTAGCCAAACAAAATACCCACAATGAGTATTCCTTGATGATTTTCTTGAATTTTGACAAAACAATGTCAAAAGAACGTTAAAGTTCGTATAAAGGAATGTTCTAACTTAAAATGGCCATAACTTGGTCATTTTAACTCGGAATTGCACATATAATATACCGATTTCTACCTACTCAAAAAGATCTACCCATTTCCAAAATTATTTTCATCAAACAAAGCCATATAGGCTCCAAAACAATGGCGACAAAATTCACCACGGATTTTCCAACACAAAACAACTTTGGTTCAAGAAATCAAAATTTGTTTAATAAATACTTAGTTATCTATATAGTTGAAAAATTCTCTTTTTATGACTACTTAGCTCATATTCATTCATGCTTCAAGTGTTTTTTGTTGTCCATTTATTTTACTTAAGTAAAACCATGTCGGTTTTGGAGTTGTTTTAGGAAAATATAGTTTACAAGAATTTCATGTTTGTAAACTCCTTGAAATGATATTTTGTTTCTTTTTATTTTACAAAAAGTTTTATGTTGGCTTATATATATATATCCAAGTAACTTTTTGAAAATAATTTTTCTTCTTTCTAAGTTTTTACACTAATATATTTAGAGTTTTTTAGAAAATAAACTATTGTCCTATTCATTTTTCTTGTACAAATTCCTTTGTCTATTTATTTGCAAAAATCTTTATATTGAACAATTTCATCTTCTTATGTTTTTCATAGAAATCATCCATGCATAAAATTTGTTTTCTTTTATGAAAACAATGTGGAACAATATGTGACTTAAGAACTTTTTATAGTAAAAGTAGTTTCCAAAATTATAGCGAGTTCTTTTTGTAACTTGAAAAAGAGATGATTTTATTTTTGTTTTTAAACCATATATCAAAATCTCTTTTTGTCAATTATTTCTAGAACTTGAAATTTTGAACAACAATTTAAATGAATATGAATTATGAGAATAATAACAAGCAAAATAACATAAGTAATAAAGCCAAGTATTGGAGTCTTAGCTTTTTTAAGGCTCCCAAGACTCCCGGGACTAAGAAGTAGACTAGTCCCAAAATAAAATAAAATGAAAGAAAGAAAACTTGTTTTGACTTGATGCGGACAAGTCTAAGACTAGAGACTAGTCTTAATTTAACAAGGAATAAATAAATAAATTGCTTTGCATGAAATAAATAAATTGCAAGTGAGCTTATATGCTCTAAAGAATATGTACATATAATATATAATAGATAATAATACTTAGATACATTAACAAATATGAACAAAAATAATAACATAAACATAAATAGATTTTTCATGAACAAGAACAATACATGACATAATATAGCTTCCATAACTTGTAGTCTTTGGAAACTCACACTATGGTCATGTAAAGATACATGACATGAAGAAGAAGAAAATAAAATAAGGTAGTTACCTAAAGAAGGTTTTGGTAGTAGTATGTGGTTATGGGCTTTTGTTGTAGGTAGAAGTTGTTTTAGGGTTATTTTGAAAGAGTGTTGAGAGGAGAAATTGAGAGAGTTTTGGTAAGAAATTTGTGGGTAGTGAATGTGTGAAAGAAGTGAAAGAGGAGAGGGGTATTTATAGGAAAATGTAGAGTGAATTTTGTATGATTAAAATAATAAAAATTGAAACAAATTTGAGAGGCATATGGGGGAGGGGGTGCCGGCCATTGAGTGTTGTGAGGAAGTGTGATTTTTTTTTTTTTTTGTTAAATAAAAGATGTAATATGTAAGGTAGATGTGAAATAAAGTTATGGAAAAGGTAAAAAGTAAGGATTATAGGTTATGGAGTGTGTAAGAATAGGTGTAAGAAAAAGTAGAGATAAAAGAATAGTGTAGAATAGTAATGAATAGTGTAATATAAGATAGATATGACTAATAAAGTACCGGTAGTAAGAAAATACATATAAATGCGATATCTGTTATTTTACTTACTGAAAAATTACGAAACTGATATTTTTGAAAAACTTATATTTTTACTAGTTTAACGGTGTATTTGGAATATTTTTCCTATTCCGAGCTCCGGATACGCTTTTCGAGAACTGTATCGATCAGGTTCAAAGAACACTCGAAATCCGCAAAACTGATGTTTTTATATAACCTATAGTTATCACGAACTATTCTAGCTAATTATTCCAACTTCGTTTTCCAGGGCCAAAGAAAACGGCAATGCCGGACTTAATCGGTTAGGTAAACTAGGGTTTTGTTGACCTTTAGGGTTCCGTTTGACTTCCGGTTTAGGGTTTTATGCTAAACCGATTCCAAAAATTTGGGGGTTTACACTTAATCCAATGGTGAAACAAGTATAAATCATGCATGTGTTGCATTAATAAAGAAGTTCGGTAATTGCAATAGTGAAATTAACTATAGGACTTAATTAGTGTAGTAGATAATCTATAATTCATTTAATCTAATTTGTAAGCTAGATAATAGTTAAGAAGGTAATTACTAGTACTTTCTTATTTCTATGGATATGACCCTATTTTCATTCCTATACTACGTGCAATAGATACACTTGCCTAGCACTAAGTAGATCATAGGAACGGACATAGGACTGAAATTATTAAAACTAGGTAAAATTGCACACCATGGACTCATAGATATTGAGGAGTAGCTAACATTGTATATATGTATTGCTATATTTGTGAATAGTGGATACTGAGTTATCCCTTTGATGTGTGCTCGACTTAAAAGTTAAAGATAATTAATTGAATGATCATTACATTAGAATTTTTTATACATATGTGATTGATTGTCTATTCACATGCACGTGCTTGTGGTATGCCATACTGGACTTTGACTCACTCCTTATCTATTTTTCAAGTATTAGATATTAAAACCATGCTTTGTTAGTTGTGGACCAAAGAATGGGATTAGGCTCTACAATAGAATTTATGAAGATTATGAATAGATTAACATAATTGTTGAATAGTTTAAGTTATGGATCATTTCAAAACGTTTACATCTATTTTGTAATAAGAATTAGTAGATTCCATAGTGAGATATTGAAGGTTATGATAACTATTTATTGTGGTTAATAGCTGGTTAAGCTTTTGTACATCTATATTTAATATGGACACATGACTAGTTATAAAAGACCCCATTTTTTTAGACGTTATATATATATAGTCTCAACATCCTAAAACTTTATACACAAACATGTGCAGGTACAAATACATGCACATGCATATGCATACACATGCATGCACATACATAATTTATACACTCACACATATACATATACCTCTACACATAATGCAAAGGGTAATTTGATCAATGTTGTTGTCACCACAACCGTATATCTTCTCATTTTAGGTTTGCCCTGCTATCAAATATTAGTATAACTTGTTCATAGAAACTATCTACCAAAGTGTCTCATTTCACTAATGCAACCTAATTATTACTTCTTTACTACTTCTTTTAGGAGACCTTATATCATAGCAATTGACTAGTGAATAACCCACCTACCTACAAATGGTGATTCAATGTCTAATATAAAACATTGCATCACCTTGACTTGCTCCTCTACACAATTACAAATCAATGACCATTACATTTGCAATTTCATATAATACCTCTCAAATAAAAGTAAAGAAATTCTAATCAATGGAATGGCTTTTGATGTAATAGTTTAATGTCCATTGAAATTTCGAGATGCCTTTTAGTGTAATAGGTTTAAGTTCATTAGAATTGTTAAGTTTAGTAGGATTAATAGGTAGCATTCTACGAATGGTGACATCCAAGAAAGCAGCATGAGCTAAGGAAAAAATCATGGGGCGCACCATGCAAAAGCAAACAATATCAATTCACAAAGTTTGAGATCATTACAGGTGGTATTAGAGTAATACACTAGCCGAAAGTGGGGAAATTAGTGCTATGCAAAGTAAAGTACAATAAAGTAGGGAATTCTCTTGGGCTTATGTGACAGTACCTTTAAACTTCTCTTTGTTTAATGTGGTTCTTGACTATATAACAAAATCAACTAAGATGTTGATTTATAAGTACGGGGCCGTGTCATTGTAAATCTTGCTATATTTACACTTACAATCAACAAAACAATTATTAGATAAATGATTTTAAGTTCAATTCTTCTACTAACTTACACATATAAGCAATATTTTAATAGTAATCATTTCTTTAGGATCTAATATGTTCATGATAAAAATCCAAATAAATTTCAAATTATACTGCATATCATTAACCGATATTTTTTAGACTAAAAATTAAATTCCTGAGAGTATTTGTATATCTCAAGTTATAAAATTTATTAAGCTTTTATATAAATTTATATGATTCAGTTTAGTTGAGAATACAACCTTGTTGTGCATATATTTTGCTAGATTGCTTACGTAGTCAACTAACCTACAACCTAGTTTAACTACATTCTATAAGAGGCTTAAGTGACCACACTTTTGTGTATTGTTATTTTTGGTTAGTTACAAAATCATTATCTATGATTGGTCATTTACAAATATATGATTTGTGTTAATTTTTTTATATAAACAAACTTGAATTTAATTCAAAAGTGTTAATATTATTTAATAAATTTAGAAGGACATGTGTCAATATCACACTGCTCTCAAAAATCAATTTTACATTTTTTTTTATTTTTGGATTTTTAAATAACTTTTAATATTTATTAATTCAATTTTATTTAATATATTTTTATTAAATTAATTTTTTTTTTACCAACAAACACTAACGTGTATTTCTCTTATAATATTTTATAATATTGACAATTTGGCATGAAACTTTAGGTCACCTATTTGTTAAAAAAATTAACACATGTTATATACTTGTAAATATGCATAAACATAGGTAATTTTTTGGTAATTAACTCTTTTTTTTTTTAACCCAATCTTGCAATCTTGTATTGTTACTCTATAATTTCATTCTTGATTTATCCTACTTCATTCATTTACTTTAAATACTATTTTTGTTAATTTTTTCTCAGTGAGATAATATAACTTTTATCTCTAATTGCATGTTATATATGCAATCATGATTTGAAATCTTGTGCTTTTACAATATGTTTGGGATGGTGGAAGTGCAGTCAAAGGGACAAAAGCGAAAGAAATAAGATAAATTGCTAGTGTTTAGTATGTGTGTTAAGAGTGGAAATGGGAAGATCTGGACAAAAATGAGATGATGAATAAGCCCCTCCACTTTCTATCCATAAGTGGGCTGAAACTAGGAGAAATGAAAAGAAACTATTGAAAGTACTAAAATGCCCTCTATTTCTTGCTTTTACTAACATTTTATAAAAAACATATAAGAGTAATTTTGTCAATCACTAATTCAATTTCTCTTCTTTTCCTTTTATTTCTTTCGTGAGTTATCAAACATAAAATAAAAGATTCCACTCATTTCCATTTCTACTTTTTTTCCTCTCATTTCATTGGTTTCTATCATGGAAACAATTGAAACACAACATTAATCTTTAATTTCCTTCTTAATTTATCTTAATTCATTCATTTACTTCAAATGCTATTTTTTTATTAAATTCTCTTGATAAGATAATATTACTTTTATCTCCAAGTTATATGTCGATTTATATAATAATTTATTTTTTTCATAAATTATGATTTATCACCTTGTTATGCTTAAAACCCTAATTTGTGCTCTAGTCCTCGCTTACGCTAGCATAAAATGAAGAGATGCTTCATGAGTTTAATAGTAAGTTATGTTGAACCTACATATACAAGGGTAAATGCAAGATTGTACAATTGGGAGAGGGTCGGACTTTAATTAATTAATTTTAAAATTATTTGTTAATATTCACTTGCTATTACAATTATAGTATATCTTATATATTTATGAAAATTTTATAATGATTTTAATATAATATTTTTTAAAACTTCATGAAAAAAGTCATCCAAATAATAATTAAGAGTATTTAGTACATTTCATAAAAAATGATATATGTCACTTGAAAATTAATTGTTAATAAAAAATAGAGTTAATATATGTATAAATTTTGCATTTAATAAAAATAAATCATAAAATATAGCTAGATAGGATATTTATTCAATATTTTGTATTTTTTTTCCTAGCATTACATGTAGAAAAAAAATGTCACTAAATCAAATTATAATGAGCAAGGTGATTGCTTTTAGCTCAAATATATCACAAAATATATATAGATAGAATAAGTTACTCAATAATTCATACATATTTAAATAACATTAATTGACAAAAAAAGTTACTAAATCAAATTTATGATTAGTGTGCAATAATATCTAATTGTAAAATGGATAATAATAATAATTATGTTGTGGTATACGTTGAACATAAAATAATTATAAATAAGATTTTATTAGTTTGATAATTTATGATGAAAGAATTTAATATTATTAGTTATTGTGAAACAAAAAGTTAAAAACAAACACACCACATATATATAGAGAGAAAGAGAGAGTAATTAGTGTAAGAGAGAGAATTAGCTAGTGTAATAAATAAATACATGTTGAAAAAAAATTAGAAAAGTACTCCATGAAATTTATACCCATGACCTCATGGATATAAAGTAGATGCTTAACCAATACACTGTACTTAGTTTTATGACATATTTCTCTCTTTATAAGATATATATATTATATATATTTTTTTTTTTCTTTTCAAAAACCTTAGAAATTAATTTTTTTTAGGTTTGGGCATTTCCCACCCCCCACTGCCCACCGCCCTCCCCTTAACCCATGTGGCGCCTAAATCCACTCCTAGAGATATGGTTGATTAGAGAAAATTTATTTTTTTTAACTATAAGTTATTTAGTATCTTAAATTCATATCAATCGGGATCGAATTATTATAATACTATATACTAATTATTATATTTATTTTAATAGTAAAATGATTAAGTAGATATTTAGATCATAAAAGTTCCTTATTGGTTAGTTAATAGAAGTAAGAAATCTTCCTAGTAGATTATGTAGGAAAATTTACAACCTAGCATGGATTTTAAAATGTTAACTTTTTGGCCAAACTTTAAAGTGTTATTATATTGTGTCAACCTTTTTGTAACTTAGTTTATTTTTGACCTCTCAATAAACAAATATGTCTTAATTATTATATCTTCTATGCAAAGAACAGACTAAATGGACTTTATCGATTGATTTTGGTAAAGCCTAATTTTATATATATTATATGACGAACCACGAACTAGAGTATTATATGATAAAAGAACCCAGAACATTTATTATTCTTATAAGATAATCTAACTAAGAAAGTAGCAAATTCAAAAGCACATTCTACTGTATAGTTTTGTAGATTTTTCGGCTGGCTATCAAACAAACGAGAAGTTGGATGGTTATATATAATATCCCAAGAAATCAAGGGAAGTGATGATTGTATGATGATTAGATGAGTGGATTATCCAAGAAATCAAGAATCAGGAAATGACATTGTGAAACACATTCGGAATTGATTATTATAAAATTAGAACTGGAAGTACACAAATATATAGTATCCACAATTACGAAATATAATATTATATGTATATGATTGGATAAGTGTGAATCAGACATTTGTCAATGGTTACAGAACGTAAAATATTTGAAATATATCTTTTGAAATATTAGTTTTTCTTTTCTTTTCTTTTTTTTTTTCTATGGAAGTAAAATAGATACACATTATTTTTTAAAGCTCAGTGCTTCTTTTTGTCAATTATTATGTTAAGTATTTTCAAATAAAACCCAATCAAATTGTTGGGTAATAGTTGTGTATGAATAATCAAATATACACACAGACATTTACATAGATATAGGCATTATTTGATTTTAAATCACAACTCGAATCTTCATCAGCAGTTCTAGAACTAAAACCAGATTATTTGGATAGTTCTTAACCGACTATGGAACCATCGATTTCCGATTCCTAGACAGTTTGTTGACTTAAAACCAATGAAACCAACGGTTCCATTAAAAAAATAATAGAAATAATATTAAATATATTATTAATATATAAATTATTTCATATAAATAGTAAAATCTATTACTTATTTAAATATTTAACATGTTATTATCAACAATACAAATAAAGATAGCTTAAAATCATATATAATTAGTTTAAATAAACTTTACCTAAAAGTAAAATTCGTTTTCTTATAATGTGAGATGATTTTTTATATTATAATTATTTTTTTACTTCTAGAGTATTTTGTGATTCATATTACTAACTATAATCGATATTAGATGTGTTTACATATAATAAAATATGCACTCTAAAAAATTTTTAAAAGATTTGGTTAAATGATTTAACACTTTTAGATCTAATAACTATTTTGAGTTTGAAATTATTTTATTAAAAATTAAAATTAATTAACTTATTATTTTCATTTGAAAAAAAAAGATGGTTTCACGATTCAAAATCGAAACTGAAAACTAAAAATTTCATTAAACTGAACTGAAACCATAGAAAAAAATTCCGATCTCAATTCCTTAATTCCAAAATTCGAAACAACAATTTTGATTTTGATTTGACTCGATTCAAAAACTGTCGTTATATCTACGTTCACACACAGATATCTCTTCTAATCAAGAAAAATCAGAGAGAGATACATATGAAAAGATGCCTGAACATCCAACCGTAGAAAAGAAAAAATATGCTCACTCCTTTTCCACGTGAACTTTACACATTAACCAATTGTTTGTTAACAATTACAAGTATTGAAAATTTAATATTATAATAAGCAAGTGGAATTACAATATAAATAAACAGACATTAGTGGGGACCTCGGATTTAAAGAATGTATTAGAAGGACATTAATGACTGTGGTGGAATCCGAAGAATATGATTGGCCGACTATGATGCCATCATCGAGATTGTCGAAAAGATTATGTTAATATAATATTTACAATAAACGACAGATTAGGTCATGTACTTGGACGTGGATATGGACATGGACATGGCCTACCATATGGCTCAGGGCTGGCTGCTGCACAGTATAGTTTGAACTTTGAAGAGTCATAGGAACCTGATGCATGCAATCACAGCATGAGTGCCAGCTGGTAAATAGACTGAAAATAGCTATATTTAATTTTTGCAAACTGCAAGGATCTTTCTTAAAGAAATTTTTGCTTATTTGACACCGTTGCACCATTGCATATGATATGTATAATTAAATAATGTTTTAAAAAATTGTTCCATAGAATTTGAAATTTAAAAAAAAAAAATCAAATGAAAAAAGGAGAATGAAATTTCAAATTATAAAAATGACGTGCTAAACAATCAGCAAGTTTATATTTACATTTCAAAATACAATATAACCTATTAGAGTTATAAACAGCGTTGATGTATTGAACAATACACGAGTTTCAAATTACTTATGTATTTATATTTTGAAGTAAAATATAGTCTGTTGAAATTATAAATGCGGTGTTACTTTATCAATCATATATAACAATGAGCTTTAGCCTTTGTAAAAAATAAAAATTTTATTTATTTTTTCCTTTTATGTTTAGATTTTCTTAATTAAAATATTTTTACACTAATCAAACATATTATGTGTAGTAACATGTTAGCACCAAATAATTTTTTTTCAAAGTATAAGTATTCACTTTTAAAAATATTGACAGGTTCATAGAATTTACCCTTCAATCTTTTTCCTATTCTAGTTTCAAACCTTTCATATAGCATTCACACACACACACACATATATATATAACATCACGGTCTATGCAGCACACATGTTTTTGAAATGTATAAATATATTGGAAATTCTCCAATAAATATTAATAAAGATGTCAAATATATACTTGGCTAAAGAATCATTAATATATTATCAATAATTCTCAAATAAAGTAAGGCATGCCCTTAGAATAATTTAAGATTTAGTCTTACAGTTTTCATCTTCTGCAATGAGCACCAAAGAATTAACACATATATTATAGTGCATTTTTTTTATTCTTCTTAAAATATAATATATATTTATAATGTAGTAGTTAATAAATTATCTATAGTTTTTGAATAGTGGAAATATATATATATATATATATATATATTGAAAGCCTTGAACCATCTTAATTCTAATAATGTAGTACTGGAACGTGCAGATGATATCCAAACATCCAATAACAAATGAAGCAAAAACATAATAATTGAATTGGATAAATCAAATCAATGAAACATGATAAATAAATAAAGAGATAAATAAAAAATATAAAAAAATAAAATTAAGAAAAGAAAAAGATTCGAAAGCAGCCATCTGAGATTCAATTTTGTGGATGGTGTGGGCTGGCACAAAAAATGTTTAAAAAGAAAAAAAAATGTAAAATGAATGTATCACGTTTTATTTATTTTTTTTTCCTTGTATGGTTGTGTGAGTAGAAGTTTACCATTCTAAATTAGAGGATTAATGGCCTACCATTTTAAGAAGGTCATAAAACCCCCTAGTAACGAGTTTACAATCTACTTCAAACATAACTTTGTAGTGAAATTGGAGACACCATTAGTGATGGTGGGCACTAAAGTTTGAACCGATCCAACTGTGGCAACATGTGTGTTGCCTTCCAAAATTATTCTTGGTTTCTTGTTTTCTAGTTTAATTAATTTAGTTTAATTGTTATTTATGTATCTTGAAGTTGCAACAAATGTAAAATGGAGCAAAAACACACACACATATGTATAAATATATTCAACAGGTTTATTCCTTAAAAATGCCATATGACATTATATGGCGTTACTTAAGGTAGTATAGTAATGTTGAAGAAAGATGAATTAGCCGTACGTGATCAGTATTGACCCAAAGCTTTTGTCACTATATTTGACATTGCCTTTGCTCATACCCTAATATTTCAAGATTTGAGAGAGCACAAAAATCAAAGCTAAAAACACTAAAAATTAATTCAACCATTAATAATATTGATATTAGTAACAAGAAATAAAAATGCTTTTCTAAAAAGTCTAACTTGAATCTTGTTTTAGTGTGATATAAACGAAGAATTATAACATCATCATACGTTATTTAAAATTAATCTATGATTAATATGTTTTAAATTTTTAAGCAGTGTTAAGAGTATCACATTTAGTTGTCATTCAAAGAACAAAAATCAAACGCAATAAATGGTATAATAGTTGTCTTTTGTTTAGTCATTAACTACTTGAAATCTCTTTAATTAATAGTGGGTATATTAAAATTTCAAACTCACAGTAAGATAAGTCTACAGACATATGGATTTTATATATGATTGTGTTTCCTTAAGTGTGTAAGCGTATACATCTAGCTGTAGATTACCTTTTCACATTTCACTTGAATAAGAATTGTACTTTTATCTTACATAAGTTTTGTTTAGGTTTATAATACAAGGACGAGTTCATTTCTTTTGAGTTTCGATGTAAGATTGATTATTGGATATATACCGTAATAAGCAAATTATACTCTCTAACATCATAGCTAGGATGTTAAATTTGAAGTTTAAACTCAGGCCCGATGGCTCCAGGACTCTTTTAATTTCAAGCAATCAAATTTATCTACAATCAAATAAATTTGGGTCTTAATTAATAAAAACTAAGTTTATTATGTGATTATATTAATTTGATAAATTTGTACTTTTTGTTTGCAGGGACATGAAAAAGAACGGATCATAATGCACAGAGACATGACCCAAAGGCAAATAAGGGTCTCACGGCACTACTTGAGGAAGGTGCTTTAATAGCTCTAGCTCAGCTAGGCTACCCCGTCAAATAAAAGGTCATTGCCTATCGACTAGGCCTTGCTATTTCACTTTTATATGGATTTACTTGGCACTACAACCTAGACTAGGTAATCTCATAGCACCAATAAATAAATAAAGCTATTAGAAGTGTTACTTAACATGGACGTTAAAAAATTAAAGTCTATTAACTAGGCAACTTAAAATGTGAATATTTATTTTCTGTTTCCTAGTATAATTGGTTAAAGTAATCAAGTGTTACAAAATATAAAAATAGAGAGTTTATCAAAGAGAATCATCACTTAGGATATGGACATGATTTTTTAAGAAATTTTTCATGCATCTCAGCAATAAAGATGAAGTAATGAATTTTCATTTTTCATAACTTTCAAATTGTTCACTCTTCTTGTTTGTATCGACATTAGCATTGTTAATAATTTTCTAGAAAAATTTAGCAGCCAAAAATATTTAGATTAGTTATCACATAAATCGCAGATGCCATTTGTAATAGCTTGATACCTGAGGACTTCACCATATGTAGCCTATCAACACAGTGGTGCATGTGTGGATATATCACCTTAGACAATGTAGGATTAATGTTATATTTTGCATCTGAATTTTTTCATAATGCACAATTAACTATCTAAATTTTAAAATAGCTAGTTTAATACCAATCTAAAGTCTTTGTGTTTGTTAATACCATCTCAACTAACAAAATTATCTCTATATATTGAGTTGGAACTCCTTGTGAATAAAAAAACTTACAGATATTAAATGGACGACAAAAAAATAGAATATCTGACAATCAAACAAGCAGATTAACATATATATTGTCAAATTAGATAATCAAGTAAGTATAGTAACTCTAAAAAACTTTAATACATGTGTTCATCCACTTGTTTAATCGTCTAACTTTAAGTTTTTATTGATTACTTGACACATATTATTTCCTGACTCCTTGGGACTATTAGCTTAGCATTAATTGAGGTAATATTAATGAGGTAAATTACATCGGTGAGTCAAATGCTTGGAAAAGTTTATTTTAGGTAACAATGTTTGAAAAATAATTCAAATCAGAGCATGATAGACATGTGTCATATTTTTGTTAACACGTATTACCTCTTGTTGACATACATCATTTCTTATTGATACATGTGTCTACCATAACTTGGATTGAATAATTTTTCTAAATATTGTAATCTAAAATAACCTTATCTCAAAATGTTATGACCTACTGATATAATTTACTTAATATTAAAATTATAAAAAAATTGATTGAATATTAAATAAACTGCTTAAAATTCAAATAATTAATTTTACATTGAAGACGCGTACCAAACCTGACATTAATCCTAATACAAAAAGGTGACTGCAACGCTTTTTGTCAACAGAATAGAAAGGGTAAGATATACATTTAATGGGATTTCGGAAGCAGGTACAAATTACATATACGTGTGCCTATATATATTTATATGTGTGTGTGGAATGGGATAGCAATACGATAGGATTTGTTTGTATGGTCATATTTTAGTCCAATATCTAAATTGTATTTGTATTTTATTTATATTTGATATGATTATTGTTTATAAATATAAATATTTATTTTTTATATTTATTATTTTTAAAATAGTCTTTGATATGATATTTGTTAGCAAATAAACATTTTTAAAAAATTAACAAATTATTTATAAAAAATTAAAATAAATAAAAAATTAATAATTCTAATTAAAAATTAAATAGGTCAATAAATATAAATCATATATATTTTTATATATTATTTAAAAAAAATACAAATACAAATAAAAGATATCATCAAAACAGACCATTAAACAACAACCTATGTATTGACTTAGGTAACTAGGGGATGCAGATGCATTGAACTAGCGATCTCAAAAAACTCTTCCGAAATTTAAGGGGGAGGAGTTGAAGTTTTGAATGGGGAATACTGTACAAGGACGACACCGACACCAATTCCCCAGGGACAATGATAGCTGCCTCGTGTGGCCGACAGCCATTACTATAGCTGCCCATAAATCACATCTCTTCTGTTGCTAGCTTTGACTTGTGAGCCCCCTGATC
Source organism: Combretum micranthum (assembly GCA_024138025.1). Taxonomy (NCBI): domain Eukaryota; kingdom Viridiplantae; phylum Streptophyta; class Magnoliopsida; order Myrtales; family Combretaceae; genus Combretum; species Combretum micranthum. The sequence continues at coordinate 206,894 of JAMXBD010001244.1, forward strand.
TGTTTAGGTTTCATCTTTCATCATATATATATATATATATATATATGTATGTATGTACAAGCGCAAAATAAATTAATATGTATAAGTATGCCAATCAAGAAAAACAAAAAAACATCCTTATATTATTATTATGAAAGAATTTACCCATTGATTAATATTTGAGAACTAAATCTATATAAATTATTATATATAGGCTTGCTTTAATATAAAAGTCATAAGGAGAGCATGGAAAAAACGTTCAACTCATGACATTGCAAATACCCGTAAACATGAATTTAATAATATATACATTTGGTTCCTAAGTCAGACCAACAAGTAAAAAGTGTGTGGTGAATGGATTATTTATTTTAACAACACCTTCTATCGTATACGATACCATAAATGAAATTATAATTTTATTTAGTACATTCTTAATAAAAAGTGTTACTAAAGATATGTGGTATAAGGATCATTATGTTTTTTTATCTTAGACCAACAATCCTAATGCTTGTTAATTACTAGGAAAATTTTGAAAAATAGTAACTAATTAATAATCATAATGCTTGTTACATGATTTTAGGCTGGATATGTTTTTATATTAAAGGAAATTATAAGTTTAGATTCACACTCTATTTGGGATGATAGAATAAATTAGTAAGGAATAATTGCAAAAGGAAAGAAAATGAATAAAAAGAATTATTGAAGAATTTGAATTCTTTCATGATTTGGATAATGGAGTGGAGTAAAATGGATTAAATCATATTAATATAAAGATAAAATAAGATGTAGTTATTATAAAAGACAAAATAACTAAACAGATAAATAAAAAGAAGTATAAGAGTAATCTAAAAGGTTTGCCCCTTTCCCTCATTGTTCTCTCCATTTCTCCAAGAAAAAAAATGATAGGACCCAAATAAAATATAGATTATATTTGTACTCATTTTCCTCTTGTCTTTCCCTTTCAAAACAAATAAGAAGATGAACATTAATCTCTCATTTTCTTCTTCTCCAATCATTTCCTCTTAGTTCCCCTATATCAAACACAATGTAAGGACCCGACATGTGTATATTAAAAATATCACATGTCAAGTTTCCAACCATGTATAATATATGGAAATATTATATGTAAGGTTGTCCGAAAAGGAAAGAATTTATGGAAATTGCTTGCTTAACCTGTTAAAATACAAGCTTTACAAAAACTACTCCATTAAGAGTAGATAACTTTACATAAACACATATGTAGTACCAAAAAACGTGGTACTTTAAAGGTTACAAAACCAAATTTAAAATATACATACTAGAAAACTTAGGTACTTAATATTACAAAACATAAACTTAAGATAGCCTCAATCTATACTATTACATTTCAAAACAAGGTCTTATATTTTCTCTTTTCCAAGAAAACAAAATGGAATAGTCCACACCCTAATCATCCCACTCATCCAAGAATGCTTTCCAATGAGTACCATAACCTATATCATCATAGTATCCATAATCATTGATACTTGTTGAGGAAAAAGTGAGCTAAGGGCCCAGTACATAGCAACACGAATAATTACTAGATGGCACACATTCTTAACTAATGCAATATAAGAAACAATAGAATTATTTATCTTTATTCAAGTAACACATTTCAACATGAGAGTATTCAAACTCCGATTTCAATCCTTGAGAATCTAGGGTCCTGAGCAACAACAACTGCTCAAGAGATTGATATAAGCAACCCAAATACTTATATTACCTACATAACTTTACAATTAATAATCTCATTTAGGATTCACAGTCGTTACTCAACTTTACTTAACTTAATCTACAATAATATCTAATTCAGCTATGCTCATAAACGTAAACTAAACCATATTATTTTTTCTTAAGAATAAGCAAATGTTACATAGATATCGTTCCCTTATCAATTGCTCGATAAGCCACTTATGGAAGTCATTACATTATGACAGGGGTGGCCTAAGCCTAATCTACCATGTCAACCTCGTTAACAGGGTTGCTACTCCTAGGTCCGGATTTAATGGCATATGTACAAACTATTCACACAAGTTTTTAAGCCAATCTTTAGTTAAATTTGATTTAATAATGTATAACCTAGCACTCAACAAATAAGTTACTACTTACCTGGGTAATCAAAATTACCGAGTAAACAATCGATATTTAAACTCAATCGAATACGTGAATCTATCAAAGAACCATTTATAAGATCATATTTTACACAACTTTTATTACAAATTAGTGATTAATTTGCCTTGAATTTTATAAAAATTGGTTAAATTCATGTTTCAAGTGTAAATATAACAAAGGAAGGCAAAATAAAGAAATTTGAGATGAAATTGAAGAAACTTAGGGGGTACACCGACTTTTCTAGAGTCTACACCGCCAGCGTACAATCAACTTAAGGTCAACACTGCCTTTTAGCTGCTAACTTTATCCAAGATTTGGTTGAAACAGATTCAAAAATTCAAATGCCAGCACAATTGTCATATACGCCGCCGCCTTGTGGCGGTGTAGGATGAAGATTAGTAAACAAAAATCAAGCACTGGCTCAACACTGCCAGTGTAAAAGAAAGGGAAAGCCAGCTTCTGCAATTTTCGCTCAACACCAGCTTTTTGAAAATCAACGCCGTCGGCATTGAGATAGGCTTGAGCAACCACAGAATTGGAATTTTAATGGCTGTTGCTTGCATGGCCGGCCTAGAAGTGGATCTGGCCAGCCTTTTTCTTTTTCTTTACACCGGCATTTCAAAACCCTATGCCGTCATGGTCAAGCAGCATAGGTCATCCACAGTATTCAAATCCTTAATGCCGAATCCAAAGCCGCTAGTATTCAAGCGATGTAGGAGAGTACGTCGTCTCTATGCCATCAGCGTAGAAAGTGTAACTGCCGGCGTACGTTTTGTAACTGCAAAAATTAGATGAAACGTCTGAAGTTTTGTCTATTTATTCTGAGGTCTCCTTCACTTTGATATATACGAAAAAATATAGAAAAAGATAAAAAAAAAATTAGATGCCTTTCATTTCTTTGTTAGAGAGAGAAAGAGATCAATTTGGAGCTTTGTAAAGATCTTGCAATTGAAGACCTTATCAATTGAATTGGTGATATTTGATTTTATTCTTATGAAATTCAATTGTCCCATTTTGTTTTTCAATATGAATTCAATTGCATATTTTATCTGATTATTGAATCATCATCCATGAGTAGCTAAACTTTTTCTTGTGGGAAGTGATGAAACCCTAATCTTGCTAAAATAATCTTTGAATTTATGTTATAGGATTGTTAGAATTATGGAATATTTGTAATGAATAATGATTATTTATCTTGTTTCTATACGAAATTGGATTGATAAGAATTTTGGTAATTCGGAAGAAGAATTAGGATTCATTGGAATTCATGAATTAAGATTAAACAACAATTGCGGAAGCGACGAAGTTTAATCTGTTTTAGAAATTGTCCCATGTAATTCATGCGATGTTTTATGTTAATTTCTCACTAAAGAATTAGGAGAAGTTGATTTAGGGCATTAGACAAGTGTAGAATCGCGAGGTTTATAATTGTGAATTCGATTTCAAAAGCTATTAGATTATTTTGTGGTTCACTAAATCTTGATAGTTTTAGGTCTTGATAATTTCATACAAATATCCACAATTCTAACTATTCATAAATATGATTTTAGTATGATTAGCAAAGGTTAGGGTGGATTATACTCCTTCCCACATTTATCTGATATATCTCTCTAACAATCTCATTGCATTCATCAATAGCTATTAAGTTAGATCAGAATTAGATAATTAGTTTAGATTGATACGACTCGATTGCCTAAATATTAGTTAAAGCTAATACCGGTCTAGTAGTTAAATTGATCCTTGTGAGAACGATACTTTACTCACTTTTGTATTACTTCATCAGACCCAATATACTTGTTGGTAGTATCCATATTCATATTTTCTATACACATTTTAAGCAGATCAAGTTTTTGACACCGTTGTCGGGGATCCAATTAATATTAGACCACCTTTAGTGTTACTAGTAGTTTAGGTGTTTTTCTAAGGTTTGATTGTTTTCTTTTCTTTTTGAAGGTTACATGCACAGGAGTAGAAGTAGGGAACTTCTACAAATTGATCCTGAGATTGAAAGAACTCTACATCAGTAAAGAAGAGAAAATAGAAGGCAAGAAGAAGTGCTACAAATTGAAGAAATGACAGAAAATGAAGTGCCGAACAATGCGGGCAACAATGATCAAAACAACAATCAAAATAATAATCAAATTCAAGTTGCACTTGTTAGAGCACTTCGGGATTATACGGTACCCACTATTCAAGGTCCCATTGTGAGAAGGCCAGCAGTTCAAGCCAACAACTTTGAGCTTAAACTAGCGTTAATTCAACTGGTTGAGTCACATCAATTTAAAGGATATCCTAATGAGACACCAGATGAACATATTGCCAAGTTTCTCCAATATTGCAATATTGTCAAACTCAATGGAGTATCTGATGAGGCTATAAGAATGCAGCTTTTCCCTTTCTCTCTTGAGGATAAAGCTTTGGCTTGGTTTAATTCTCAACCATCTGAGTCCATTACTTCATGGGCAGATGCTACATCAGGAGGATCACTAATGGGAAAGACATATGATGCTACATCAGGAGGATCACTACCTCATATGAGTCCATTACTACCTCATTTTAGATGACTTTGAGGTCATTAGTAGATGCTATATCAGAAGGATCACTAATGGGAAAGACATATGATGAAGCTAGTGCATTAATTGAGGAATTAACTTCTAGTGCTCATAACTAGAGCTGTGAAAGAACGAGATTGAAGGTGGGATCTATTCAAGATAGTGAAGCCATGCAATAGCTCACTGCTTAAGTTTCAGCTTTGACTACACAAGTAAGTAAACTTGTATTATCTAGTTCCTTGAATACTAATCAAGTTGCTACTCGTGAGTTATGCTCAAGACCACATTCAATTTATGATTGTCCTCATGGTACCACACCATCATCAAGTGGAGAGTGGCTCAACTATGTTGGAAACTTTGGAAGGGTTAATTATGGACCATATACACACACTTACAATCCAGAATGGCATAATCATCCAAATCTATCTTATAGAAATGAATATAATATTTACAGACCACCTGGATTTCAAAAACAAGGTCCTGTAAGAAATGCGCTGCCTCCATCTCAACAAATCAACTTTCAACTGATGAGTTATTGTAGACTTTTATAAGCACTACACAGACCACACTCAATAATCAGCATGCTATTATTCAAGATCTTCAAGGGAAGTTCCATCAACTGCTCAGCAAATTGGTAATAAATCATCTGGTTCTTTACCGAGCAACATAGAGGAAAATCCTAAAACCTTGAATGCCATAATTTTGAGAAGTGGCAAGGAGGTTGAACCCGTTAAGGAAAAAGTTGAAGAAACTAAATTGATTCCAAGGAACGATAAAGGAAAACAGAAGATGGAGGAACTAATGCAAAAACCACCGGAGATAAAACCTTATGTTCCACCTATACCTTTTCTAGGGAGACTGAAGCAACAAAAATTGGATGAGTAGTTTTTAAAGTTCCTGGATGTTTTCAAGAAGTTGCAAATCAATATTCCGTTCTTAGAAGTGATTCAATAAATGCCTTCATATGCAAAGTTTATTAAGGAATTGCTTACTAAGAAGAAGAAGATTGATGGGAATGAACCAGTGATGTTAACAGGAGAATGTTCAATGATTCTGCAAAAGAATACACCCAGCCTGCCAACAAAACAAAGAGATCAGGGGAGTTTTACTGTCCCTTGCACTATAAGAGACTTTTACTTTGATAAAGTTCTTATAGATTCTAGTGCAAGTATTAATCTTATGCATCTATCTATTTTCAAGAAATTAGGACTTGAAGAATGCAAAGAGACTCATGTTACCTTGCAACTTGCAGATAGAAGTGTCAAATACCCACGATGGTATTATTGAAAATGTCTTAGTAAAAGTTGATAAGTTCATATTTCCAGTAGACTTTATAGTCTTGGAAATGAATGAAGATCGTGAAGTCCCAATGATTCTTGGCAGATTGTTCCTTGCAACCGGTAAAGCATCAATTGATATGGAACAAGGTAAACTCACTTTAAGGGTAGAAAATGATCAAGTAACCTTTAATGTTTACGATGCAATGAAAAAATTTGATAAATATTCTTATTATACTATTGATATTATTGATGAGTTTATCTCTGAGTCTATTGAAGAAAAAATAGGTGTGGAAACTGTGGAATCTGTGCTAAGAGATCTGAATTATTTGAGTGATGATAAGCAAGAGGAAGAAGTTGAGCAAGTGCCTCAAATTAAAACCAGATATTATGAGGAGTTAGGCACTAGTGAAAGCAAACCAATACCATCATTGATACAACCACCAAATCTTGAGCTTAAACCCCTTCCTACACATTTGAAATATGCTTTTCTAGGAACTGGAAATACCTTGCCAATAATTGTTTCATCTTATTTAACAGGTGAACAAAAGCAGCAGCTGCTTGGAGTTCTAAGGGAGCATAAAGAAGCAATTGGTTGGATTATTGCTAATATCAAGGGAATTAGCCCTATGATTTGCAATCACAAAATTCTGATGTAAGCTGAGTATAAACCTACAGTTCAACCACAGAGAAGACTTAACCCAACACTTAAAGAGGTAGTGAAGAAGGAAGTTCTTAAACTACTTGATGCAGGTATCATCTATCCTATCTCTGATAATAAGTGGGTTAGTCCGGTTCAAGTTGTTCCAAAGAAAGGTGGTATGACTATAGTGAGAAATGAGGAGAATGAATTAATTCCTACTCGTACTGTGAATGGTTGGAGAGTTTGCATTGAATATAGGAAGTTAAATGATGCCACCAAAAAAGATCATTTCTCCCTTCCCTTCATTCATTAGATTTTAAGAAACTTGCAGGGCATGAATATTATTGTTTTCTAGATGGTTACTCTGGTTATAATCAAATTTCCATAGTACCTGATGACAAAGAGAAAAACACTTTTACATGTCCCTATGGTACTTTTGCCTTTAGGAGGATGCCTTTTGGTCTTTGCAATGCACCTGCTACGTTTCAAAGGTATATGATGGCTATTTTTTCTAACATGCTTGAAAATTTCATTGAGATATTCATGGATGATTTTTTTTTTTTTTTTTTTGGAAAGTCTTTTGAAGCATGTTTAGTAAACTTAGCTAATGTTCTTAAAAGATGCAAAGAAACAAATCTGATTTTAAATCGGGAAAAATGTCACTTCATGGTAAGAGAAGGGATTGTGTTAAGTCACAAAGTTTTAGAGAAAGGAATTGAAGTTGATAAGGGCAAAGTAGAAATAACAGAGAAGTTGCCACCACCTACAAATGTTAACGGAGTCAGAAGTTTCTTAGGACATGTTGGCTTCTATAGAAGATTCATAAAATACTTCTCCAAAATTTCCAGACCCTTGTGTAATCTTCTTGAAAAAGATTATGTGTTCAATTTTGATGACAAATGTTTACAGGCATTTAATTTATTGAAGGAAAAGCTCACATCTACACTAGTGATCATTATGCTTGACTGGGAGCTGCCTTTTGAACTCATGTGTGATGCCAGTAACTTTGTTGTAGGAGCAGTATTGGGTCAGAGAAGAGGTAAGTTGTTTCATGTCATATACTATGCTAGTAGGACTTTGAATGAAGCTTAAAGAAACTATGCCACAATGGAGAAAGAGCTCCTTGCCGTTATATTTGCTTGTGACAAGTTTAGACCTTACCTGATAGGATCTAAAGCCATAGTATATACTGATTATCCTGCTCTGGAATATTTGTTTGCTAAAGCTGATGCAAAGCCAAGATTAATTAGATGGATATTGCTACTGCAAGAGTTTGATCTTGAGATTAAAGATAAGAAGGGAACTGAGAATGTAATTGTGGATCATTTATAGACTAGAATCTGATAGTTTAGATATTCCTATCAATGAAAAGTTTCCTGATGAACAATTGCATGCAGTAGAGATCCTACGTTTGCCTTGGTATGCTGATTATGTCAATTACTTGGTTAGCAAATCATTCCATATGGTTTGTCTTATCCAAAAAAAATTTTTGCATGATGTGAAAAGTTACTTTTGGGATGAACCATATTTGTTTAAAAATGTGTTGATCAAGTAATTAGCGATGTGTGCCTGAATCTGAACAGCTTAGTATATTGAACATTCATTCAAAGAAGCAGGAGGTCATTTTGGTCTTCAAAGGACTGCAGCTAAGGTCTTATCATCTGATTTTATTGGCCTAATTTGTTTCGTGATTGCAGAAATACATAGTGTCATGTGCTCAATGTCAAAGGACTGGTAACATTTCAAAGAAACATGAATTACCACAAAACAACATCTTGGTAATTGAACTTTTTGATGTATGGGGAATTGACTTCATGGGTCCTTTTCCCTCATCCTTTTCAAACAATATATACTTGTGGCAGTAGATTATGTTTCAAAATGGGTTGAAGCTGTTGCTTTACAAACAAATGATGCCCGAGTAGTTTTAAGATTTTTGAAAAAGAATATTTTTACCAGATTTGGGGTGCCTAGAGCTATCATTAGTGATGGGGGTCACATTTTTGTAACAAGCAATTTGAAAAACTTTTGTCAAAATGGAGTTACACATAAAATTGCTACCCCTATCATCCACAAACCAGTGGACAAGTTGAGGTATCCAATAGGAGATCAAAAGAATTTTGGAAAAAACTATTAATGCATCTAGAAAAGATTGGTCTTCAAAATTAGATGATGCATTATGGGCTTATAGAACTGCTTTTAAAACCCCTATTGGAATGTCCCCATTTATGATTGTTTTTTAAATCATGTCATCTTCCTGTAGAACTTGAGCACAAGGCATATTGGGCCATAAAATTCTTAAATTTTGATGAAAAAGCTGCAGGTGAAAGAGATTGCTTCAATTAAATCAATTGGCTGAATGGAGGGATGAAGCTTATGAGAATGCTCGTATCTACAAGGAACGAGCAAAGAAATGACATGATAGAAACATTATCAAGCGAGAGTTTTTGCCTAGACAAAAATTTTTACTTTATACTCTCGTTTGAAGTTGTTTCCAGGAAAGTTAAGATCAAGATGGTCAGGACCATTTGAAATTGAAAATGTTTTTCCCTACGGTGCAGTGGAATTGAAAACTGATGATAATCGAACTTTCAAAGTGAATAGGCATTTGCTAAAACATTATTATGAAGGGGAAAACCATGATAGTGCTACCACTGTCATAAATCTTAAGGAACCATGAAAAGAATTGGGAAAGTCGGGCTAAGCACTCTAAACTAAGCGCTTCTTGGGAGGCAACCCATGTCTAACTTAAAGTAGTATTTTGTGTTTTTGCTAACTTAGTTTTTAGTATGTACAGATCAAGAAAAAAGGAAAATTGAGTTTTTAACTGACAAGGGAGATGCAGCTTCACAAGAAAGAGAGAATGAGGAACAATTTGGTCAAATTGGAAAGCTCCAAGGAATTGCAAGGTAAGTATTCTAATTTTTAGAGTACTAATTTTTTTTATTAGAGCTTTATTGTGAGAGATTACCTAAAAAATAATAAAAAATAAAATGAAATATACAAAATAATAATAATAAATAAAATAATAATAATATAATAATAAAATAATAATAATAATAAAAGGCTGAATATCGGCACTTGGAAATTCAAGGCTGTCGGCTTAAAGCCGGCGTTTGCAAATAAGGCCAAATTAATTAGAGCATTGACTTAATACCATTTACACCGCCAGTGTTTAAGGCAGCGTAAGCATCATGTTTTAAGGGTATTTAACCCCGACCAATGCTAGCACCTGGGGTTTAATGCTGCCAGCGTTTCAGTCGGCGTAGACCTGTACACCGATAGTGAACATGGGAAAGCCACCGGCCATTTGCTCTCCGCAAGAATTAAATTTTGATACATAGGCATCTACACCGCAAACCTAATCGATAAATATGCTGGCGTTTGTTCTGCAAAATCAGTTTTTAACAAGCATCTCTCTCTCTCTCTATCTTCTTCATTTCTCTCTAATTCACTCTCTCTATTATGCAGTCTCAACTCCCCCACTTTCTCTCTCACCAAATTCATCCTCCCACTCACTTGGATTCAATTTTGATCAAGTAAGTATCCTAAAATAATGCATTTTTCTTTGTTCTTTAATGCAATTATTCTCATATATGCTTTAGATCTATTGATTGGAGAATTAGAATGTCGAAATTGGTGGATGGGTTGAGTGATTCAGATTTAGATGGGATTTGATGGATTGAATGTGTTAGATCAAATTTTGAAGTTGGATTTGAACTACTTGCATGTTGATTACATCTGCTGATATAGTGATTCATGAATTGTAATCCATGAGTGAATTAGGGTTCTTGATTGACAAATTTAGGAGTTCGATTTGAAATTTGGAGCTTTTGTGTTTTTAATGAAATTCGATGAATAAAATGGTTTTCTATATATTTAGCTCCAATTGATTTAATTGCTCCAATTTGGACTTAGGAATCCAAATTTGTGCAAATTTTGAACAGAAAATAGGGTTTAGAAGTGTTTAAAAGAATTTTTGATGCAATGTTTTTGAAAATCACAATTTACACTTCTCCTAGTGAACTTTGAATTCTTAACGTTCAAGTCTAAGCTGGTAGTCTAGGCTGCCAGCTTTGAACCCATTTTGCAAGTGTACATTTTTCAACACCAATTCCATGCCATATGCTTCATTGATTGATATGCCTAAGATCTCATTTTGTTTAAACTCATGTTGTGAAATGCATTAAACATATATTATGAGTGCATTCAACCAAATTACTTTAGAATTATTAGAATTGTGCTAAGCCTTGTTCTTTAATGTTATGCATGATTCAATAGACTTAGGCTTTATCTCAAACACAATTCTGATATTGATATATTGTGAGTGGTGATTTCCTTTTGTGATTAAGGTTAATATTATTACAGGAATGGCTCCTAAGCAAAAAAAGCAGAAGACTACTGATGCGTCTACTTCCGGTTCACAAACTAGGAATCTACTGTCAAGTCAATAGTATGCAAATGATAGGAAGAAGAGGCTATTGAAGATGGATTTTCTAAACAACCAATATCTAGATTGGAGTTTGCTGGATGAGTATGGATTGACTGATAGAGCTAAAAGTATAATCAAAGATCCAGCTTAGACAAGATTGTTTGATTTTCGAGAGCTAGCGTATAAGAACTTAACCTTTGAGTTCTTATCTATGCTGAAGAGTTTACCTGACAGAGCTGAGTCTACTTTTCAATTTCGATGTTTGGAGAGATTAGGGAAGTCAAACTGAAGAAAATGGGAAAACTCTTGGGTTTATATGATGAGGAGGAGGAGAATTTACATCTACCTAACAACTAGCTGAGGGAGAAATTCAGATGACACAGGAGGCTTACTGGTATCAGCTGATTCCTCCTAAGCGAGCTAATGAGCCATTTGTTCCGTCAAAGTCATTGGCCACTACATTTTCTGCTATTGAGCACAAGCTGCTCCACTACATTCTTGCACACACACCGAGCTGCAAGAAGATTGGTCACGCAAGGACTACATTTGATATGTTTTATCTCTATAGCCTAATTAAAGGCTATAGAATTGATTTGGGGGTGGAGATAGCGAATTTCATCTATAGGCAGGCTGATGATACCAGGATCAGATTCTTGTTCTATGGTGGTTATATCACTAGATTATTAAAGGGTATGGGGATCTTTGAGGAGCCTGAAGGAGATGAGATAGTGGAAAGTAAGAAGATTTCATCAGCACCCTTCAGAGGTTGGGGATTGCTTAAAAACCCCAGAGGAGTTCAGCCACCAGCTGTAGAGGAGTTAGAATTTCAAGATATCTTTCTTGGTGATATTCCTACTAACATACCATCCTCTTCTGCTCCTCCTCCCAGGTACTTCTTCAGCATATGATATAGACCAGCTTAGGCTAGATATCCAGGATTTGAAGAAGCAAAATCAGGCTCAAAGACAGACAAAGTAAGGAGAACATGAAGAATAAGAAGTTTAGGAAGATGGCCTTTGATGCAGTGAAGACTGCAATCTACTACTTGAATCCAGAGAAAGGAGCTGAGATGACTTATGAGACTTTTACTGAGTTTAGACATAGCTCAGAGCGTACTCCTAGACTTAGCTCAGAGCATACTCCCATAACTAGCCTAGGAGATAACTATAGAGTTAGCCAAGAGCACACCAACGGATCTAGTCTAGGGCCAGAGAGCTAGAGACCCTACTAGCTCTCATTTGTTTTTAATTGATTCTTATTTTTCATATTGGCTTGTATTTATTATGAGCACCCAAGTCCCTATGGGTAGACTCACTTTGATATGTACTTATCTTATTAGATAGCTCTTTGTTTTCTTTATTATTTTTTTTTGCTTTTATTTTCTTTTTGTTTTTCTTTTGATTACAAAGCAGAAAACAAAGCAAAACTCTCTCTTGCACTGACATTGTGATGACTTTGAAAAGAATGAAATCAAGAAAGTACCAATTTCTTTTTCTTGCATTTTTTTATTCCCTTCCTATAAATGAAAATTGTTGAGAAACAGTGAGGGCGTTGTTTAATTAAGTGTGGGGGAGTTAAGGGATAATTACTGGAGAATGAATGATCTGAATGAAGTTGTGAAGTTGATCTGGATGTTTGAATTGTTGAGTTTGAATTGCTGTTATATATAGGACATCTGCAGGATTGATCTAAGTGAAATAACCACCTTGAATTTTTGGTCTTAGAGCAATTTATGGTGAAATTTTGCCAAAATTTTTTCTAAAATCTCTTAAAATTTAGAGATAGTACAAAGTAATGATTTATAGCATTTAAAGAAACAAAGAAACAATGAAAAACTTGCTAAAGTATCTTACTCACCTGCTGTTGTGATTGGTTTATGTAGTTGAAATTGAGTTGCAAAATCCTTAAGGAACAAGTTTACTTTATTTTTAACTTTAGAATTGGAAATTTGAGAGTCGGTCAGTTCTTTTGTGAAAAATAAACAGGTTTACTTCTAGAAATTTTAGTTTGTATATACTCTTTGAGTTGTATTTATAACTTTATGACACTTAGTGAAAGAGGCAAACGAAACTCTTAACTTAGTGATCTTTTATAAAAATAAGTCTTAGATTTGTTTTTGCATTCAAAAAGAAAGAAACAAGTATAGCCTCTACTCCTCTGACTTAAAAATATGAGTCATGAGTATCTGAACTTGAATGTTAAAGTGAGGAAGAGTTCTTATGGGTATTTTGAAAACTGGTCACTTAGGTGATGAATTTGGGATGTTCCAACTCATTGAACTCACTATAACGAAAAGGGAGGAAAGGCAAAAGTTCAATTTTTGAACTTTGAAAAACAAAAAGATGAGGCAAAACCTCCCAAAAAGAAAATAAATGCTTGTATGAAAAAGAAAAGAAAAATGAATGCAAAGATTTAAATGAAAGGAGACTTGTAATAAAGAAGAAAAAATCTAAGGAAAAAGTAGATAGCACATGCTTTTATTTGGTGTTACTAAGAGTATATGTAAGCTAAAAGTCTAATGAAGTCTAAATGAGTATTTTTCCTTAGTGGATTGTGTATCTACTTTTGAATAGAATGTTATTTGTTAAAAACTGAGATTAAAACTTGTTTTGTCTGGATTAGCTTCTTAATTTTGATTAAAGTACTCTAATTACAAGAAACTAGCGTGGTTAAAGTAATAATCACAAGAAAAGCAAGTTAAAAGCAAAGAACTGATGCTTAAATTAGAACAATTGTACTATCTAAGACAGATTTCAAGAGTTTTGTTCTTAATTATTTTGCTTGAGAACAAGCAAAAGTTCAAGTGTGGGGGAGTTTATAAGATCATATTTTACACAACTTTTATTAAGCAATTAGTGATTAATTGCCTTGAATTTTATAAAAATTGCTAGAATGGGTACTTAGATTGGTTAAATTATGTTTCAGGTCTAAATGGAACAAAGGAAAGCAAAATAAAGAAGTATGAGATGAAATTGAAGGAACTCAGGGCGTATGCCGGCTCTTATGGAGTCTACGCCGCCGGTATACAGTCGGCCTAGAGGTTAACACTGCCTTTAAGTTGCCGGCTTTCGTCCAAGATTTGGTTGAAATAGATTCAAAAATTCAAATGCCAGCACAATTGTCATATACGCCGCCGGCCTTGTGGTGGTGTAGGATGAAGATTAGTAAACAAAAATCAAGCATTGGCTCAACACTGCCAGTGTAGAAGAAAGGGAAACCAGCTTCTGCAATTTTCGCTCAACACCGACTTTTTGAAAATCAACCGTCGGCGTTGAGATAGCCTTGAGCAACCACAGAATTGGAATTTTAATGGCTGTTGCTTGCATGGCCGGCCTAGAAGTGGATCTGGCCAGCCTTTTTTTTTTTTTTTCTTTACACCGGCATTTCAAAACCCTATGCCGTTGGTGGTCAAGCAGCATAGGTCATCCACAGTATTCAAATCCTTAATGCCAAATCCAAAGCCGCTAGTATTCAAGCGATGTAGGAGAGTACGTCGTCTCTATGCCATCGGCGTAGAAAGTGTAACTGCCGGCGTACGTTTTGTAACTGCAAAAATTAGATGAAACGTCTGAAGTTTTGTCTATTTTTCTGAGGTCTCCTTCACTTTGATATATACGAAAAAATACAGAAAAAAGATAAAAAAAAAATTAGATTGCCTTTCATTTCTTTTTTAGAGAGAGAAAGAGATCAATTTGGAGCTTTGTAAAGATCTTGCAATTGAAGACCTTATCAATTGAATTGGTGATATTTGATTTTATTCTTATGAAATTCAATTATCTCATTTTGTTTTTCAATATGAATTCAATTGCATATTCTTATCTGATTATTGAATCATCATCCATGAGTAGCTAAACGTTTTCTTGTGGGAAGTGTTGAAACCCTAATCTTGCTAAAATAATCTTTGAATTTATGTTATAGAATTATTAGAATTATGGAATATTTGTAATGAATCCTGATTATTTATCGTGTTTCTATACGAAATTGGATTAATAAGAATTTTGGTAATTCGGAAGAAGAATTAGGATTCATAGGAATTCATGAATTAAGATTTAACAACAATTGCGGAAGCGACGAAGTTTAATCTATTTTAGAAATTGTGCCATGTAATTCATGCGATGTTTTATATTAATTTCTCACTAAAGAATTATGAGAAGTTGATTTAGGGCATTAGACAAGTGTAGAATCGTGAGGTTTATAACTGTGAATTCGATTTTATTGATAATTTATTTAGCAAAAGCTATTAGATTATTTTGTGGTGCTAAATCTTGATAGTTTTAGGTCTTGATAATTTCATACAAATATCCACAATTCTAACTATTCATAAGTGTGATTTCAGTATGATTAGCAAAGGTTAGGGTGGATTATACTCCTTCCCACATTTATCTGATATATCTCTCTAACAATCTCATTGCATTCATCAATAGCTATTAAGTTACATCAGAATTAGATAACTAGTTTAGATTGATATGATTCGATTGCCTAAATATTAGTTAAAGCTTATACGGTCTAGTTTAAATTGATTCTGTGAGAACGATACTTTACTCACTTTTGTATTACTTGATCAGACCCAGTATACTTGCTGGTAGTATCCATGTTCATATTTTCTATACACATTTTAAGCGAATCAACCATTCCATCTAAAATATCATTAAATCAAAATTAAATATTAAATCATTTCGACTTCATTAAACTCAAATAAAATATCAAATCATCATAACTTCACATTCACACATGTATCTATACTTACATATCTCATTTCATTATTCAAGCGCTTTTTATTATTTATTTTATTTTATTTATGAATAGTATCAGAGAGTCTATCACGCTCGTGACAAAGGTCGTGATGTCTATCACGGGTACCATTATGCCCATGATCTTAGGCTATGATATATCTCACTACCTTGTCGTGCCCATATTAGGGATCACATCCTCTATAACGGCTGTGATGATAAATACGACACTAATAGCATCCAAAAATCATTTGACGAGATAACGACTTTTGTAACAGTAGTAATCTAGGCCATGCCCTTTAAGAAAAAGAGGTCAAAGGATATCATGGGCTTGGTAATGGCCGTTATCAAGCTTTAAATATCATATAGAGAAAATAACGGCCCTCGTAATAGCTGTAATCAAGGTTGTTTCATGTTTTTAAAAATAAACCGAGAAGATTACGAGCCTCATAACGGTTATGACCATTAGGAAAACATACTTTTGAGGATATAACAGCCTCGAACATGCCCGTCATGAACAGGGTATTGGTCATTTGATACTTGTTTAAAAAATTTTGAAGTTCTATGTCCTTGAACTCTTTACTGAGACCTTACTTGCATATGAAAACACATAAAAACTAACCTATAATCATAATACCAAACACTTCTCTTGCACTCATATGCTCATTTCACATGTATATGCATAATAATCCTAACCTAAAACATAAATCCATCATTCATGCTTGTAAAATTCTACTATCACTCTAATCATTCAAGTTCTGCTCATTTATTACTAACAACATCAATACATGCATCAACTCATCATAAATTCAAAATTCATTTTTTCAAATACCTAAGGTACATGTGCTTATTTGCATATCTATTCTAATTTACATGTTATCAAACCATCTACTTATCTAAAACACCAAAGTTCTACTCTTATTCAGCAATTAACATAAACTAGAAGCTATAATTAAACATAATTTGCAAAAAATCACTTTACTTACTTTTATGGCTACTAGGCTCAATAAAGCCTCATTTGCTTCTTTCTCAACTTAAATTCTTGCTCCTTCTTGTTGTTTTGATTAGTTCTTTGTTTAAAAACTGGTGGGGTAAGATTTACAAGAGACTTTGAAGTGTAATTTACGGCTTGTTTGTATTTGGAAGGATGAAGAAGAGAGAGAGAGAGAGAGAGAGAGAGAGAGAGAGAGATGATAGATTTGAGGTCTGTTTTGGATTGATACTTTTGTTACTTTTTTTGACTTGTTGGGATGTTTAGAAGCTTATAGAAGATGCATGGGCTAGGGCTTTGGTTGTGTGTGTGTGCGTGGACTTGAGTTTGATTTGAAAAGAAGAAGGGCTTTTTCTAAAAGTTTTTTGCAGCTAAGAAGTCGCTCAATTATCACAAATCAAAACATGTCATATTATTTCTAATACAATTCTATATATATTACTACAATCACTTAACTCCACAAACACTCTATAATTCAATTATAAGATATTCCTATGCTAATAATTTATCACATCATCAAATCAAATTATAATAACTTAATTATAACAATTTAAATCACAAAATCATCAATCAAATATATATAAAAATTAATTTAGTAGGTTTAATTTAGGTTATTTCAAACAGTATTAAAGAACTAATGAAATTTAAATATCTTTATAAATACATATATATATATATATATATTAGAAAAATCATTCAACTGAAATATTTAATCTGTGTCACTCTAAAAGAACAGGAAAATTTTGATTGAAGTAAAGGGGACAAGCGAATTGTATGCTTTTCTTTGGCTTAATCGAGAGGTGGGGAGAAGAAAGTTTTATGGGGTGTTGCACCTCATCATTCAGTCATTTGACGTGAAAAAGTTAACGAATTACTTGAATGATTAGATGAACCATCATCATCATCATCAGTGCTATTTAAGAATATTTGTACCATTCTTTCATCGTGTGGTGATTATGGTTTTGGCATCGCTATATTTCTTACTTTAATTATTATTCAATATTTTGTATTATATATCCTAAAGAGAAACGAGGCTCTATTCTTTAGAGATCCCCAAACTTTTGGTTATTCAACGAGAATTAGACTTCGTTTGTATTTTCATTTTCATGACGTTATACACCATTTCAAAACACATTACACATACGTATATAAGAACCATACATAATTAGTAATATCCAGATTAATTAGGTATAGATATCCTAGGAAATATTACCTTATAATACTAAAATATATTTTAAATAGTTTCGGATCACATTTTCAAATGCAGTAGAAAGGCTGCTTAGGTATATTTTACTGGAAGCTAGGAGAGAGAGAGATATATATATATATATATATATATTACTTTTGTAAGTTTACTTCTTATATTTAGTTTACATATGTTTAAACCGTATATTCGAAATTCGTCACTTTGGCTCGTAATCTTTAAAATACATGCTTTTGAACTATTATATGTTATTCCACTGTGAAATGAAATAATAAAATAGGTGCTTAAATGAATGGTAATATAGCTATGTTTTTGTCTAGCTAAAACTAATTTTTTATTTAAAAAAAAAGAAAAAATTAAGAATAGAAGGCATAAAACACTTAATATTAAAGATGAAAAATTACACGCATAATAATCAGATAGAAAGGGTATATTTACAATCATGATTTGTGAATATGATAAATTGATTTATACAATTTTACAAAATTATATTTTCAGGAAGAATTTTTTCTAATTACAAAAAATATAAAATGGTTGTCTATGGGTATAATTCTACAAATTTATAATTGTAAACTATGTTATTAATTGTATAGACTTAAACTAAAACCTCCATGCATAGAATTATCACATGTTTGACAAACATATTAATAATTTTCAAATCTTTTTAATAAAATTATTGAAGTACATGCTTTATGTTATTCCACATTGCCTTTAAAATAGATTCTGAGACGATAATGGGGTAATAGAAAAAGCTCCTCGAAAATAAATTGTTGAATTATTAGTTAATTCTCAAATTGGAAAGCCATTAAAAAACAAAAAAAAAAAAAAGTGAAAATCTGTTTATCCAAATTGATTAAAATTCTGAAACTTGCACATACAATATCTTGGATGTGGGTTATCTGGGGCCATATGACGGACGATAGGAAAGGCGAGTAAGAAGCCACAAATTAAAATATGTAGCTAGGGAAGAATCGGGTTAAGTAATAGTCCTGCTCTTCTGCTCCTGCAGTGGAAATGAAAAAGCAAACACACAAATACACGCAGACACAGACACAGAGTCTTAATTACAAAACAAAAATGGTGTAGCATATGATACTCAGAGACAGAAAGACTCAAATGACGCCAAATCCAAAATCCAATACTTCCTGCGTCTTGAGTTGAGTTGAGTTGAGAGGTTACGTGTTGTGCGATTCAGATTTGAATTTGACGTTTCTGATTCCTGATCTAATATCTACTTCCGTCAATTCCCCCATTCCCAAACTTATTTTCCTCTGATACTTAATCACATCAAACTGCATTTTCCGTTCTCTCTCTCTTTCCGCTCCTTCTCCATCCTCTTCTACATATTGCTTATTATACTACTTACCCATTCATATTTAATATTCTCCGGAATCCGTTCTAATTATATTCAAATGGTGGGCAATAAATTTTAGCTCCAAATATCGTAACATTCACTGAGAATTATCCCAAGATCTTTTACATTAAAGTTGCTAAAAAATCTGTTGTGATATAAATAATATAATAATACATATTAATATTTTATTTTTATCGTTTTCAAATAGATGTGTAATACCTTGAACTTAGTACGTTATCAGCCCGTTGTGTGTCCTCACAAGAGATGGGCACTCGAATGCTTAAATCTTGCTAAATTATAATATAACCAAACACATTAATTAAGGTTTCATCATATTCATTAATGTTATTAATGAAAACAATAGAAAACTCGATTAGCATAAGTCAAGTGCCAACTTATATCCAACTTAAAAACATATATGAAAATGCCTCACAACGTAAAAAAGACCATAATAAATGTTTAAATTTCATGAGTCTACAACTCTAGCTATCTTAACTTTCTATTCACTTAGTAATCAGCTAAAAAGTCGGCTCCACTATTGTCTTACTCATAGTCTATGTAAATGTCATAATCGGTTAAAAAAAAAAAAATGATAGTTCATCATCGTTTTTGTAAAAGATTGAAATGGATTGAGAGCAAGGCATGGTACACCAAAACCACAAACCACACGCACATGAGCAAATAACATACATATCTACATGCAACATGGTAATATATGTAGCAATCATAGTTTATTATCAACACAGTTTAAAATCATTTGCAACTAGCTTAAACCTAGAGTAACTCATGATTCCATGGCAAGTGAATATGTATATACATATATAGATATATATTTTGATGTTAGGAAACCCCAACACCCAAGGTATTATACTCACACCACTCCTAGACTACAATAATTCTCTTTAGGTGCAACTCCACTCGAGACAATTACACGCACAGATCATCAGGGTATTGTCCTAGTAGCACTGCTAATCTAGTCCACTAAAACTAGACAAGAACAAACAACAAATCATTTAAAGCCAAATATTATTAAATTCGCTAGCAATTCTAAGCCTATACTCACAAGCAATAGTTTTAGGTAAGTTGTACATGATATAACGCTTAGAACAACTAACTCAGCAAAAGCATAATCACTTGATCACATATAACAAATACAAACTTAGAACTTGATTTTAAAAAGAAAACATACTTATAAGGTTACTTAGCTTTCTAAGCTATCAAGTACTATTACTACTTTAGGTCTAAATATACCTCCATACTTAGATTTAGGTGTTTAGGAAGATCAAAACAAGGGTAAGACGAAGGTTACAACATCACCCTATTGATCGCTCACGTGATGGATGGCATGAAAGGCTCGAGAGAAAGAAAACACAACATAACGTCGTTGTCATGCTCGTTATGGGACACATGATGGCCCTCACGGCCGTGATGTGAGTAGTGATGGCCATCACGACCTCTATCATGGCTGTGATCGGCTAAAGCTCATGATGCGCCTTGACTCTTGTTTTTACTTCACTCCGCATCAAAATACGAAAATCTCCACAAACATCCATTTTCTTAATTTCCAGATAGATTAAAAAAAACACCGTTTCCACATATAAGCATTGTTATAATCACGTTACCTAAATCAAATGACTTTCTCCTCTTCTTTCACAAATAACAATCACCTCGAGAAACCAAAGATTTGGGCTTTCTCCTTATTTTTTTGCCAAACACGAATACTTTGACATTGGAAGCACAATATAGGAAAAAAAAATACTCTCAAGAGTATTAAATGATAGGAAAAGATACCAACTTATCTTGATTTCTAGTCTCTTGATGGTCCTTTAATGGAGGTTCTCTTGAAACAATGTTTTAGGGCTTGAGGGTTATGGGCGTGACTAATGAGAAGAAAAAAGCACGTAGTTTAGGTATGGGTAGATATTGTTATATTTTATTATGAAAGACTATTTTTCCCTCGCATAAGATAACGTATGACATCTCTTTATCCTTTTTTTATGAATTATTAGTTTATTTTACAAGATGTGTATCTAGAAATAGATTCAGATGACAAATAGGCATTTTTTATGCATAAAGAGATCAAATAGATTAGATACAGATAAGATATAGATGCAGATCGAATACAGATAAGATACATATGAAAATCAAATAATCCAAACAAACCTATCCTTTGGGTAGTAATAAGACCAATAACAAGCCAAGTATAAATTGGGGATTGGAGATTTGACATTAAAATTACCACTCTTTAAAGCTCTATGAGCTTGATTTAGGAAAAGAAAAACCCCAAGGATTCATCTTAATCATTGACATTTAATATAATTAAACAAATGTATAAAAGAAAAAAAGGTAAGTGTCTCGAATGATGTCAAAGCTTTGACAAAATATGCAATTAGATTTCTAAATTTTGAAATTGATTAATTTAACAACTAATTTTTTTTTCAAGTACTGTAATAGTACCTCCATCATATTGATTAAAAATATCATATAGGATGATAGTGTTAGTCAATTTAATAAAGATATTATTAGCATGCGTGAAAAGTTTTTTCAGTACTAAATTAATTAATTTTAAGTTTAAGTATTATATACATATTTAGCCAACTTTCAAGTACTATTTGTAGCATTAACCTAAAAGGGAAAAAAAAGAGGAAAATGTTGAACTTGGTACTTGAACTTTATCCAAAAATGTCATAAGGTGCCTAATCTTTGAAATACTCAATCCAACACCTAATTAAAATTTTTGTGGCTAAATCTAGTACCTCACATATCACCGTCACTTCATTTGTCTACATAAACGTACTAACTAGTTATCACCTGACACATGTACAATATAGTTAAAAAAAAATGAGTGTGTGTGTGTGTGTGAGAGAGAGAGAGAGAGAGAGAGAGAGAGAGAGAGAGAGAAGATGAAGGACATGAATAATAAAATATAACAAGGCTTTAAACAAAACAGATTTTTTTTTCATTATTTTTAATCGAAAACTTAACATTGCTTAAAAGAATTAGCAAAAGTAACAAATACATGAAGGATTTGTACAAAAATTTAAGAAATGAAAAGATTGAAAATTGATAAAAACTTAAGGTTTTTCATTTAAAGGGATTTTATCCCCAAAATCCAAAACAAATTCTCTCTCTCTCTCTCTCTGATCTCTATCTTTCTCTCATATTACCAAAAGAACAAATGAAAGAGTTGAAGACTTCGTTGTGGGTTTAGTGTTCATGGCGTTTTGGTTTGTTGTGGATTGAGAAGCTCTTAAGTGATGATGTCTGCAATGGATATGTCTGATGGGTCTATTGTTTAGAATTGATAGTTAAGGGTCTTGGTCAAGAGTGGTGGTTATGGTTGATGATGGTTTTGGGTTTGGTAGATATGGATTGATGGGTTTAGGTTTGTTAGAGGAATGTGGCTATAGATGGCTAGATTTCGTCTTTGGTCAATGGAAGTTAGAGAGAAAGAGAGTTTTATCAAATGGTGGGTTTCATTTTTTTTTTTTTGTTGATGCGGTGACGGAGATGTTGTGTTAGTGGGTATGATTTGTGCATTACATACCATCAAAGAGAGCTTCATCAATGGTGAATGGAAGAGAGAAATACTATATGAAAACTGGGCTTTAAAGATAATTTCTATCGCAAAAATCACCGTCTTGATTCTATTTGCATAAATATAACTTCTTTTACCCATATTTCATCATAGAATTTATGTGTCTCTAGAGGGCAATTTTCTTGTAGTGAAAGAACGCTTCATCAATTGTTGGTAGCTTTTCATTTCTTTTATTCTCTTCTTCTTCTTCTTCTGTTTTTATCTCTCTCTTTCTCTCTCTCTCTCTGCATAATTTTTTTTTATGGTATCTTGTCCATGTGTTGCTCAATCATTGGGTTGCATGTCCACTTCAACAATGGAGCTTGACAATATCAAGTGAGATGATAAATGTAGTCACAAAAAGTTCAATTAAGTATTAAATTGAATTCTTAAAATTTTAGAGCATAAAACTTGGGTACCAAATTTAACACTTAAAAAAAAAATGAAAACAAAATGTTCCAACAAGGTTTTTCCATTCTACCACTTTACTGATAAGCAAATCGAATTGCTAGTTATATTGAAAATTTTGTAGTAGTGAGAGGTAAGGGACGGAGAAACAAATTAAAATCACTAATTAATTTCATCGGCTTTTCTTTTGGCATAAGATCGCTTTGTAGCAACTTGAATCATCACTAAACATTTATTTTATTTATTTTTCATATCATTTGAAATTATTAATATATATATATATGTAGTTTGAATTAATGGTTTGAATTAATGACAAATGAGGTAATATTATTTATACTTATATCATAATAAATATTATTTACATTGTTCTAATTAGACATAGATATGGTTCTACAAGCCAGTCTGGAGTTGGAGTAAGGTCATTAGGCTTAGGCGGGAAAGTCAGACCTCTTCGCGCTCGGTGGCCGGGTAGTGAGCAAGTTCTGCTAAAGCTAGACGAAATCAATAGACTTATCAAGCCTTGAAAAGTAAAAGAGCAGGCACTTGCACTCACTATAGGAGGAGTTTCAAATAGAGGTCAAATCGGAACCATCTCTCATGATTCCGGTCTGGTTTTATGAAACTGACGGTTCTCAATTTCGGCTTTGGAACTGCATAATCATCTTTAAAAAAAAAAAAATAAAACAAATAAATGAATTTTATTTTTTTATTAAAATTAATTTTAAACTCAAAATAATTAATTATTGGGTAAAAAATATTAAATTATTTAACCAAAATTTTAAAAATTTGTTTAGAATGTGCATTTATTTATATACAAACACAAATAAATCAATTATAGTTAGTAGTATGAGATTGTAAAATACTTTAGAAGATAAAAAGAAAATAATAATACAAAAAATAGTCTCATGTTATTAAGGAAAAGAATTTTGCTTTTAACAGAAGTTTGTATAAACTAAATTATATATGATTTTAATTATATTTATTTACGCTGTTGATAATAATATATTAATATTGTAAATAAGTAATGAAATTTACTACTACTGCAAACATTAATAATTATATATTTAATATAATTTCTTAACTTTTTATCTAATTTTCTTTGTTTTTTCAATGGAACCAATTCGAACCGCCGGTTCCACCGTATTAGGTCATAGAGCTGCCTAGGAATCAGAAAACTAATAGTTTTTTAGTCGGTTCTAAAACCGCCGGTGACAATTTGATTTGGTTCTTGGTTTGAAACTGGACCGTACCTATGTCTAATCTTAATTATGTAAACTAAAGATAAGTAAAAAAAATAATACAAGTGAAATTTAAAACCCTGAGCTCAACAGATCGAATAGAATTCTATAACAACATCATCAAACATATAGTTAATACTAATAAGATAACTTAAAAAAAAAAAGTTATCTAAATGGTTCAAATATAAGATTAGTGACCTCGAAAATGTCCCATATATAATCTCTAGCTTAATTAATATTATAGTCGAACGTAAGAATTCGGTAAAAGTGAACTAGCCAAATCTTTGATCAGGCCAGCCATAAAATTGCTTTTTCCCTATCGTATACCAACGAAACACAAATTACTTCCCGTTAAAATATCTTTTTCTTTTTTTAAAAAAAGGAAGAAGAAGAAGAAGAAAGAAGAAGAAGAAGAAGAAGAGAAAGAAATAGAAAGCAAAGATTATCTTGTCGAGGTCGAGGCAATGCTCATTTGCCTTTTACCTAACGCGGTCAACTTGCCTTTAACTCATGGTTGGGTTTGGAATTCTTATATTTAGATTTAGTCCAACACTTGAAATGTATCAATCATCTAACCCCGTCCACACACATATTATTCTAGAGTTTATCGACTGTAACGCCATGATTAGTTCATATGAAACTAGGATTAATAGTCTTATTCCTCTACACGCGCATAAAATTTATAAAATATATTCCGCCAGTCCAAATACTCTTAATATATAATTATATTCAAAATTATCTTCTTTTTTTTTTTTTCCAAAGCAGAAAAAGAGAAAAAACACCTTAAGAAGAATATGAAAGTACAACAGCATTTATATTCTTTAAAAGAAATACTAATCACAAATAAATATTATATTTTTTATTCTGTTATTTTATCTTTTACCAATAATGATATTTAAATCTTTTCTTTATCATTATAAAGGAGCTAGGGGATTTGAATATATGGTCTATTCCACATGGGAAAGCAGTGCTTATGTCCTATTTGTATTGATGAATTTATTTAAATTTCACAAATCACAAATAAAAATAATATAAAAGGGGAAAAAAACATAAACACACAAACGCATACACCAGTGGATGAACACAAGTGTGTTTGGTTTGGATTTTACTAAAAAACAAACTAAATCATAATTTATGATTTGAATTAATTTCATTACAAATCAAACCATTAAATAATAGTTTATGTCATATTAAAATTTTTTAAAATCATTAAATAACAATTTGATTTGTTGCGGACTATAAATTAAATTAAAATTCTGATAAAAAAGTTTTTTTATAAATATCTTACATTTGTATGGATAACGACACTATAAGAAAATTAGGTTTTTTTTTTAAAAAAAAATTTCTATGTGTAAATGTAAATTTTTATTACAAAAATCATTTAACGTTATAAAATTTTTGTTTCTAAAGGTCAATTTTCTTATAGTAAAATATTTACATCACTCTACAAAGTTCAAATTGCTAATCATAACAAAATACTCCAAAAGTTAATCATACTCATAATCCATAATCCTCCATAAAATCATTGAATTAATCATCCATCAACAAAATATATATACTAATTGTAATCCCCCAAATTTTACGTAATCTAATTATAACAAATACTAAAAATGTAATATTTGATTATATAAAATATTTGGAACAAGTAGTAAAAATCACTCCAAATTTTTTTCAATTTACAAATGTCAAAGAATGAATTTGATTATAGTTAGAAAGATTAAAATCTCTATTAATAAATTTTTTTGAAATACCAACTATAACAAATGTGATCTCAAATAATTTATAAAACGACGATAAATCAATCGTTAATATAAATTCTTGAACCCTTTTCCTTAAATTTTATACTTAGAAAATAAATGCTACGCTAGTTAAATAATAAAGTAATAGTGTTTAAACGATTTTAACACTATTAAGTAGCCAAGATAGAGTATGTTGTTAACGAATTAGTAGGAATAACTCCTATACAGTAAAATATAATGTTTGGTAAAATGAATCGATATCTAAGAATCTAGATCTTAAATAAATAATTAAATTTTACTAATGTTCTATTTAAAAGATTTAGAGACTTTGGAAATTAAAATCCTGAATTGTCAACGTAACGTTTAATAATTTTCACAACTAGAAAATGAACAAATTGGCAATGTGAAACTAATATCAAATATATGATTCAACAAAAATTTTAGAATAGATCTATGAGTTGTAATAGACTCATTCCTAGTTGAAAAACCCGAATAAAAATTTCTTTGAACTTAATAAATACCAAAAACGAGATTTCGTATCTCAAACGAAAAATTTAAGATATAATTAGAAGTAGCCCTAAATTTCATACCTGATGAAATATAATCTATTAATAGTACTTATTAGCATAAAACAATAATCCAAAGTTGAGCTATTAGGATTATAAATATATGATGGATACTAATATAGACCAATAAATATGAGTCTAGATCTAAAATTAAAATTTCAAACCCGCTGTCATACTTGTTAGGAAATTCTGAATTTTTTTGTACCCGGTTTCTAATTTAATTTATTGAACTTAAAAAACTTAACCACGTAAGTTAAAATACTAAAAATAATTAATCATGTAAACTGAAAATTGGTACGGACAAACAACTTAGAGTTTCGTAGTAACTTAGAAAAATTATATTCCGATAAAACTCTTATAAATATATGTATATAAACTAATATTGGCTAAATTATTTTAGTTAACTATCAATTAGATAATAATAATAATAAAATAAAATAAATAAATAAAACGGAACAAAATTGGAAGTCACAAACAAATTCCTCCAGCTGGAATCACGTTACAATTAAAAACATTCGGCTGCAATTCATGTGGTTTCACGTCCAGATTTCATGACATTACACTTTCAAATTCCTTATATATATATATATATATATAAATGAAAGGAGAACCGAAACAGAGTTTCACGCTGGAACCAAGAACAAGCAATAGAAGAAGTGTTCCATGCGCTGCAGCTCAACTCCACGCACGAGCAGGGATCCACGCACGAGCAGCAGCACGAGCACGCTCCTTCCACGCGCAGCATCACAAGCAACGATGCTGGTCTTCACGCGCAGCACCTGGAGCACGTCAGTAGCCGAATTCCTTCACGCACAGCCCACAACATTGAATGGAAAACAGAGCATATAAAACAGAAGAAGTTAAGTACAGAGGACCTTCCAGCTGCAGTTCACGTTGACTTCTGTAAAGCCCAAATTTGATCAAATTCGGCTCCCAAAATCCCATATGAAAATGACCTACAATCCAACCACAATACTCCACATAGGATCAACCTTAATTTCAGTCCAAAACAAGTCACAAAACCGCTGCAAAGGGAGCTTAATTTACCGTGGAAAAGCAGCAGTGAAATTTCCAGTTGCAATTTATGTTCCCACTTTGGACTCCAATTTCAACAAGACAATGACCCAACAACCAATCATCAAATCCCAGCATAGACACATATTAAATACACAGAATTTCAGCTCAAACAAGTGAAGAAACAACTCCAAATGGTCAAGTATTTTACCGAGGAAACAGCTGCAGCATGGGAGAAAAATTCAACCAAAAACAGCAGTCCTTTACACATACAAATTAGCTGTAGTTTAGGAATAATTCAAGGATTAGCTAATGCTGATATTTTTGACCAAACAACCACCAATAATAGGCCTCTATATGAACACATCAAACACCATTTATTAGCTAGAAAACAACAAAGAAGTCTGATCATACAACCATACAAACCAGCTGGAAAATATCAACAAAAGACTGTAGCAGAAAAAATTGGAAAATTGGCCTCTGTTTCATACGAATTTTAGCCTCATTTTGACCCAATTTTTCTTGCAATTTGAGCCCTTATTTTATACACATAAACAACCTTTATTAACTACCAAACAACCCCATTTAATTTCCCTTGAAATCTGCCACAAATCTCACATAAATTCATCCAAAATTCGTCCTCAAATTCGCATGAAATTCTTACCTGAGAAAAACAGCTGGAATTTGTATTTCCAAGTCCAAAATGCCCTTTTTTTCTGTCCTAACTCTAACCTATCATTAGTACATATATAGAGGGTTGAGTTAGCCACAAATTTAGCTCTCAAGTCCCACAAATCTACTCTAAAAACTTAGCTACAAAAGGAAATCCGAACAGCCCTTTTCCTTGGTGTTTCCCTCACTTGGACAGCTTTGTAGAGACCTAAAACCAAGTAGAAAACCCTTGTTTTCCTTCCTATCTTTTATCTAAATATCAACCACTTTAAGAACACCAAACCCCTTCCTTAAACAACATCAAAACTAAATTAAATAACCTTGGTTTACCATAGATCCAAAGTTGGAATTTAAAGCTCAACAAGGTAAGAAAATAGAGTGAACATACATGCTAGTTAACTAGATTAATTTTCCTTAGTTACTCATCTTCTTAACTTCCTCTTTAGATCATTATCTTATCAAGAAGAAGGAGTCAAACCTCATCTATTATCCAATCAAGGTAAGGATTACATTAAGTTTAAATATTCGTTATGTTGATTTATAAGAATTCGTCTTATAAATTTATCAAGATTAATCTAATAGTATATTGATGTTATTTAGACTATTTAGGAGATAAATTCATCAACTTGAAGATTTATAAGTGTAGAAATTCAATTCTTAGAAAGGAAAAACCAAAACCATACCTAAACTACAACAAGCTAAATTAAACTTTGAATAACTCATGTAGACCATTGGGAAGAATGAATAAACTGTATTGATGTGATTGTTTTAAGCCAAAAACGACCTCACCAACGGAAAGAACACGGAAAATCCTATGAAATCGACTACTTATTTGTTAAAAACGGATAAGAAACGAATTAGATATTACAAAAACAAAAACGGAATTTCTGCTGCCAGATCTACACGAATAGAGCGGGCTGTTCTTGTACTTTTCGTCCCCTTAATGACTTTGTTTGATAAAACTAAGACCATTAATGGATTGTACTCAGAAAATACTATGAAAACGACTATTTATTCGTCAAAAACGGATTAGAAATGAGTTGGATATGATCAAAACAAGTTTCGACTACAACTATTAGGATTCACTTGAAACCTATGTATGTTCTTCATAAATTTAAAAATTGTACAAGTCTCTTTTCTTGAAAATAATTTCACTACTATAAAGTACTCTTCGAGTACTATCAAATCGACTATTTATACAACGAAATCGGATTTAAAACGAATAAGAAATCACAAATAGAAATTCACTCAGTTTCACTTTTAAACTTATATCAATGTTACTGTTATTTCTAATAATATAGTTATGATTATTACTACTATTATTACTACTGTTTATAGTATTCCGTATTATTAATATTTTCATTAGAGTTATCAATATTGTTATTTTACATTAAAGTCACTATAATTATACTATCATCAATTCTACTTTTGTCACTTATGGTATTAATTACTAGTTATCTAAAAATTGTTGTTATTATTATACTTGTATTTAATACTAATACCGATATTGATTTTTCAATACTAATATTACTAATAATATTATAGTATTACACTTAGCTTGTTTTACAACAAAAATAAAACTGAAATATAATAGAAATTTGATATATCTACATACGATTTTTATAACTTTTGAAAGATATAGATATTAAAACATACCCTTAAATAAATAGAAATACCAATTTGAGAGACAGATAAGGTTGACGGGCAAAGAATTAATAAATAAAAATCTTCTATTAAAAGCAGTAGAACTTAAGAAAAGACAGACCTCTTAAAATAAAAATATAGATAGCAATTAATAAAAAAACTATACCAAATACCGATACAGAATAGTTAGGCACCTATAAGAATCCAACTAAATTATTTAACAATACAGTAATTAAATGACAGACTTAATTTAATATCCGACGATAGAGATCAACACCTTTAAATTATAGGAAGACTTCTCTTACAGAAATAATCCAATAATAAATCTCTGTTATTTCCTTTCATAGGAAAATAGATCAATTCTGGGCTGCCGGTAGCTTAGCGAGGACCACAGGTGAGGGACTTTGACCTTATCATATTGCTTGTGCTTGTAGTTAGTTGCATTGATAATAACATATCAAACTGAATTGCATGTGGGTTGGGTAAATCGTATACTGCTTGTTGTATGTATATTGCCAAAACATCTTATTATAATTAACAATTTCTTTGTATAATGACAATTGTATAGAGCATGTTGATGTTTGTCTGTAATTGTATTATCGTCCTGAACCTGACTAAAAACTATTGGTACCACAAAATGAAATGGGCATGCATTGCATATATTGCATATTTGCATCTCTAAAAGCGTAGTAGTCTATTACGTATTGGCCATCCGGGACTTTGGTAATGCTTGGTTGACCTAGGCTAGAGGCTATTAGATCAACGCAAGGTTACCTTTGATTCTATTGGTACCATAAGAACTAAGTGGTAAATGAAGGACGCCGCTTATGGTATTGTTTGGATGACTAATGCTCAGGGAGTTGCTAAAGGTATGTACATGGGATGGTTTGTTAAGCTATCATATTAAAAGTGATAACCCTAATACGAGAAATCGTAGATTCCCTGTATGCTTGGCTTCTTCTGGATAGACTATGTACTACTGGTTCCTTCAACCCTGATGAGAGGGGTAAATCTCCATCCTGCTTTGGACTCCGGATTCTCCAGGCTTGTATTTGTTCATATGCTTGATTTTGGCATTACATATGTTTGCTAAGAAAACTTGATTTCCATTGTTTGATATGTGGTCTGGTCAGGTCATCTCACTGAGCCCGTGGTTCGCTCACCCCCCTACAGTTTTGTGCAGGATTATTACTAGCTGGGATTGGGCTAGGAATGTGTGAAGAGAGCTTCTCCAACAAACTCTATTGAAGATAGAGATATAGAATATGGTGAACTTAGAATGTAAATTAAATGAATTTTGAATTTTGTATGTTGTAGTTTGGAAACCTAATTTCACTATTTGGTGGGGGATACCGATTCTCTGCGATCTTGGTAGAAATTGGAAAATAGGATTCCATAGTTGAAATACTGTAATATATTATATTATTTGTATGATAAATATTTATAAAGAAATAGAATCTTGTATACTCTGACATACAAGACGGCTCTCATGTTACGGTGCACACGTGATATGATAGCTTTAGATAAATCTTGTTAGGCCCCCATATTAGAGACGTGACACTAATTAATACATTGTAAGTCATAATCTATAATTCTTCACAATGATATCCAATCGATCATCTATTAATAAATTTGGTCAAAATAAAAAATATCTACAAATCAAAGTAATCCATGAAATTATTAAGCAATTAATGGATAATAAAAATCATAACTAAATAAATAAATTTCACACTCCACAGAAATAAAAAAAAAAAACAATATTAACTCACTGATGGAAAAAATATACTTTAAACCTAATTAAAAAGAAACTATAAAGACGAACATGTTAATATTGATCAATATTATTAAATAATAAATATCATAATAGAACCCATAAGAAAACACATATGGCTTTTAATCAACCATCACTAGAAAAATTATACTTACGAGTAAAATTTATTATGTTATTTTAGAGCAATTTGATTCGATTTTACATATTAGTTTACTTACTCCTTCAAATTAATTATTATAAAGATTCATATTGAGAATTTACTAAATCATATTGTTTAAAAAAAAAATCATATTTTTAATTTGATTTAGTTTAGTTTATGAATTGGCCCGATTTGGAGGGCTTTTTCACTCACTTCTACACCTCTCATGAATCATTTATTCAAATGAAAGCATTTCAGAATTATAATGGATGAAAGAAAATGGGTTATTAAATCTAGCTACTTTATTATAGTCATGAATGAACATAGACCAATGAGACCACTGGGCCTCCGGATCTACTAGCACAGATCATTAGTCACTTACCCCACATCATTTTGTTTTTGTCGCTTACCACAAAATTTTGGGATGTTTGGCATTTTCTAGTAGCTAATGCTTAATTAATTACTTGGGGGACTTTTAAAAGTATTAAAATGTCATTAACCGTGACAGTTTTTTTTCTTTCTCCTCCTATAATGTGCTATAGGGACTTTCCAGTTTTATTGCAGATAAAATTATCGTCAGGAAAGGCCAATCCATTGTGGGATGACTATTATCATATTTATTTGAATCTTGAACATGATATAATAATTCATGAAAAATCTCCATTACGTGAAGCGCTTTATATCTATTTATCCCTACATTTCCTAGAATAATTATTACTTAATTGCTCATCGTTCATTTTCCCCTCTTATATTCTTTCAAATATAATTAGCCACAGCCTCTGCACGCTAAAGACCGTTTCATGCGAAAAGGCAGGGTGTCAATTACTCGATCCACTTCTTCCTAGAACAAATCTCCACGAAGGACCTAACATATTGGGCTTTAGTACTTTGCCAAATTTACACCTGAATTATGATGTTGGTAGATATTATACCTTATCTTATTTATTTATGGTTTTGCCGAAAATTTATAAGAGGTAATTGATTTAACAAGTAATTAAAAGCTTAATTCGGTATAAAATTTAATAATTTTAAATCTTTTAAGTGTCAAACTTGACAAGTTTGACTACTTGTGGTATTTAGTAATTACAATTTTCAACTGCAAAACAAAAAAAGTACAGTTTGGATAATGATTTTTAACATTATTTTTGTTTTGTTTGTTTTAATTAAACAACGTAGGAAAAAAAAAAATAAGCTATTACTTGTTTATCCAAATCTTAAGAAAAAGGGTTTTAGTTTTGGTCCAAGATGGATAAGTTACCAAGATAACCAAAAAATCAATAATCAAACATTTGACATAAGATTTTACATTTAATAAACTAAAACTATCATGGAAAAACCTGATGGAACCAATAAGCATTATATATATATATATTCATCTTACTATGATGTAAATATAATAATAATTATATCCTATAGGCAACTATCATTTGAAAAATTATATGTATCGGAACTGGAACAAGACGCGCTGGAAATGAGACTCGGCCTCTCTTCCGTCGAACAACCAGAAGAAATAAAATCAGAGAATATTTTATACATATATATATATATATACACATACATATTTGTACCCTTCTCTCTCTCTCTCTCTCTTCTCTCTCTAATTTCTTTCTGTGTTTGCTTCTTAATCTTTACTTTAGTCTTCTTTCCCTTCCCTTCTTATTTCATCTGCAACTCACAAACACACCCTCCTCGTTGCCTCTTTCATTTGTTGATTTTCTATTCTAGTAGAACACAAGTCATCCCTCCTTTTCCCTTCTTTTTTCTTTTTTCAATTCATGTATTATAATCTCTCATCTCACTCACCCAAATAATAAACCAAAAAAAAAAAAAAAAAATCCACAAAACAGTAATTTGTTTGTAATCAACTTCTATACATTTATATATATATATATGTTTATTTTTGCCGGTTTGAATGTTGTCTTCATAATAATAATAAATATGGCTGGTCTGGATTTAGGTTACCTCCCACATCTTCAGAGACCGGATTTAAGACTCCAAAGACAAGAGCACCATTCCCAGGATGTTGATGACGTCATCAACAACAGATCCTCCACCAACAACAACCACAACATATTATTTTCTGAATCCGAAGCAGGGGGTGGGGGTCATCAGGAGGACATGGACATCCCACCTGAAGGGACCAACAGCAACAGGCTGGGGATTTCATCGCACGTCGACCCGTGGACGTCCGCCGGGATCCAAAACAAGCCTAAACCCCAGTCATCATCACTCGGGAAAGTCCCAACTGTCTTAGGGCACACATCCTTGAAGTAGGCAATGGATGCGATGTCTTCGATTGCGTCGCCACCTACGCACGCCGCCGGCAGCGCGGAGTCTGCGTCCTGAGTGGTAGCGGCACCGTTACCAATGTGAGCCTGCGTCAGCCCACGGCGGCTGCACCGGTGGTTACTTTACACGGCCGGTTCGAGATACTATCGCTTTCCGGATCGTTTCTACCTCCTCCAGCACCTCCAGGGGCGACCAGCCTGACTATAACTTGGCTGGAGGGCAAGGGCAGGTGGTGGGAGGGAGCGTGGTGGGGGAGCTGGTGGCAGCAGGGCCGGTTCTAGTGATAGCGGCATCGTTTACTAATGTAGCTTACGAGAGGCTGCCGTTGGCCTTGGAAGAGGAGGAGGAGGAGGAGACGAATGGGAAGCATGACCATCATCATAATCAGGTGCAGCAACAGATGCAGATGCAGATACAGACACATCATCAAGGAGGTGGTCTGGGATTTCTTGCTGATCCGTCTTCAGGTGGTCTAGCATTCCTTAATAATTTACCAATTCATCATCATCATCATCATCAAATAGGAGGTGGTGGTGGTGGTATTGATCAAATTCAAGCATGGAATGGAAATAATAGTGCAGGTGTTGTTCGTCATCCACCATTTTGAGGATTTAATTGTTTCCATGATGATGATGATGAATGAATGATTTCATATTAATATGATATACTATTATATTATGGTACATGACGACCTTTTTTTTTTTCAATATATATTTGTGAGTAGTTAATGAGCTTTTTTATTTTTATTTTTATTTTTTATTTTGGGGTGATGCTTGCTCTATATCATAAGCAGCAAGAACAAATGGATTAGAAAAATCGGATTACATGATGAAGATGGTGTTAAGGACACCTTTTTTTTTTTTTATTTTAATGATTAGGGTTAAAAGTTCTATTATTTCTATTTTGCTTGGGAATGATTATGTGAATATATGTATACTTTATTCTCTCTCTCTCTGTTTTAGTTTTTTAATTAAAAATCTTATATGTGTATATATATATTGCATAATATTCACCAAGGTCAAAATTTTCCTGAATATTTTGATTTGTAATATCAATGTTTTTACAAAAGAAGTGTTCCTTATGAAAAGTTTCGGATTAAATTCAATTTAAAATTAATATTAATTATTAAACTAGAACTGGAAGCAGCATGTTTGTATGAGTAATGATGTATATAACACATATGCCACCGAAAAAATTGATGTATATAATATATAGCTGTACTTAATGCTGGTATTACTAACCTAAACACCTTAACCAAAACCATATGTTTTTTTAAGGTTTCAGAGAAAGTTGGAGTGGGTTCAGATTCCTCTGACATGTTTTCATGAATTAATGAGTTCTCACTGGATATCTATCAATGATTCCTTTTTTTCTTTTTTAAATTAATTTTGCTTCCATACCTTATATATCTCACCGATAACTAGGTTTCTTAATTTGAACTTTTATCTCCCGATTATTTTATATATATATAATAGCTAGGCAAAATTACCACCCTTAATTTGCTTATATTATATTACCTGGACATGGACTACATTATCACCTAATACTACACAATCCCTCTTTTCATATCAGTTTTGCAGAGATTATTAATTTTAAAAACTTTTTCACTATATTCACCATTCTGTGTTCCTTTTCTAATTTTACCCCAAATCTCTAAATTTTCATTTATTATAATATTTAAATTGAGTGTGTGTGATGTGCCACTAGCCTAATAGTATCTTCTTTGACTCCTCTTGTTGTAACTGAAAAAAAAAAAAAAAAAAAAAAGAAGAGTGAAGAATACCTTTGGACTTACTTTTCACAAAGTTCGTTGTGGTCGGGACTGGGAGGTGGTGCTGGCGGACTAAATAACCATAAGAGCCTAAACGGTAAAGTTGGTTATATTATGTTATAATGTACATATTATATAATATATATAGTCGACCGACCGTACATAAATTTTCTATTACTGTAAAGTGTAAAGCTCATGATTTCCATCAGAAACTGAAAGATATGCGGTTGATTTAATTTTTTCTTTACCCTTGCTCACTTATCAGCCGAATCAACACATAATAACATTATAGCTCTTCTATTTCTCTCTTTCTCAGTTTCTCACTTATGAAAGATATACATACATATGTTATTTCAATAATAAGAATAAGATGTATAATATAAAGCAAAAAAGCAGAGCTTCATATTCATTCATATATCTTCTCCTTTATAAGAAAAAAATTAATTATTTTATATGAAAAGCAGGCTTTTATTCTTCTCTATATATTTTTAAATCATTGGTTTATCAGATAAGTATATTCGCCCTCTATTCTAATGAAATTAATTAAATTTACAGTTGTCTGTTGATAAATATCGGGGTTACTGTGGGCTTAAATATCCTGCTTATCTAGATCTGATTCCTTAATAAATTAAAGCCGGGACGAGAGAGGGACATTATATATAAATTAATAGTTTTATTTCTTTATTATAATACATATATATCAATTCTTCTTTGCCTTTTTTTTTTTTTTTGGGTATTCTTTTACCCCTGTCTATTATTTTATGCAAATTAACCATCCTTTCGATTTCAGTGGAGACATGGAACAAATATAATACTGGCCAAGTGGGCAAATAATATATAGGAATCAAAGAGGCGCCTGAATTTTTAATTAAACCCTACGGAATGTAATGAAACCCGTTAATAATTACGTGTCCAAAATAAATAAATAAATAAAAGGTCTTGCAAATATATGAGTGATGTTCAAATTATTTGGGCTCTCGAATGAATGAATGTTGCTCGTTGCACAATTTCATGCATAAAACGTCCATGCCCATTAGGCCGTATTTTTCTGCTATATATACTTTTAGATCATTTATCGTGGTGTGTATGTCATTTTCTTTATTTTCCAATAATAATTCTATTGTTCCAGTCTGATTAATCTCTTTATTGTGTAGACCGACTTGATTTTTTATATATATATTTGATTATAATTATATCATGGACAATTTTATATCTTTGAGAACAATAAATAAAGTGCTGTGCACAAAATAGATAATTAATCAAAGATTGCAACCGTACAGCAGTAAATTAAAGTGGAGTAGGAAAAACAATACAACACAAATTTTGAGTGGGGGTGAAAAAAAACCAAATAAACTAAAGTGGAATTAGTTTTCTTGAGATCAGCGACAAGGATTCTCTTTCTTATTACTATGGAAAACCCTATATCACAATTACTTATATATCCCAATTAATGAACAAATTTACAATAAATAATGCAATTACATATGTGAATATATATATGTATGTATGTATATATGAGACAACGGATGTATAGTTACTATAAAAGAATAGAAAAACTCGAAGGACAAGGAGTAGGCTGAATATATTTATACCAAAGTAATTGAATTCTTCCTAGAATAAAATGGATTGTAATAAAAGGAATGGAATAGAATGGATTGGACAAGGGAATGACAAATCCATTCCTATATTTAGATACATTCATAGAATAAAATGCAATGAAATGATTATGTAATATGATTTTTTAAAAATAACTTTTATAATAAATGTAGATTATAGATATGTATAGGATAAAAATATAATTAAAATAATAACCATTAATAAAAATGGAATGGAATCGTGATTCTGCTTTTGAGAAGGCGGAATTGAATTCTTTATAGAAGCCTAAATCGTTGATTCCAATGAATCGTGATTTCGACTTCTTAAAATACTTTTAAAAAATTGGAAAAAGAATGAAGCAACAATCATGATTCCATTCCAGCTTCTAAAAATGCTTTCAAACATTGGAAAAGAGAAAGGAAGGCAGAATCGCAATTTTGACTTCTTAAAATACTTCTAAACGATTGAAAAGAGAATGGAAGTAGGAATCACGATTTTATTCTAGCTTCTAAACGCTTCTAAACATTGTAAAAAAGAAAGGAAGCCATAATCACGATTTCATTTCGGGCCATTCCTGAGTACCAAACATGCCATTAAGTCTCTCCTTTCTTCTTTAACAGTTGATCCTTTTTTTTTTTTTCCAGTTTTTATTAAATTAATATTATTTATATATATTTTACTTTCCTTTATTTTGTAGGTATCTAAAAAATTTTTGCATCTATAGTGTGTCCTAGCTTTTTGTATGTTTAAAGGTTAGTGGAGTATTTTTAATATTTTAAATATTTCAATATATTTTTGTATATTAATATGTTTATAACTATGTTAGTTAATAGCTTAATGATATGTTTATTTAGATATTATTATTTAATATATGTTATATATTTATATATACAATGTGATGCTATAGTTTATAAATTTTTATATACTATTATTGATATGTATATGTGTATATATCCCATGTTAATTGTTTAGTTAAGAAAATTATAACTAGGAAAATACTTTAGGGGTTTTGTATAAGTTGCGGGAAATCAGAAAAGGACATATAGATTGATAAGATACCCATATAGAGACTATCTTAACATGTCATGGTAGTCTATTCAAATTATCAAGTATCACCTCTTGACGAGTGAGTGACCTAGACTTATTTGAGGTGGATTTATCATGTTGAGGAGTCCAATGAAATGCATGGAGAAGATGAGATCAATTATAATGTAGTTGATAGAAAGGAGTATTTTGTATGAGTACAGACCCTTCAAAGATCAAGCTGATCATAGACTATTAGATGATCTAGCTACTAATATAAGTATCCTCGAGGGGGATGACACTAATAGTGGGGATGAAAGTAGTGGAGCTAATAGATACCGATAGATAAGAATGTTTAAAAATGCAAAGATCCCGATGTATCTGAGCTATACCCAAGCAAACGATCTAGCGATTGGAGGATTGTCCAAAAAATGCATCACCAACATTTATTCACGTAATGTCTTTTCCAAGCCAAATCCCTTAGTAGGGCGAGCGATGGCGAAACTAACAATGACCTTGCACACAATAACAATGATGGGTAGAGTAGCATGTAAGGATAATTTTGTTATTTTGTACATTTATGATTTTGTTGTTCTCTGGATATTCTATGTCTATAACATTTAATTTTTGTACAAGATGGATCATGACTTCCTCAATGTGATCATAGAGGA
The DNA here is from genome assembly GCA_024138025.1 of Combretum micranthum. Classification (NCBI taxonomy): domain Eukaryota; kingdom Viridiplantae; phylum Streptophyta; class Magnoliopsida; order Myrtales; family Combretaceae; genus Combretum; species Combretum micranthum. Next base: position 246,301 of record JAMXBD010001244.1, read on the forward strand.
TACTGTTACCCCTACCCTAAGCAATACACTAGTGAAGTTCCCATTTTGACTCGCTTGTCTGTTTTCTATGTCCTTACATAATCAATATACTAATAATTATACTTGTTTTAAATGACCTAATAGCTATAGTTGTTGGGCGGCTGAAGTCAACCTGACCTGCTGAATAGGATGAAGACAATATCATGGTACTAAAAAGGCATTGAGCCATGTGTATTGGGATAATGGCAAAGGAAGCATTCAGGAGGACTAGCCAGAAGCTGATAGTTACCATGCCTAATGGATATCTAAGCTTCATATTAATGCCCCCAAAGATGATTAAGTTGGAGTTTTTACTATCACTCCCTAAGGGAAACCTTAAATGTGACAGCTTGTTATACATAACATAGAAACTTAGGAATGATTATCTTAGTCACGCAAATGCTTTCATACTATATACAAGGCATGCTTACAATAGAGAGAACACCGAAGGAGTAATGCAATTCAAGAAGATAATAAATATGCACAGACAAGTGAAATAAACATTATATTACTGAACATAAAAAGATTACATAGTCTTAAGAGCATCCTCCTACTAAGTCCACATACAATTCATAGGTTATAGTCATCCTCATAAATCCCCTAAATAATAAAGTCTTACATATTCAACATAAAAGGTTTCAAAAGGAAACTTCTTCCTATGCTCCCATATCTTTCATCAAAACCTCCAAAAGTTCCTTAGCCATTACCTTAGGCGCCAAAGTCTTAAAGTATAGCCAAAGATACTTTTGTTTCAATAAAAAATCTATAGGGGTGTAAGCTTACAACATGTTTAGTAAGATATTTCCCATCATTAGCACCAAACAGCCATAATCAAATAGGTTTTTTATTTCAAGCATATGCTATGCTGATGCAACAGACACGTGAAGCAACATGTATGGTTATGTAGAAACCACAAATAGAATGGATTTACACCATCCATGATAAGAGTTAGGGAATGTCTTGCAAGTCTCCGTGACCTTTAATACTAGTACCTAAGTACCCACCCATAGCAATTGATCCAGGGCGGCTCATCTGTAAGGCCATATTCCTTAAATGATTAGTTTCTCATGCTTGAAGTAGGATTATGTTGTTGCTTATCAATCTACCTAATCACTTGTATGGGAGTATTAGCCTTCTTATGTGACTCGATGATGCAATACGTCCATTTATTTTCACTAAATCCAATTAGAATTACTATTCTTTTATAGGGTGATCAAGCAATTCACCATACACACAATACTTGAAATGAAAATAAATGGCACACATAAATAGTCACAATGATAGTTTCGATATGCTTAACTTCTTTCATCATATATATAGAAACTATGGGTGGCAAAAAAAACCTATCAAACCAAGAAACCGAACCGAAATTGGAAAACCAATCCGAAAAGTACTGTTAACTAGTCCATCGGTTTCAGTTTCGGTTCATGATTTTAATTTTTTTTCGATTTTCGATTTCGGTTTCAGTTTGTAACCATGAAAAACCGATGGTTAATGGTTGATCGATATCTATAAATATATAACATTATATATAATTAGTTTTTTTAAATAGAAAAAGCTAAAAAGTTGAAACCCTAATGTAATATTATTAAGCATTGGTGAGAGTCTAAATTACTTCTATTACTTATGTTTTATGATATTATAGTTCTATTTATATGGACAAAGTTTTTATTAATTTATTTATTTTCTTTTAAAAACTGTTGATGTTGTGATGGAAAATAAGTAATAAAAAAATATGAGCATTTGATTTTTTTGGGGATGAGTTCAAGAGGTTTTGAAATAATAGATATGACTATTATTTTCATATTGCTATTCATATTGTCCTCTTTTTGTGCATGAACTGACATGATTTTATCCATTACAGTTAAGAGAAGGTTTTAATAGTATGTGGCTTTAAGAAATAAGATAGTTTGGCTTTTTATAGACTAGTTGGATATATAGTTAACCACAACTTTTAGTTAACATTTATGCTATATGGTTAATCACAACTTTTAGTTAATAATTATTCTAATTGGTTAAAAACCAAAAACTGAAAATATTAATTGAGAAAAATGGTTAATCGTTAAAATGGTTAACCATTAATAATGAACCGGTTTAGGTTTTACATTTTAAAAAACCGATTCTAATGGTTAGACTCAAAAAATGGGGTCATAGACTGGTTAACTGGTCCATGCCCGCCTCTAATAGAAACACAAGCAATTCCTATGAACCCCATACATATTCATTTTTCTTTGTCTTATCATATCTAGTGCATCTAGCTACAAGTACAAGCAAGGTAACGATATCATGAGGAAAAATTCACTCAGCCATGTTGATAGTCTTCAATCAAAGTAATCCTCCGAGAATAGAGTCTCAGCTAGAGATGTAAGCGGGCGGGTCATTATAGAATACCCGACCCGCCCGAACCATTAAACACCCTATAAGGTCAGATCTATAGGGTCGCGGGGTGGGTTTGAGAAACTACATGCTGACCCTGTAGGTTTTGGGTCGGGTTTAGGTCATTAAAAAAATCTAATGGGTAACCCGAACTTGTCATATTATAAATAATTCGAAAAATTGAGTTTGAAATTTAAAAAAATGGAACCCTACTAATTTTTGTCTTTAAGAATGGTTATTAATAGTTTTAACTTTATTTTATCTTTTTTTTTTCTATTTTTAATTTTATCTCTTAAAAATTTATTTTTACAATATTATTAATTTTTGTTGTTTTAACAAATAAAATAGTTAGTTTTGTGAGCATGTGAATTGGCGAGTGATAGGCATAATTTATCATCATTTTAAATGGCAAATTGAGTCTATTTTATGGTTTATTGATGGGATTCTTAATAGATTAGGTACTTAATTAGTATATATATATATATATATATATATATATTTCAGGTCAATTTTGAGCACATTGGCAATATAAAGAAGAAATGTGAGGAGAATCCAATCAAATTCAAGCAAAGGAGCAAGAAGCATAAAGAGTCCACCTTGTACGGTCGTGCATTTGTCAAAATGGAGAAAATATGGAAGCAGCGGCTAGTACAGGGTCTTGTACGCCCGTACATGAAGCAATGAGGAAGGAAAATGAAGGAGATTCCAACTTGTATGCCCGTGCAACACTTGGCTGAATAATAACTCCAGTATTTAGTACGCCTTTGTGTACGCCCGTGCAAGATGGAAAATTGTCAAGAAAGTGCTTTGTACGGTTGTAACTTAGGAAATGTGCCATGAATATTTTTCTACGTTTTCTTGAAACAGTGTGATTGTTGAACATTAAAAAGAAAAGTCATCTATTTTCATATAGAAACTTTCAGGAAAAGTGTTTTTAGATATAAATACACCACACCCATTGGATATAGGGGAGATTCATTATGAACACCATTACATCTATTAGGAAGAAATTTATGTGTTAGTCGAAGTAGAACGTATTGTAGTGTAGTTGGGATTCCAAGAAGAACTCGAGAGAGATAATTGGATCCAAGTATTCGTGTGTGTACAAACATCTACGTTATCATAATTCAAAGGGGTTTTTATTTCTGTTCTTATCTTACTCTTGTTGTATGTTTTATTCTGTTATTGTTATGTTTGTTCTATGTTTGTGCTCATATCCTAGGATGAGTGAGTAGTAATTAGGGTGTTACGAAGTCATATTAACATGAATTGTATATGTATTTGTTATTAATCTTTTTAATTACGAATTTCTAGTGATGGGTCTTCAATAAAGTTAGGAAATTGTAGTGCACGACATAATTCTACATCAGATCTCATTGGAAAAGGTTGAGAAACAATTCATTTGAGTAGATCTAAGGCACTAGAACAAATTACTCCTGTTGATAGAGATATTAATAGGAAGTTTATTGCATGTTTTCAAGGAATTTGAGGATAATAAGAGTTCTAATGCAATTCTAAATTGGCTATTAACTTAGAAAAGATTCTAGTGGATACAATTAGGATTAAAATTGATCTATTATGAGAATAGTGATCATGAATTGAGAATTCCACAAATAAGTGATTAATTGGATGAAATTAGTTAAGTCATGTTAATGTGATGGAGTAACCCTGCTGTATATCGTGTTAGTAGTTTTGTCAATTTCCTGTTTTACATGTTATTATGATAAAATTCTGTAGCCAATATAGCTTAGTTGTAGAATTAACTGATTGAGTAGTTAATTAACCTGATTTGATTCGATTGCTAGATAATAAATAAGAGGGCGAGTAGTAGTACTTGTCGGGATCCCGAGGAATACGACCCTATAAGCTATTCCTATACTACAATTGATAGGTGCACTTGCCTATTGATGATCTGATATTAGGAAAGGTTTATTAGATATTAATTGTTAAACTCAGATTGGAACTAATCAGCGAGTATGTTGTAACTAGCCTAGCTCAGTTTAGACCATATTAAAGTCTAGCTTTCAACTTACTACCCAATATTTTATTGGAAGATGCAATTGAATTTAACTAAGAGTTGAAAAGGGGGGAAAAAAAAGAAATGAAGCAGGTCATGGGGCGGGTTAGGGTCAAAACCCTATAGGGGCAGGTTTGGTATTGAATAGAAAACCCTATAGGGTCGCGGGTCGGGTTTGTGATACCATATTAGAAAGCAAGTCGGGTTCGGGTCTATATATAACCCGTCCCAAACCTACCCCAGTTGCATCCCTAGTCTCAGCTTCCTTGTTACCTGAGCAAGGTAATACAAAAAATGAGTATTTCATACTAACTTTACTTATATTTCTACTTCTATAATTCTTATTCTCGTTATATTTTCCTTTACCTAGTTTAGATCATCAAATGGTCATACTTTGATTTTCACATGTGAGTAGTAGTTTTCTACCTACTTTGAATGTTCTATCTATTTTTAAGGCTATGTTTTTCAAAAGAGGTCATTAAGGCCTCAGGTCATTAGGGTTCAAATTGCTTCTACACTTGTTTTAACTTCTTTTCGATACTTTTCTAAGGTTTAAACATGCATGTACTTTCTCCTATATGCAATTACAAGTATGGTATGGAGAATGAAAACTTCTTTTAGTATCATCTTAATGATGTTAATGTAAACATAACCATGAATGCTTTCAAATGAAGTTAAAACATGTAAAGATAAATGAAAAGGATGCAAGTTAAATTGTTTGTGTTCCTAAAGTCTTTACTAGCTTCCATTTCAAGGAATATGAAATCATATCCTTATATTCATTTGCCAACATTCTTATACACAACATAGAACACTTGAAAAAAAAAACTCAAAAGAAAAATTGGTCCTTTTAAGACTGAAGATCACGACATCAACAAAATAAAAAAATAAATAAAAATCTTTTTGTGTGATCCACTTCATGCAATTTAAAACAAGTAAACAAAGTAGAAAAATGAAGTTTAACACCTTAATCATACCTAGCGATCTCAACATTCCTAGGAAAACAAGGATCAAAATTTTGTTTTTCTTACTTATTGTCAAAACATTGAAATGAAGTGTTTAAAAGAAAGAAAAATCAAACTTTCATACTCCTTGTGAAACATATAGGTTTCGGCATTTAAAAAAAAAAATAGGGGTGAGGTTTTGTTTTCAAATTTTGGTTTTACTCAAAATGATTTTCTAAGTACCAAAACCTTATTTTCTAAAAGATTTTTCATAACAAAGAATTGTCCTAGTAAGCAAGTTCATAACAACTTGAACTTTTCACCTTTTGTAATAGGCCCTCTAAACAAGTAAAAGAATGTCATGATAATCTCATGATCATCATCTCATTCTTACTTTTTTTTTTCAGAGACTTTTGGCCATCATGAAATTAAGAGTTCAAAAATTTTAATATAATAATTAATAAAGAACGTCACAATGAGCATGCCATTATGTGCATGAAAAATAAAGTGGTCTCTTGATCAATAATATATAAATATGAAACATAAAACAACATAAAGAAAAATGGTAGTCTTTGAGTTAGCTGTGGAAAAATTATGTGTAAATGCTAGTTATTTTAAGGAAAATATTTGTGGGTTATATCTAAATAATAAGATTTGCCGAGTGTATTTAATGGAATTTGACCGAGTGTATTAGGCTAGGAGTCCCGTAATTAATAGGATTTGACCATGTATAGTTTCCTAATTTATACTAGAGTTTATTGTATAAAGGATGACTAACACTATGTAAAAATATAGAATATTACAATGATATTTTCTGGTTCTATTTTTAATATTATTTCTATGTTCATATTTTGACATGGTATCAGAGCGATTCTTTTTTGGGTCTAATTTTATTTTTGCTAGATTGATTATTGATGCTCTCTTTTTCTTAGCCGGCCTTAACTACTGTTTTCTTTTCTCCATTTGATCAGCCTTAATTGCTAACAACATGTCAAAAACAACAAAGACTAAAGGTGCATCACAAGAGCCAAGTTGTCTTAACCAAGAGGGAACTAAGAGGGTGAGATCTCTTATCAACTGTCTTAGGAAACCTTCAGGTACTTGTTCTTCTATGTATTTAGGTAAGTCTCCTTTTTTAGGATTGAATGCTTCAGATACACACTTCATTAAATCTTGGATCATGGACTTAGAAGCTACTGATCACATGACCCACTCGTCTAAATACTTTCCAACCTATATCTCATGTCCTACCAATCGGAAAATAGCCACAGCCGATGAATCTTTAACAACTATTGCAGAAGTAGGAGATGTTCAAATAACCCCAATTGTGACCCTAAAAAATGTCCTCCACATCCCTAAATTATCCACCAACCTTGTCTCCATAAAAAAAAAAAAAAAAAACTAACTCAAGATTTATGCTGTAATGTGGTCGGGAAGGACTATTGGACGTGCTAAAGAAAGGGATAACCTCTACTACCATGAGACACCAAGATAGTTGAACATAGATAAAAGTAAGGTTGTTATATCAAAAACCGATTTATCTAACAAGTAGAAAATCCTTCTTTATCACTGTCGTTTAGGACATCCATCATTTAGGGTCATTAAGACTTTATTTCTAGCATTGTTTTTAAATTTAAGTGTTGAAGATTTTTATTGTGAAGTGTGTAAATTTGCTAAACATAAGCAAATGTCTTTTCCAATCAGTAGTAAAAGGAGTTCTGTTCTTTTTTATCTTGTTCATACTGATATCTGAGGTCCTTCTATCATTCCTAATGTCTTTAGAGCACGATGGTTTGTTTCTTTTATTGATGATTGTACTCGTGTTACTTGGCTATACTTGTTAAAACATGTCTGATGTTGGTATTGTAGCACCAATTTTTTGCTTAATGATAAAAAATCAACTCGAGGTTGATGTCAAGAGATCCAAGTTTGATAATGCTAGGGATTATTTCAACCAGGTCCTCACTCTTTACTTTCAGAAAGAGGGGGTTATACATGAGTCATCATATGTAAGTACTCTATAGCAAAATGGAGTAGCAGAAAGGAAAAATAGTGACCTCCTTGAGAAAACTCGAGCTATGTTATTTCAGAATAACATGCCTAAAACTTTTTGGGGGAAACGGTTCTTACAGCTACTCATCTCATAAATCATTTGCCTTTATGAGTCTTAGAATACAAAAGTCCAATGGAAGTTCTCTCATTTTTTTACCCTAACATAAGAACCACAAACAATCTTGTTCATAGGGTTTTTAGGTATGTGTCTTCGTTCATATTTATGGTCAAAACAGAGGAAAACTTGATTCTAGGGCTAAAAAATGTGTCTTTGTTAGGTACTTTTCAACTCAGAAAGGATAAAAGTGTTACCACCCTTCATCAAAGAGATTATATGTCTCCATAGATGTCACATTCAATGAAAAGGAATCTTACTACACGGAATCTTATATTTAGGAAGAGAATTCCACTCAAGAAAATAAGAATTAGGAACTTTTTTTAGGTCCACTTGATTTGTCCCCTGGCCCTAGCCCTAAACCTTTCATGTCTATTTCAGAGCTTAGTCCTTTACTTGAGACTAGTAGTGCCATTGTTGACACCCTTGCTGAAGCTGCTCCTGCCGAAGCCATTCCTGACGCTGCTAGAAAACTTGACGAAGACATGAGATATGCAAAGAAGAAGAAAGTAAAGGTTGTCCTAAACCCATACGAGTCCAAAAGTCTAACCCCAAGCTAGTGAATGAGGTAATATTTTCTAATCCAAACTCATAAGGCGAAACAGAAGGACAAATGGAAAATAGTGATCAACCCATTAATGTAGTTGAAAAACAAGTTGAACAGGTTAATGGTGATGATCTAGACTGACCCATTGCCATTAGAAAGAAAACTAGAAAGTGTAGAAATCAACCTCTGTACCCTTTGGCACATTTCTTATGTTTAAAAAATTTCTTAACACCTCACATAGCCTTCCTTGTTAACTTAAATACCATTACTTTTCCCTACGAGTATATCTAAAGCTATGTCCACTAAAAAATGGAAGCAAGCTATGGATATGGAGAAGAAGGCATTAGAAAAGAACAAAACTTGGGAGTTGATGAGCTTGCCTATTGGAAAAAAACCTGTAGGCTGTAAATGGGTATATATAATAAAATATAGAGAAGATGGGTCAAGGGAGAGATATAAGGTTCAATTAGGTCAATGAAGAGATATATGCAGACATATGGGATTGACTATCCAGAGACCTTTGCTCCTATTGCAAAGATGAATACAAATTAGAGTATTGCTAACACTTACTGCTAACTATAGATAGGACTTGCAATAGTTTGATGTCAAGAATGCATTTTTATATGGGGATCTAGAAGAGGAGATTTACATGGAAGTCCCACCGGGTTATGGTAAGAACCTGGATACTCATGTCATGTGTAAATTGAAGAAGGCTCTATATGGTCTTAAGCGATCTCCTCAGGCATGGTTTGAAAGGTTTGCAAGGGTTATGTTAACAATGGAGTATAAGCAAAGGCAAGGTGATCATACATTGTTCATTAAACGTTCTCCCTTAAGGGGAGTCACAGCTTTACTTGTGTATGTTGATGACATAGTGATAACTGGAAATGATGATGAGGAGAAGCAGACATTAAGTTAGTGTTTGGCTAAGGAATTTGAAATCAAAGCACTGGGAAGCTTGAAGTATTTCCTTAGAATCAAGATTGCTCATTCGAGGCAAGGAATCTTTATCTTGTAGCAGAAGTATGTTATAGATCTTTTTAAGGAAACAAGCAAGATAGCATGCAAGCCAATGAACATACCTATGCACCCGAATCTTCAGCTAACAATAGCAAAATATGATGCTATAGTAGATCAGGAAATGTATTAATGACTAGTATGGAGATTCATATATCTCTCTCACACACGACCGGATATAGCATTTATAGTAAGTGTAAGAAGTCAATTTATGCACAACCCGAAGGAGGTTCATTTGCAAGCGGCTTATAGAGTACTTTAGTATCTTAAGGGAACACCAAGAAAAAGGTATTTTATTCAAAAGAAATGGAGATTTGGTACTTGAAGCATACACTAATGCTGATTATGCTAGGTCTATCATTGATAGAAGGTCAACATCTGGACAGTGCACCTTTCTTAATGGAAACCTTGTGACATGGAGGAGCAAGAAACGAAGTGTGGTAGCTTGATCAAGTGCAAAGGCAAATTTAGGGTAATGACTCAGGGTATATGTGAACTACTTTGGTTGAAGATCATTCTTGAAGACCTAAAGATTAAGTGGGATGAGCCTATGAGACTCTTCTATGGCGAAAAATCTACAATCAATAGAGCTCACAATCTAGTACAACATGATTGAACAAAGCACTTTGAGGTTGATAGACATTTTATCAAGGAGAAGCTAGACAATAGGCTAATTTGCACGTCTTATGTGTCAACAAATGATCAACTCGTGGATGTTCTAGCGAAAGGGTTAAATAGTTGAATGTTTCAAACTATTTTATCCAAGCTGGGACTGCTTGAGAGGGAGTGTGGAAAAATTATGTGTAAATACTAGTTATTTTAGGGAAAATATTTTTGGGTTATATCTAAATAATAGGATTTGACCAAATATACTTATTGGGATTTGACCAAGTGTATTAGGCTAGGAATCCCATAATTAATAGGATTTGACCATGTATAGTTTCCTAATTTATGATAGATTTTTTTGTATAAAGGCTAACACTGTACGTAAAAATATAGAATAGTGCTATGAGATTTTCTGGTTCTATTCTTAATATTATTTCTATGTTCAGATTTTGACATTAGCATATGTAGAATAGATTAAATGAAAATACAAACTTAAAAATTTCAACTGATCTATTTCAAAATTTTCTATCAATTTATATTATTTTCAAATTTTATTTTGAACTTATATTTCCAAAGCCTAACCCCAAAGTTATTAGACTTGTTATAAATTATTCTAAGAAATTCTATTTAAATAAATTACTAAATTAAATTCATCAAACTTAACATTAATTTGAATTATTGTTGTAGACACCTCATTTTGACAATTTGTTAATAATTAAATGTTAATATTAGTGCAAATATGGCTAAATTGAAGATTTTTTTTTTTTTTGCATTTTTGAGCTTTATAATTAGAAATAAAAATTAGGAAAAATAAATCAAAAAAAAAAAAATAAATGAATAATACATGTATATAATATAGTTTTATAATCTGAAATAAAAAATTAAAAAATAAAAAAATAAAAAATTACTATTCATCTTTTTCTTCATTGGACAGCCCAACTGGCCCACTTTGAACTTATTTTCGGCCCACTCTGGACCTTTTTTCTACGAATCGAAGACAGATTTGGAAACTAGGCATGGAATAGTTTGTTTTGGTATAAATCACATGTTTTCATCAATAATTACTCTTTCAAATATGAACTTCAAATTTGGGAAAAACTCGTTTTTTGTACTTTCCTAAAAAATTAAAAAACATGTGAAAGTTGTTTTTAGACAATTTAATGATTTGGAACATTACAATATAGGAGGTACACATCATTTATTGTATTTAACTGGAAAGTTACATCGGTTTTGACTCGGATTATTCAAAATTTTGCCCATAACGTGTTTACAAGCCTTAGGTTTGGGATTGATTGATTATGAAGGTTTTGGTCGAATTGAAGCTTATAAATACCCTCCTCATCTTCTGTTTTGGAGGGAGGAAGGTTTGATTTCTCAAGACTCTGTCCAATTTAATTTTAATTCGGATTTTAGTTCTTAAGTTGTTCTTGATTTTGGGTTCTCAATTCTAATCGTCAAATTTCTTGTCTTATAGGGAAAATTAGAATAATTAATTTATATTGATTTGTTTGTAATCGTGAGGACTTCAAAAGCCCTCAATCAATTATCTCCCATCCTTGTCGATCTGCCATCATTAGTCGTCCACTGCCATGTCATCGTCGATCCTCTGCTATTGCTGCTGCCATCGCTGGACTGCTCCTGGTCATCATGGTCATCGAACCTGGTCGTCGCGAGTCATCCCTCGTTCATCCGCTCATCGATCCTCTGCACGTTGTCGCGGTCTTCATCCCTAGTTGTCTTCAATTCCTGTACGCGGAGCCGTCTTCATCCATGTAAGTTTTCCTTACCATAAATTACATGTATATGTATATGTATATGTATATGTATATAATAATAAATTATATATAATTAGTAATAAATATATGTTTTCATAGAAATAGATTAATAAGTGAAATTAGTTGAAGTTTTAATGATATTAATCATAATAATATTTGTTTGATGTTAATATATCATAGTAGTGTGAAGTTTGTGTTTATAAATAATTGTGATAGTTTTACATGAGTTTTTGTAATGATTAATATTATGATGATTTGTTTGTTTTAAAAAAAAAATCATTTTGACACCTAGAAAAATTTTATTTTTATAAATTTGTTCAAAATTAATTTGATAGATTTAAGAATCACATAAAATTAGATAATTTTTATTAAATCATAAAACTTAATGAAATTAAAGTGATAAGATTTCAAAATACTAAAATTGACCAACAAACTAAGTTTTTCTTAAAGGACTATATGTGGTATGATCTCGATTAGTGGGTATGTAGGTACCTAAATGGGCGACTCAAAATATGTAAAAAATTTATTTTTGTGATTTTGTTTGTTTCTCTTAGTTTAAGTAAATTTGTACATATTTGTAAATAATTAGAGCCTTATAAATAGTTTAGATTTTGAAATTAAGGTTTAAAAGAAAGCAATTTAAAATTGGAAAGCTATAGTAGTAACCGTTTAGGTCTTAATAGGTTAGCCCCCGGACTCAAGTTAATTTCTGGTTCTCGTTTTAAAAACGATTTTTTTTTGCGGATCAGTAGCAAAACCGAAATCAACCTACCTATTGGTTTTGGTTTATCTTTTTTCTCGACTTTAGTTGAGTGGCGACTCCAAAATATTTTCAAAATTCAAAATTTCCTTTAATTCTTATCAAGGATTCGTATTGAATGGGTTAGGGTTTAGTAAATAGAACTGGAAATCAAAACACAGGCTCGAAAATTGTCTTTTGATGCTTTGTACTTGAAAAAGCCCAATTTTTGCATGTAAATCCAAGTCATAATCCTTTTTCCCCCCACCTTAAATATCATGCACCTACACACACAATTATTCTTTTAATGCCTTGTCGAGCGTGAAAATTTCTTATTTCCTTAATTCGATCTACATTAAGCCTAACCCACTTAACATTGATACTTGGCACAATGAAAGAAAGGGGTTTGAAAAATTCTTTAAAAATATTTAATCTGAAAACTTTGGAGCTACCATTGACATTAGTTGGAAAAATAATAAAATTAGGGTTAGTTAGATCGATCAACCCTCAAAATAATTTTTTAGAAAATATTTAACCAAAAGATCTAAACTTAGGCTATCCTATTATACCTAAAAAAGATATCACTTATGGGCTTTTAAAATTTTACAGGCCTTAATTAAAATATCATATATATATATATATATATATACTAACATTTACAATAATAGTAAAAATAAAGAAGACAATGAAGTGATGAAAATTACTTGAACTCTGCTAAGATCCTAACAACCTGCAATGTGTAAAATGAGTAAAAATAAATAAATAAATAAATTCCTAAAAAGAAAAAAAAGATAAAGTTAGTACAAAATAATAAAGAATAATAAAAATACCTTTTTGATTGGATGAGAATGAATGAAGAAATACTAAGTTGTCCCATAGCAAATATGAAACAAATCATGATAATATATAAAATATGCTAAAAATTCAGAAAATATAATGATATGGAAAAATAAATTTTTCATTTATTTTTTTGCTCCGCTATGCTAGAATTGAGCCATCGTAATTCATTTTGATTTTATAAAACTTTAGTGGTTGGATAGATATTAATCTCTAAAAATTGTTTGGTTTATTTTTTTATCGCATCAAATTTTATTTAAAAAAAAATTTTCCTAGGTGCCTATCTTGCATGTCCAATTTTAAAAACTCTAAATGCAAGTCCTATTGAAGACACCAATTCGTTCGATTTTTGTTTATGAAAAATATCTAAGTGACAAAATAAAATTTCATATGATATGAACCTAATATCATTAGAATGCAATCTTTTTGTGAAATATGATTTTTGATGGAACAAGTTGTAATGCAAGTATGAATCACGCATATCTGGCCACAAAAACTTGATTCCAACGTAAGGTACACGAATCTACTAATGACAAGAAGCATGCGAATATGAACCTAATATTATTACAGATATTTATCACGGATCCATTTCGGTCAACGGAGCGCTGATGCGCAGCAGGCCAAGCTGGGGGGTCGCACTTCAATGAATCTTGGAATAGGCTGTCTTCCTCAAATCGCAAGCCCTGGATGCCGCGTAACTCGGTGATTCTCAGTTCCTGTCATGGATGGGCTCGGTGGCAGCAAAGTGTTCAGTGTAGTAAGGAGTGCGAGGTGGCTTGTTTCGAATGTTGTGGTCTTTGGGTTTTTTGCTTGTGCAGTCCATGCTTTGGTTGTTCGGTTCGCTATTGTAATGGTGAAATATAGTGCGAATCTAGAGGTAAAGAGGGAGGTGGCTAGAAGGAGAAAGGAGATGAAGAAGATGGTTTTGGGTTCAACGACTTCAGTGGGAGTGGCTGGGCGAGTTAGAGAAGAAGTTGGAGATAGGACGTTCGAAGGAGATGATGGTGATGGAAAGGAGGAGGTCGTTGATGGGAATCAAAATGCTCAAGTCATAGGACCAATCACTAAAGCCAGAGCTAAAGGACTACAGAATCTTGCACTAAGAGTCCTACATGACAGCATGGAACCGAATGAGGCTCATTTCGTTGATCTTTCGATGTTTGGATATTATGATTTCAATGAAAGGAGTATAAGCATACTTTAGGAGGACCCTAGAATCATTGAAGAGGATGGAATCGAGTTAAATGGAGCAATTCAAAGGAAACTGACTCGAAAAGCTTGAAGGCTGGTGACATTAAATGGCAGTTATATTGTTTTAATGCGTTGAATGACAGTTACATTGTTTTAATGCGTTGAATGACTGTCACATTGTTTTAATGCGTAGAAAGACAGTTACATTGTTTTTATTTTGCTTTTAATTTGTATTTTCACTTTTATGATGAGGAGGACTATAAATAGTCCATGTAATGAAACCTTAATCACTTTTGGTTGAATATTGAATTTGAGAAGTCATTTCTCTCCAAACCCTACTCTTATCAATCTTAGATTGTGGCGAGTAACGGCCTTGGATTTGTTGTGAGTCATATAAGCAAATTCAACGCTAAGACTAATTCCTTGCTAGTGCATCATATCTAGTGAGAATTAGATTTATCTATCCTTTTTTTTATTTGTTATTTGTTCTTAATTGAAATTTGAGCGATTGATCAATTGTGCGAGTGAGTTGAGCGAAACACACACTTTTAGATCTAGGCACATCATATTTTGGTATCAGAGCATCAGTTCGGTGACGGGACGAGAATCGGCAATGTCTAACGAGAGTGTGAATGCGGTTGTTGGCAATGAAGGGAGTAGCCAGCTCGCAGGAGGCAGTTAAGGGAGACGTATCGATGGTGCTAGGTCATGGGAGGAGCAGATGCAAGATATGATGACGATGTTCACCGCCTTGGGAAATTGGATGGATCATATGATGGCCATGCAACAACAACAGATGATGAATCAATAACCACAGCAAGTGATTAATCAACCACCACAATAGGTGATTAATCAACTACCCCAGCAGATCATCTATCAACCACCACCAACCCAACCTGGAGATGTCGCAGTTAGGAGGGAAGAGATTAGAGGAGGTGATAATATCATTCCTAGAGAAGGTGGGGGAGACAATTTTGGTAGGGATGACTTTCGACTTCCATGAGGTCTGGAGTTCGTTAAATTACAGATGTCATCTTTTACTAGTGGGAGTTCCATGGATGATTACCTGGATTGGGAAGGCAAGATAGAGAGGATATTTGAGCGCTATGAAATAGAAGGATATACCAGGGTTAGACTTGCAGCAGTGGAATTGACTGGGTATGCGGTGTTATGGTGGAAGAGTACCAACAACACTAAGAGAAGAGAGGGGGAAGCCGAGATTCGTACCTGGCAGGAGATGAAACGTGTTCTGAGGCGACGATTTGTTCCTGAGTATTATCGCCATGAGTTGTACATGCGCCTCCAGACATTAAGGCAGGGGAGCAGAACAGTGGAAGAATATGTTCAAGAGTTTGAAACCATGATGATTCGAAGCGGATCTGCTGACCTCCTGAGCAAACCATGGCTAGGTTTGTTACAGGGTTAAAATATGAAATTTCATGTGTAGTAGAGCTCTAGAGGTATGAAACCTTAGCCGAGGCTATTCAACTAGCCCTTAAGGTGGAGAGACAGAGACGTTCCATTGCCAGTAGAACGAATACCAATAGGTATGGGTCATCTAACAAGTCTTATAACATTGATAATAAGACCTCTGAGAAGATGAATAAATCTCCAGCAATGATAGATGCAAAAGTAGAGAAGAGTGGTAATGGGAAAGGGAAGATGACATATGGGGAGGATCAAAGGCGAGATGTAGTAGGATCTTCAGGAGGAAAAGGTCATAAAATTAAATGTTTTAAATGCCTGGGAGTTGGCCATATAGCTTCTCAATGCCCAAATCAACGGGTTATGGTTATTGTGGAAGCTGTGAGTGAGGATGAGAAGGAAAAGGTAGAAGAACCTGATGATTTGTCAGCCACGCTAGATGAGTACTATGGGGATGTGACTGCTAAGGAGCATGGAGATAGAGGGGATGATCAGTTTGTGTCGATTAATGTTTTGCGTAGGGTGTTGGCTACTACACCAACAAGAGAAGAAAGCAGAGGGAGAACTTATTCCACATTGCTTGCAGGGTTAAGGGTAATTGTTGTGCTCTCATCATTGATGGGGGTAGTTGTACCAATGTAGTAGCTGCTACTTTGGTTGAAAAATTAAAGCTGCCTACCACTTCACACCCAAAGCCATATAGGTTACATTGGCTGAATGAGCAGGGCAGTTTGCATGTGACCCAGAAAGCAGCGGTGCCATTTAGTGTAGGAGAGAGGTACCAGGATGTGATTGTATGTGATGTACTTCCCATGTGTGCATCTCATATACTTTTGGGGAGGCCCTGGATGTTTAATAGGAAGGTATTGCATGATGGGTGTAGGAACACTTATGCGTTCCAGAAAGATGGTAAGAAGATTGTTCTATTGTCTATGTCACCAGCTAAGGTGCTAGAGACTCAGAGGCAACTGAATAGATTAATGAAGAAAAAGGCATTGTTTGTTGGGTAGAAGGAAGTGGAAGCGGTTATCAATGCCAAGGGACCTATGTATTTATTACACATTAGGTATGTTTTGGAAGTAGAAGAGAAATTGCAGGTACCACAAGCTGTAGAGAAGGTGTTACATGAATTCCAAGATGTTTTCCTTGGGGAGTTGCCTAGGGAACTACCACCTGTGAGGGGTATTGAATACGCCATTGATTGACTACCTTGAGCAGTGTTACCAAATAGACCTTATCGTATGAATCCAGAAGAAGCCAAGGAATTAAAGCGACAGGTGGATGAATTGGTTGAGCGGGGACTTATGAGGGAGAGTACCAGTCTTTGTGTTGTACCAGCACTTTTGGTTCCTAAAAAGGATGGTACATGGTGCATGTGCATCGACAGCAGAGCCATTAACATGATCACCATCAAGTACAAGTATCCTATTCCTTGTCTTGATGATATGTTAGATGAGCTTCATGGTGCACAAGTGTTTTCTAAGGTTGACCTTAGGAGCGGATATCACCAAATCCGCATGAGAGCGGGTGATGAATGGAAGACCGCTTTCAAAA
This sequence comes from Combretum micranthum, assembly GCA_024138025.1. NCBI lineage: Eukaryota > Viridiplantae > Streptophyta > Magnoliopsida > Myrtales > Combretaceae > Combretum > Combretum micranthum. Next base: position 263,514 of record JAMXBD010001244.1, read on the forward strand.
CGCGCCATGGGTTATATGAATGGTTGGCAATGCCATTTGGCTTAACCAACGCACTCAGTATGTTCATGTGGCTCATGAATCATGTCTTGAAGGATTTCCTAGGAAGGTTCGTAGTGGTGTACTTTGATAATATCCTGATTTATAGCCAGGATATGGATAGTCACATTAACCACCTGAGAGAGGTCTTTTTTGTTTTAAGGGCTCAAAGGTTGTATGGAAATGTCAAAAAGTACTCTTTCTGTCAAACAGAGGTGGTAATTCTAAGTTTTGTAGTGTCTGGTGAAGGAGTTAGGGTTGATGAAGAAAAGATTAAAGTAATTATAGATTGGCCCACACCTCAATCAGCAGCTGATGTGAGGAACTTTCATGGATTGGCATCATTCTACAGAAGGTTTGCCAAAAACTTTAGTAGCATTGTAAGTCTTCTAACTGAATTAACAAAGAAGAATGTTTCTTTTGTGTGGAATGACAAAATTCAAAGGAGTTTTGAGGAGATTAAGGCATGTTTGACTAGTGCTCCAGTATTAGCTTTACCAGATTTTGAGAAAACCTTTGAACTAGAATGTGATGCATCTGGAGTTAGCATAGGGGCTATTTTGATGCAGGAAAGGTGACCCATTGCTTATTTCAGTGAGAAATTAAGTGGAGTACCTTTGAATTACTCCATATATGATAAGGAGTTCTACTCCTTGGTTCGAGCACTTATGGTGTGGCAGCATTATCTTTTGCCAAAGGAGTTCATTATCTACATCGACCATGAGTCCTTGAAGCATTTTAAAGGTCAACAACGATTATCCAAGCGCTAAGCCAAGTGGGTGGAGTTTTTGGAGAGTTTTACCTATGTCATCAATTATAAAAAGGATAATACCAATGTTGTAGCGGATGCTTTATCTCGCAGTATGTCCTTATTACATCCCTTCAGGCAAAGTTACTTGGGTTTGAATTAATGAAGGGGCAATATGCTACTGATAACTGTTTCAAGTTGATTGTTGAGCGTTGTTCTGGGGGAGAAGTAGTTGATGGGTACTATATGGTAGATGGATTTTTGTATAAGGAGGGAAAACTATGTATTCCCTTGGGATCGATTAGGGAGATGTTAGTGTGAGAGGCCCATGCTGGGGGTTATCTGGGCATTTTGGTGAGAAGAGGACTTTAGAATTGTTGAAAGAACATTTCTATTGGAAGGATGAAGGATGTTCATAAGGTGTTGGAGCGATGTGTTGTGTAAAAGGGCCAAGGGAAGAAAGGAGTCGAGGGCGAATATATGCCATTACCGTTGCCAACTCAACCATGGAGAGATATTAGTATGGATTTTGTCTTAGGCCTTCCTAGGACACAAAGAGGCAAAGACTCCATCATGGTGGTTGTGGACAGATTTAGTAAAATGTCCCATTCCATACCATGTCACAAAACAGATAATGCCCTTTATATTGCTAACCTTTTTGTGCAGGAAGTTGTTAAATTACATGGAGTTCCCTACAGCATTGTCTCTAATAGGGATACCAAGTTCCTCAGCTATTTTTGGAGGACACTTTGGAAAAGACTTGGTAGCAAGCTCATGTATAGCACATCCTGTCATCCTCAAACTGACGGACAAACTGAGGTTGTCAACCATACTCTTGGAGCTTTACTTAGAGTGACGGTTAGCAAGCACCTTACTGATTGGGACTTGTGTCTTCCTGTTGTTGAGTTCGCTTATAATAGGTCCATACATAGTTCTACTGGTAAGCCTCCCTTTGAGGTTGTGTATGGATACAATCCTACCCTACCATTGGATTTGATAGCTAAACCAGCAGCAAAGGAAGAAATTTTGAGTGAAGTAGAGCGTTCACAGCAAATCCAGAAGACTCATCAAAAGGCAGCTGAACATCTCAAGAAGACCCAAGAACAACAGTAGATTCAGGGTAACAAACATAGGAAGGCTAGATCATTTAGCCCAGGAGATTTGGTTTGGATTCATCTTGGTAAGGATCATTTTCCTAATAAGCGATCACATAAGCTATCTCTCAGAGCGGATGGACCTTTCATGATCCTAGAGAAGATTAAAAACAATGCCTATAAATTGGAGTTACCAGGAGACTATGGCGTTTCAGCTACCTTCAACATTGTTGATCTTTCACCATACACACCAGAGGATTCATGTGAATACCCATCAGATTTGAGAGCAAATCTTCCGCAACCCCGAGGAGATGATGGGAATCAAAATGCTCAAGTCATAGGACCAATCACTAGAGCCAGAGCTAAAGGACTATAGAATCTTGCACTAAGAGTCCTACATGACAGCATGGAACCGAATGAGGCTCATTTCGTTGATCTTTCGATGTTTGGATATTATGATTTCAATGAAATGAGTATAAGCATACTTCAGGAGGACCCAGAATCATTGAAGAGGATGGAATCGAGTTAAATGGAGCAATTCAAAGGAAACTGGCTCGGAAATCTTGAAGGCCGGCGGCATTAAATGGCAGTTACATTGTTTTAATGCGTTGAATGACCGTTAAATTGTTTTAATGCGTAGAAAGACAGTTACATTGTTTTTATTTTGCTTTTAATTTGTATTTTCACTTTTATGATGAGGAGGACTATAAATAGTCCATGTAACGAAACCTTAATCACTTTTGGTTGAATATTGAATTTGAGAAGTCATTTCTCTCCAAACCCTACTCTTATCAATCTTAGATTGTGGCGAGTAACGGCCTTGGATTTGTTGTGAGTCATATAAGCAAATTCAACGCTAAGACTAATTCCTTGCTAGTGCATCATATCTAGTGAGAATTAGATTTATCTATCCTTTTTTTTTATTTGTTATTTGTTCTTAATTGAAATTTGAGCGATTGATCAATTGTGCAAGTGAGTTGAGCGAAACGCACACTTTTAATTCTAGGCACATCAGTCGTGGTCTATAAATGTCTATCACGGTGGAGGTTGGAGCTTGTCACTCTCCGAGAGGTATCCTAAATGTAGCAGTCCACCACATACAATATCAAGACTTAAGAATGATTATCTTAGTCATGCGAAAGTCTCGATATTATATATAAGGCATACAACATGGTAATATGAGATGCCATTAGGAAGTGTGGTTTAAGCAAGTAATAATGAACAAACAAGAATCTAGGAATAAAGTTAACCCACAATAACAATTAAGAGTCCATACAAAGTCTTAGGGGCATTTTCCTGCAAATCTCCAAGGACCATATAGAAATTTCTAAGTCTTTTACAAGAAAACTTAAATACTTTCACCAAAAGATTTTAGAGGAAGTCTATTGTAATTCTTCGAGTAGATTTCCCCTAAAAAGCTCCCAAAAAGATGATTACATAAGTGGAGACCTTAGATATAAGATCAAATGGTCCTGCGTGTACAAAAATCTATAGGAGTGTAAGCTATACGAGCTTAGTGAGAATATTCATGATTAACATACTCGAAACAAAGATATCAGCTAAGTTTATTATACAAGAAAGTGAAATGCAATAAACACGTGAGCATACAAAACATATGGTTTTCTAGGAACCATATGTAGAATGAATTTACGTTATTCATTCGGGGTTAGGTATTCCGACAAATTAAAACCAATAATTTTAACGAAACAATTTTTATAGTTCTTATCGGCTACTATTCGCCATAAAAAACATGTAGATCTTATCAACTCCTACTTGCCATCAATTTGTATAGATCTTACCGTCTCCTACTTGCCACATGCAGATACTACCAGTTATGTCAACCACTACTATTATATCCTTGTCCCACCAATTGTATAACAACGAATGCAATGAGACTCAATTCATGAAGTGTATGCATTAAATTTTATTTAGAGTCTTAGCCATTTAATTTCAATTTCTTACAAGTGATCAACCAATTTCAGACACTTCAACATGCTAGTAGAACATATAATTAATTATAGGCAATTCATGACTCAATATGCGTAAGGTTTTTTCGCCAACATTATAAGTCACATGTACTCTCCATTTTTATCTTTTTCTTTCTTCTAGTGCTACTATACTACAAGCGCATTCATAAGTATGAAAAGTAAGGAAAGTAAACTCACTCGACCATGACTTGATCGTATTTCCTTGATTGTAATAATCTTTGGGATAGTAAATGTCCTCCTCTTCGTTTCCTAAAAAAGGAAATACCTAAAATGAGTATTCCATGGAAGATCTAATCAAATTTTCTAATTATATCTTCTAGTTGAGGTAAAATTCATATTGCTGGAAATTTTAACTTAAAATGGCTATAACTTGCTCATTTTAACTCAGAATTTCACATATTATATACCGTTTTCTACCAACTCGAAAAGTTATATCCGTTTCTAAGGTTATTTTATCATAAAAATTCATTTGGGTCCCAAAAAAGAAAGGTACAGAATCTTCACGAAAATTCAAGCTTTCAAAACATAATTTTTCAAACTTTTCTCTATCAAAAATTCTTGTACAAAAACATAGATATTTGTATAGTTGGAAAATTCCTTTTAACAAACACATACACTCATATTGGATGTATGAATTTAGCGGTGTTGTCTCAACAATGATTTTTGTAAAGTAATGTGTCTTGAAAGTTGGAAAAAAGTTAAGACTTAAAAATTCACTTTAGTTTGTTGGAAAAATTCCGTGAATTATCATAAGTGAGTGTTTCCTTCTTTTAACTTCATTTCTTAACTTTTTGAGAATAAGTTAATTTAAAAAAAAAATTTAGTCTTTTTAAGATTTCTACCAATTTTAATTCTTATGATTGAAAAGCGAAGTTTCTCTAAATATTTCTTGGTAGTGACTAAAATTCCTTAAAGTAGTTAATTGTCTGTTTATATGTGCTTGATTTTCCAAAGTTAGATCCACTTTAAATAATAATGATCTTTTAAGCTATTTACTAATGTTATTTCCTAAGTAACATTTGTCTCTAGAAGGTTAACTTTTGATGATTTTGTAAAACATGTTTAGTCCTTAGTGTTTTAGAGTGTTGGTGCGAACCTCATAAATAAGTTTAAGAAAACCTTTGTCAACCAAGGAATTAGCAATATTGAGTTTTAAAGGAACCTTCTTATTTTATTGGTTTAAAAAGAGTGTGTGTAATAAATCTACTTTGTTTATTCTTTGATGAAATCCATTGTACTATTATTACTATAAACTTGTGATTGACTTATCTGAATTTTGGAAAAGATTTGTTAAGATAAAAGTTTAAGTTCTTTTATGGAAAAATCATTTTCTAAGTGGCAAAAATTCATCTTTAAAGAGAGTTCTTTTTTTTTTCTTTATTTAAGAAAATTCCTTTTTATTTTTGTTGAGACAATATCAACATATTCATTCATGTTTATAAATATGCAGTCATGAGAAAAAAAATAATATCACATAATAAGATAAAGATATATATAAGAAGCAATATAAGCATAATATGGTCAAGTATTTGGAGCTTTAGCTTTATCAAGGTATCCCATAACTAAGAATAGACTAGTTCCAAAAAGAAAAAGAAAAAGAAAGAAAGAAAAAGCGTAATAAGAGTAATAATAAGAGCATAATAATGTAAGCATAATAGTAAAAGCATAATAAAAAAACATAATATATGAACAAGAACAAAACATGAATATAATATTACTTTCTTAACCTCTATGGGTCTTTAGAAAACACACACTATATTCATGTTAAGTTACATAAATATAAGAACTAATCTATTAACAATATAAAAATATAAGAATACATGTCTGAATAAGAACAAAGTATGAACATATTGTTGCTTTCCTAACCTCTTATAGGTTTTTAGAAAACATACACAAAGCTCATACTAAATTACATGAACATGAAGAAGGTTTAGGATAATTACCTATTGGTTTAGAAGAAGAAGGAAGTGGTTAGAGAGAAATTTGTGGAGTGATTTTGGAGGAGTTTTGGTATGTAAAAGAAGTCTGTGAAAGAAATAGAGGAAGATAGGGTGTTTTTTATTAGAATTTTTGTGGAGACAAAATTAGATGTAATAAAATAAATTGAAAAAGAAATAGAAATAGAGAAAGGGGGGGGGGGGGGGGGGGGGGGGGGGGGGGGGGGGAAGAGAGAGAAAGGAAAAAAGTGAATTTTTATTTTTTTTATTTTTGTTAATAAAAATGATTAAGATGAGAGATATGAGTGATGTGAAATTGTATTAGAAAAGAAAAAAAGTAAGAAATAGGTGTATAGGTAGTAAAAATAAAGAGTGAGAAAAAGTAGAGATAAACGAATAGTAATGAATAGTAGAATAGGATAATGAATAATAAGCAAGACTAATAATCTACTGATAGTAAAGAAGATACACGTATAAATGCGATATTTGATATTTTTAGCTACCAAAAAATTATAAAACTAATATTTTCGAAGTCCTTGTATTATTAAGAATCTAATGATATCATCAAAATATTTTTACCATTCCGAGCCTCGAGACATGCTTTTTGAGAACTGATCCTGTTTGGATCCAAAACATGCTAAAATTAATGAATCTAATATTTTTAATCTTCCCTATATTATTACTAAATATTTTCCACAATTATCTCAATTTCGTTGCTTAAGGGTTAAGAGCGCGGGATTGCTAGATCTAAATACTAGGGTTTATTGTAGTCTTTTGTTGACTTTCAGGATTTCCAGTTAACCTCTAATTCTAAGATTTAAGCATAAATTTAGCATGAAATTCGAGGGTTTACAGGAATGGGTCAATGTCCATGTTCGGTTTCTCGGTGTTGTAATGGGTTACAATCACGAGGCTAAATGGTGCTTGTAAATCAATGGTGATGATGAGTTTGGCTTAGAGAGAGGAAGGGTTAAGTTCTATAGGGAGACCTTGGTAGAGTGAGGTTGAAGATGGAGTTCCCCGATGAAGAAGATGGTTCCTTCTTTCCTACCCCTTTGATAAATTTATATGCACCCATCTTCTGATCCATGTCAGGAGCTTTAGGTCCCCTTCATGAGATTAAAATCCAATTCTTAAGTAAAGCTTTAGATTTCAATACTTAGATTTGTTCTCATCCAATAAGGTTTTATGAAAATCTTCATTATCCATGCATGGAAATCAATATAATTACACCTAACTTGGATAATAAGGGTCGGATTTGCTTTACCCTCATCAAGATCAAATTACTCATTTACTATACTGTATCCAAATACACACATTATAATATATTAATAAAAAAATTTGTCCATTTGAATGAACCAAAAGTTTATTTTAATTAAAATTTGGTTTAAAACTAATCTTTAATTAGTTGTAAATTAATGATTAAAGGATTGTTTGAAAAAATTAGTTTTAAATAAAATCGACCCATTTGATCAATGAACTCAAATCTAGTCTAATTATATATGTGCATTAGGACTCGCTTTAAGCTTTGAGACCTATAAAAATATGAATCTCGAATCAATCGACATTCATTATATTTTTGTCTCTTTATGTTTTGCAATTTTTTTATTTTCTTAATTTCGGGGTGTTTTCTAAATTTTCAATTTTTTGTATTTTCCTTTTTGTGTAAACCTGAAAAAAAAAAAAAAAGAAAGAAAGGAACAGTAGAGGATTGACAAAAATGGGGTGTCTACATGCCCTTAAAGTCAAACTCTACTTTAGCTAATATTAAGGGATAATTATCAACCAACATTTGATAAAAATCATTACCTAAATTTCCCCTACCAAGCACCATTTCACTCCCCTATCACACAACATTTCTTTCATCAAGTTTTCTCTCAAAATTCATTTCAGACCTCCATCTTCAAGTCAAGATACATGTAGGTATAAGTAAACTATTACTTATCTTTTTCTTTGTTAATTTAGTAAGCTAGATACGTTTACTTAGTGTTCTTGTTAGTTAATGTTGAATATAAAGTTGTTAGTGATATTGATGCTAGATAAGTGAAGTTCAGTAATGAATTAATAGTCTAAGTCTTAAATCATTGATATAATAGGCTTTTGTTAGATTGATGAAGTTGATGTTGTGGATAGATAAATGTAATGTAAGTATATGTGTGTAATGCTAACTTGAACTTACAGGATGAACATATAAGCCTTATATCTTGATGTGGAAGTGTATTTTTTGGAAATAAGATCATAATAAGTAGTTTAAAAGTGTAAAAATTTCAAAGTTTGAAAATACAAATTAGGGTTTAGTGTATCATGAGCATGGTATAAGGTGTAGTAGTCTCGGATCAAGTTATTTTGGTTGATCACGGGCATGGCCAAGACATTAGTAGTTATTGGTGTATGCAATTTAACTGATCATGAGCGTGATTAAGACCTTAGTAGCTGCTGATGTTTGAGGGATAGCTAATCACAGGCGTGATAAAAACCTAAGTAGCCTCGAATGTTTAGGTTTTGGCTAGTCGCTGGCGTGATCAAGGCCGCGATTGAAGCGGCAATCCGTATCACGATCGTGATGAATGAACGTGATCTCCTCTATTTTCTTTTCCATATGAGAAGCTCTTGATCACTAGCATAATGGTGCTCGTGATGATGATTATGGCCTTAATCATGGTCTTGATCATGACCGTGATCTTTTGATCCCTATTTGCCCTGTTTTATATATAAAAAATAAATAAAGATAATAATATGATATAATATATGTGTATACAAAAGCTAGTTTAAGACCTTTTATGGAACCTTACTCAAATTAGATTATAGAGTCATAGATTATGAATATTAAGTTATACTACTTAGATTTAATAAATTAGTTAAGTTTAGTAGTTGAATAATACCTAACTAAAGCACTTTATAACTTCTTAAAGATTAACGAATTAGGACTATGATAACAAAAATTTAGGATACTCAAACACTAATAGAAATTCTTATATGGTTGCATACTTAGTAATACATGTTTATTGTCTTATAGGAGCTATAAATGTAAACCCGTAAACTTTTTGGTACTTTTAGAAAATAATCCTAGAGTTAAATACCGAAACTGAAATCCTAAAAACCAACCCAAATTAAAACCAAAATCTAAGCAAGATCAAATACCAAATTTCTTAACCTTAAGAAAATAAGACCATTCAAAAACAAAAGGGAAAAAAAAATCAATAATTGTTAGACTCAAAGTCCGTATGCTAAATAATTCACCTATCTGACCTCTAACACGAAAATCAAGACAGTATATCCAAACAAATTTGATGAAAAAATTATAAAACCTTATAACTTTCAATGAATTTTAGAATAAAAATTTTACATTAATACTAAAAGTTAACCCGAATCAACACAAAACCCTGGACTCAATTAAACAATCTCGATAGTTGTGAAATATTAAATAAATCATAAAAATAAAGTAAAACTTAAATTTTAAACCAAAAATATAAGTATGACATAAACTCCCAGATTTAAAATTTTACGAGAAAATCTTAAAGTTGGAATTGAAACCAAAATCCTAAAAGTCAGCTAGGTCAATAACAAGCCTTAGTGAGACTAGATCCAGCAATCCTGCCTTTGAAACTTGAGAACAATAGAAATGAGTTATTAGAGGATGATAGTTCGAAATAATATAAGTAGCCTAAAAAGATTAAATTAGTCGAAAATTTGATTGTTTCAAACCGAATGTGATCAGTTCTCAAAAAACGTGTTTCAATGCTCGTGATAGTAAAAATATTTTGGAAATCAATATAGATTCATAATTTTATAAGGATTCATAAAATATTAGTTTCATAATTTTTTAGTATCTAAAAATCTCAGATATAGCATTTTTATGCATATTTTCTTTACTATCGATAATTTATTTGTTTTGTTTACTATTCATTATACTATTTATACTATTCATTATTATTCATCTATCTCCACTTTTCCTTACTATCTATTTCTTGCAACCTATATACGTATTCTTACATTTATTTTTTTAATATTACTTTTTACTAAACTTCTCTTACACTTTACTTACTTTTCATTACTAAAATTAATTTTTTATCACATTTCCTCCCCCTCTCTCCTTCTAACTGTCCACTCTTTCCCTCTTTTCTATCTATTTTATTTTCTTTTTCAATTAATTTTAATCACATAAATTTTACTCTTAAGCTCTATAAATACCCTCTCCCTCCTTCACTTTTTTATATACTTTTCTTTCATCATAACAACTCTATCAAAATCTTTTCTCAACTTCTCTCTCTAAAATTTCCTCTCATACTTTCCTTTCTAAATTTCTCTTCCAACTTTCATTATTTCATCCATCTTCGATATTCATTCATCTTACGTAAACACTAAAAACCCTCTCTTTAGTTCACGTTAACATAATGTGAACACCATGTGTGTTTTATTTCCATCTATAACCTCATGAGCTTTATGTTAGGGAATGAAAATATAAAGACACTATGTTGCTCATGTCATTGTTCAACTCCATATTATATTCATGTTTTTAACCTAACTTCCTCTATGTTATCATATATAAGTATGTAAATATATATTTTTAGAGCTTAAAGCTCACTAATCTAATATTTCATTCATATTTTTATTTCTTTGTTCATTTATTTCATGTAAATTTTTAAGACTAGTCATTCTAGTCTTGGACTTGTCTTCATCAAGCAAAAAAATTTTTTTCTTTCTTTTTGGATTTGTCTATAATTTGGGGAGCCTTGACATAAATCTAATACTCCCATGATTTTTCTTATTTGTTCTCTTATTTTTCTTAAGAGACTTACCCAAGTGTAAGTCTAGGAATACTTAAATAAAAATCTAATACTTCCAAAATTTTCTTTTTTTTTTTCTTAATCTTTTTTTTATGCATTTTCTTTCCTCTTTTTGGAACTTGTCCATGTTAAGTTTCGGAAAGCCTTGATGTAAGCTAAGACTTCCTGATACTTGACTTTACATATATGCTTATTTAATTTTCTATATCTCTTATATTCTATATGAGTTATTTTTCTTTTATCATATAGCATAATCATAAGTTCATATTCATGTATGATTATAATATTGTTGTCTTAATGAAAATTTTCAAAGAAATAAAAGGAGTTCTTTTCTTTTATGAATTAATAAGACTAAACTCTATAAAAATATTTTTTGACAATTAGGAAAAATTTCCAATAAAACTTATGATCATGATTCAATAACCTCCTTTTCAAAAATTTAAATAGGTTCAATCGTAAACTTTTAGTGTTATTTTATGAAAGGTTTCTTGAAGACTTAATTATGAGGATTCATTATTCTCTTTTCAAATAGTAAAACAAATTTATTATTAAATCTTAATGTTGATAATTTTTTGTTATGCAAACTTTTCTTAAAAACTTATTTATAAGATCAATACCAACACTTTGATAAACATAAAGAACCAAATAATTTTTCTGAGTCAAATTTAAAATTAACCCACTAGTTTAAAAATCCACTTAGAAATAAAATCAGTATACAACTTAAGGAACTAAGTTTTAAGAAGTAAATTCATTATCTTTTAATGAAATTAAGGAAACATAAATAATAGTTATAATAATTAGACATACATTTGTAACAACTCAAAATTTTAGTTTTCTTCCAACAACTCCTTAAATACCTAAATATTGATAAACTTATAATAAAGAAAAAGGTATTATAAAAAGTTAGAACAAGCCATTCACTTAATTTCCCTCATGATGAAACTTAAAACATTTTAGAGGTAATAAAACTTACAATGATTTTTCTTCATAATCACATAAATCTTCCTGTTTTGGAAAATAATTAATTAAAAGAAGTTTAGTATGAAAATAAAATATTCATGAACTCTAACACAAATATGGAATCATAATTTTCTTTTAAGTTTCATATTTAAAAAATCTAAGAATTAAAATTTTATTTAAGGATTAAACTTAAGAAAATTTCTATAAGGAAAAATACTTTTGGTTCCATGCTACCAATGAATAAAACCATGTCTTATAAAATAAATTATTGAATAAATTCGATTCAAATATGAGACCTCTGAGATTTCAAAACATATATTGAACTATGAATTTTATTTATTTATATTTATTAAGTCACATATTTACAAAATAGCAAATTTAATCATAAGTTAAAGAATCTTTCACATAAATTGTTTCCAAATTTTATTTTTAAGAAAACTTGTAAATATTAAATGATTTACAAAAGTATAAATATTTATAATTTTGCTATATAGTATCTAAGTGAAATAAAACTTGGAATATTTCAATTTTAAAGGTTGGAATTTTCATGTCTATTTTGTACCGACCTTTTTTGAAACCTAAATAGTATTAAATGTAAAAAATAACCTTATAAATAGATAGATCTTTTTGAGTAGATAAAAAACGACATCTAATATGCAAAATTCCGAATTAAAATGGGCAAGTTATGGCCATTTTAAATTAGAATTTCTCTTCATTCGAATTTTGACGAAAATAACAAATAGAGTTAAAAAGTTTATGTACAACCTCTATGAAATACTCATCCCAAGTATTTCTTTTGTCTAGGTAACTATAAATACGAGACTCCCCTTCTTGAGGATTATTACGATTAAGAAGATTACGATATGGATGAGTGAGTTTTTCCTCCTAAATTCTTTACCTTGTTTGTTCTTTTAAATGGTTGCATTAGTTTGATAAGAAAAGATAAAAAATGGGTATGTGTTGGGGATTGTTAAGGGTTAAGCATGTGTTTCTTTTGCTTGTGTGATTAAGTGAATGCTAAGCATATCACAACACTAGAATGTTTGTTTAACTATGTTTATTCATTTATATGCTTGATTGCTATGTGTGTTTAAATTGATTGATCTCTCCTAATAAATCATAATATGGAATGGAATTAACAAGAAAATGGTCATGCATAGTATCCGTCGAGTCACATTTTGGAAAGTTGCTACTCTTACGCGTAGAGTTGGATGGGTTGCAAGCGTACTTGGACATGAACCCTGCTCCTTCTTAGAGAATTCACATTGCTGGGGGAATATGACCCTAATTTCGGAGCTGTGCCAACTGACTGCTATGATCAGGTGCCTGGGTGCTAGTAGTAGAAGATCAAGAAGACCTTCATCAATAATTCCCTAACTCTTGATATAAAGGGCGCAAATCATTCTGTGTATAGGTTCCGAATAACTATACATATATATGTAGTCTTCATGCGATTGATACATAAGCATAGCATATGCTTGGTTAACCAACTTGTTTGTCTATGAGTGTCAGTGTGAATGATGAGGAAACATCTCATTAAGCTTGTTGTAAGCTTATACCCCCATAGTTTTTGTTGAAACAAGTATGCTTAAGACTTCATTCGAGGACGATATATTAGGGAAATCATTAGCGGATCTTTAAGCCCTTGTGGAAGGAGTGGCAACATAAGATGGATTTACTTTCTCGTAATTTCTTTATGAGCAAAATATGATATGTTGATATTTTGGAGATTTTTAGGATGTGTATTTATGTAGACTTGAAGATATTAGCAGGGGTATGCCCCTAAGAATTGTAATTGACCTTATTTATGTTTTATGTTAAGTATTTCTCTTGCCTTGTTACGTAATTGTTATCAAAGTAAATTGCACTAGTCCATGCATTTCCTCTTATGTATTGTACGCTTTGTACATGATATGGAAGCCATTATGTGACTAAGTCATTTATAGGCTTTAATATTGTGTATAGTGGATTGCCATATTTAGGATACCCTTTAGGCGTCACAATAAATCAATACCTAAATCTCCTGTTAGATTATTACATCGAGTAAGCCGAGATGCATAGGTGTCCAACTATAATCTTCTCACACTATTTGTGTATGAAATGTAGTACCATGTATTCTTAAATATAACCAGAATTAATCACATGCATGGGGATTAGGAAAATGATGCATGTTGTATGATGTGAGATTAAGTGACAAATTTTAATGTTAAAAGTGAAAACCACTTATTTATTAATGATTATGCAATGTATACTCTTGATTGTTTGGAAATTGAATGGTCACCAAGTAATTTGACGTAAAAGTGCAATTGATCATTAAATAAAGTAGACATGCATTGCATAACATCATAATTTTCTTTTGCATTGTGTTCACATTACGTATTAACTTCTTAACCTTAGAATAATGCTTTAGACTATCTAGTGAATCTGTTTAAGATTACCCTTAAGCTATCAATCCACTAGGTACTAAGTAGGCATCGAAGGATATTGCCTGATGAGAGATGACATTGAGATGTTAATACTCAATGGAGTCTCTGAGTTCTAAGGAAAAGTGAAAGTTATATTACTTATATGTACATATATAAACAAAAATGAATTTGAAAAGAACTTCTTCTTCCTTAGTTCTTTGTCTCCCCTAGATGTGAATTACTTAAGCTAGTCCTTCAATCCCTTAGAGAGAGCATAAATCTCCATCGATTTGGATCCCGATCATCCACACTATGTTTGTTGCATATGGTTAACTATTGCATCGCATATGTTTGATAACTAAACATTGATTGACATTATTTGAAATGTGTTATGATTTGGTTATTCACTAAGCTTGGTGTGCTTATGCTCCTATAGATTGTTGTATACAAGATTTAAGGGGGAAAGACTGAGAATGAGGAGTTGAAGCTAGTATAGATGTCAAAGCTGTTTGATTATTAACTAGAAAGAGAATACTTTTTTTTTTTTTTTTTTTTTGTAATGAAGCTTTTTGGAGACTAATATTTGTAATAGTTTAAGCAAATGTAATATAGAATTTTAGAGATCTTTTGCTAAAGTGTAATGTTGAGGTCTTTTGAAGACCAAGGTTGTAAAGTCATGGTGTAATGTTCAAAGATTTTTGTAAAGTTTTTCTTATATATGACTTGTATGTATGCAATATCTTTCTTATTCCATATAACCTTCGATCATGTTTTAATTGTCCATGCCACAATGTATTCAAGCAGTTCTATGCACATGTATCTTTCTAAAAGTCTTAGATAAAATGAAATAAATATTTATGACTTCAGTTTGTTACATGTTACTTGGATATTACTAGGGTACCCTAGGGTGGTGTGACATGAGTTAGTACCAGAGCATGATTGTGAGACTAAGAAAGAAATTGAATGTATATAAGACCCTTATACGAATATCTTTAATTAGATATACTAAAGTTTAAGTTGATAAATATGAGTAAGTATAAAATATAAATGAAGGAGTGAGGGTAGACTTAAGGGGCTCAAAAATGAAAGTGTTGTATGTGGCATGTGATGGTGGATCATGCAACATATGTGATGTAGTTGTGTTGTTTGGTTGCTAACGGATATAACTAGATTATTTATGATTATAATGACAAAGTTGACTAATTGGAAATCAAATTTAGCAAACGTAGATTAAGACCAAGGAATGCTCAACCACATGTACCAGAGGTTCAATCCCAAGCTTCTATACCTACTGAACAGATGTAACTTAAGCCATAAAATGTACATCCACCACCTCCAGATAGGTTGGAAACAATCTTACGAACTATACAATAGTAGAATACCTTAATTTTGCAATCTTTACAAGAAGAACAACAACCAATAGTAGTAATGTAAGCTACTCTACATGAGGTACTTGTTGTACCTCCTACTACACTCTAAAGACGTTGGACTCATACAAAACCTATTCAACAACTAGCTGCAATACCTAAAAGGGTAGATTGGTTTATTGAAGAGGCTGCTAAAAGTCAAGCTCCATCTCCAATTAGACATGAAATACTAATTCCTCCACCTATACCTTGACCTCAAAGGAAAATGCTTCCATAATGTATCGAATGTAATAGATATTTTAAAGGTCTTTTGGAAAAAGCTAAGGAAGCACAAGATTAGTTATCACAAGTTGAGAGATAGTTCAACATCTTTCAAGTACTAGATGCTCTCAAGGTACCTTATGGAACTTATCTATTAGGATTGAGAGTTAGATTATTGTGGGATTCAAAAGAAAGGATTTTACCTCAACGAATTACATGAGAAGTTTTTATAAGAGAATTTTTGAAAGAGTATTTTCCAAGTAGCTTAAGAACAAAATAGATTATGAGTTTGATGAATCTTGCTTAAGGAAATTGAAGTATTGATGAATATTAACATGAGTTCAATAGATTACTTTAGTTTACTCCTTCTGCATGTAGAGATAGTGATGATTTGAAGAGACAAGTGTTCATAGCCAGTTTAGAGTCACATTATCAAAAAAGATTGGCCGAATTTGAGATTAAAGATTTTTCTATTTTAGTGGAAAAGGCCAGGGTTATAGAACATGCTAAAATGTATGAAGTGGAAAGATATAAGAAGAGGGGTCAAACTTTTAGGAGGAGATCATATGATAGTTTTGGCATGTGTTCAACTTATAAGAAGATAAAATTTTCTAAGCCTTTTGGAACATCAAAAGGAGGAATATCGAGGAAATGTAATCTTGTGTGTTAGAAACATAAGGAACCTCACTATCCTAGAGGCCATCCCTAACTCCAAAACCGATGTTACTATTGTGGAGAATTTGGACATACAGTTATCAATTGTCTAAAGAAAATAGGAGCTACATGTTTTATCTGCAAGAAAATAGGATATTTGTCAACTACTTGTCCTCAACAAAGTCAAAATGTGTGAAAGTTGCAAACTAAAGAATATGGTGGAACGAAGTAGAAGAAAAATGGAAACAATCAAGGAAACAAGCCTACTGGATTAAGAAGAATGTTTGCAATGCATGAAACTCCAATATTTGAAGAACTAGATGATGAAGACGATATGGAGTATTTCAGCCTAATTGTAGGTGTAAGCCCAGAAAATTTCAGTAAATAATTCTAAAATAAACATAAAAATCAACTCTAAAAATGACTCCAAATTAAAATCGAACTTCGACTAGCCCTAAATCACGAACGAATCCAGAAATTTCTTAATCTTAAGAAAATGAGATTCCTTAAAAATAAAATAAAAACTCAACAGTCTTCAAATTCAAAACCATTATGTATGAAAATTTCTATACTTAACTCTGACTTGTAAAATCGGGGTAACATAAAACCCAAAAAAAATTATTAAAAAGTAAATAACAATTAACCTTTGGAAATAAAACCTAATTCAAGAATTTCGAAAACATTAAGAGATATTAAATACTTACAAAAATAAAATTTAAAATAAAATTCTCAAACTAAATGTGTTGTATAAACATAAACAATCAGTTTCCAAATTAGCAAAGATCTAAACGGAAAATCACTTGGGAACCTTAAGTAGAATACAGTAGTTTAAGTTCAGCAATCTCGCGCTCTTAGTTTTAGAGGCCGAAGTGTAGTTTAAGTGTGTAGAGTAGCTCGTAATAATATAAAGTCGATTAAAAATATCATATTGGTAAATTTTTTCCTATTTCGAACTCGTTCGAATACAGACTTTGAAAAGCGTGTCACGGGGTTCGAGATATAAAAAATATACCATTAGACTTGTATTTTCATAAGGATTTCAAAAATATCAGTTTTATAATTTTTTGATAACTAGAATATCGGATTTTTGTGATTATATTCGTATTTTTTTAATATCGGTAATTAACTAGTCTTTTGCACTATTCACTACTATTCATTACACAATTTTATTATTCTCATAAACCATAATATTTTTAGATAAATATTTTATATATCATAGAAAATTTTGTTTTTCTAAAATTTAGTTCGTTTCGAGCTTTTACGGGATTAGTTTCTGTTTAAGACCCTATACTAAAAATAAAATAAATTAATTTAATAATTGGAAAATATTTTTATTTTCATAAAATAATTTTTAGAATTTTTTAGGTTATAAAAATACAATTAGAGCTCATATTCGCTTACTTTGAGCATACCAGTAACTTATTTGATAATTCACTAAAATAAATTAATTAATTATATTATTTTAATTATGACAAATCTGCTACAAAAATTTGGAATACATTTTCTATTTTTTTCTTATTTTTATTTTATTTATTGAGAAAGTACTCTTACAAACTTATACCTTTAAGTATACCTTTCACACATCACTTCTTTTTCATTTTAATGTTTCTACATTTCACTCATCACTTCATGGCAGATTTTTGACTTCTTTTTGGCTGCCTTGTTCTTTGAAATACTCCAAAAATTAATTAAAATAACCCTATTTCAATTCTTCTTCAAGAAGCTACACATACCATTAATTACATATTACAATTTCAAGTTAAAAACTAACTAAATTCCCTCCCTCTCTCCTCTTCATTTCACGCTAGCCATGAGGAATAATTGCTGCCCATTTCTTTTTTTTTTTACTTCATTTAATGTGTCTTTAACTTCTTCTATCTTTCTCTCTCATTCACACATCAAACATTTATCATTCCTTATACTTTTCCTCTCTATTTTTCTCCTTCTCTCTTCATTTGTTCTTGATCTTACAAGAACACTTACTGTTGCTATTCAATAAATGAGCTCCCACACATATTTCTTCAAAATCCTTTGAAAAACCCTTGTCCAAAGCTTCTATAGTTGATGTAGGTAAAGTATAGTGAGAGTTTCATGCATCAAATGACTTTCCATAAGCTTAAAAGATAAGGATGATGATGCCAAAATGAAACACTCCTCTTATCCATGATTATTCTCTTGTATTATTATTATTATTATTTTCTTGCTAAAAGTAGTTATATTTTGTAGATCTAACTTTTATATAACTTTGTTTATGTTTATGTTTAGATCTATGAGTTTATAGTTTACTACTATGGACTTTTTTTTTATATTTATGCTCATAGAAAGTGTAGATCTTAGTTTTTGAACTCAAATAAAAATGGTGAAATTCGTATCTAAGCAAGAGCCATTTTTAAAATCCATTTTTCAAGTGCCAAAATGGAAGTTTTACTTGAAATAATGAAGGCTCAATGGGTATATATCATTAAGATTTCATTTTATATGGTTCAAAGGTGATTTTCAAATATTATTTTTCAAAACAAAATTCTATTTTTGGATCTAGATAAATGCCTAACTTAAAAACATGTTTTCCAACTCAAAAATGAAGTTTTTATTCAAGAAATAGAAGGCTCTTAAGATAGGATATGTAAGGGATGGATTTTCATAAGTTCAAATGGATTTTATCAAAAGATATGTCCAAAAACAAATTTTGTAAATTTGGATCTCAATCAAGACCAATTTTGAAAATTCATTTTTCAACACCAAAATGAAGAATTTGTTTAAAAAATGAAAGGCTTATGGAATAGGTATCAACAGGAGATGTTTTTGATAAGTAAATAGTAGATCTACTAATAGAGATATTCAAAATAGGGAGAGATTACAAAATATAAAATTTGAGTTTTATCCTAACTTTGTGAAATTCGAATGGTTTCAAGACCATGCTTTAATAACCCTTTTATCAACTCCAAAACTTGTGTTTTATATGAAAAATGAAGAGTATGGGTCATAAATATCATCAAGTAATGATTTTTATAAGTTGAGATGAGATTTGCTAAGAAAAATATGTAGAACAAGGAGTAGAAATAAAGTAAAAAAATTTGAGTTGTTTATCATTTTAAGAAATTCGTAATAATGGAGTAATGGTATGAAAACCCCTATTTTTTCAAACTTAAAATGAAATTTTTATTAAAGAAATGAAGTCCTTAGTGACTAAGTATGGTTGAGCATTAATTTTCTAAGTATCAAATGAGTTTACTTAAAGGAATCACCACAAAAACAATTTTTACAAAATTCGGATTTTGGGATGAACCATATTTAAAAACATGTTTACAAAGTGTAAAATGAAAATTTTTATTAAAAAACCAAGGCCTTAGGGAATATACATAATGAAGGCATAATTTTAACAAGAATGAATAAATTTTATCAAGGAATTTTTCTAAAAACAAGTGGGGATTGTCAAGAATACAAGACTAGCCCTTCTAAGTTGATTTTTCACAGTCTTACAAAGAAAAAGTTTTCTAAAAAATTTCTTTTATTCAATGTCATCAAGAACATGTATATATATGTCTCATGACATATCATTTACGATAGTAACTTGTTCATATTGCATGAATACTTGCTTTGGATAGTAGAAACTTCATGAACTTTCACAAAATTAATTTTTCCATTTGGTTTTTGCTACTGATCAGATCTGTTCGAAGCTTAAAATTTTTCAAAACTTAAAAATAATATTAGAATTAGATAGATCTTTAGAAATAGATAGAAATCGATATATAATTTGCTAAATTTTAAGTTAAAATGACCAAGTTATGGCCGTTTTAAGTTGGAATCCTGCTTAGGACGAGAATTACGAATTTAATAGTTTGTATAAGATAGAATGGATTAGTTTTGAGTTGAAATACTAATTTAGGTATTTCTTTCCTTAGGTGACCTTGCTTTCGAGGATTCGTTGCCACCCGACTATTACGATTAAAAGATCGAAGTCCAATGGACATGTGAGTTTTCCTCTTATTTTGTTACCTTGCTTGTGCTTATAGCTGATTGCACTAGAATTAGGACAAGATAAAATTGTGATGAGTTGTGATATAATCTTGGTTGAATGAATGATAAGTATATCGAGGTGAGACTTCTTATAAAATCATTGTATGAGCTAGCATAAACTTGAATTGTCTAAAATTCTCTATAATCGCTCTTAATCTACATAATTAACATGCCACAATTATATGAATAAACTGTACATGCATATCACATAGTGAGTCACATTGCATTGGCTAATATACCTTTAGTGGGACAAAAGTATATTAGCGGAGGCGAGGGAGCCTATGTTAACATTAAGGATGCAAAATCGCCTAAGTTAACGGAAGTGGGGTAAGCACTTGAAACAACTACATAAAACAACATATGTTGTAAAACTAAGAGAAAGAGATCGGGATTATGGTTGCATGACTTATGGACCACCCCGCTCAAGATTGGAATTATGGTTGCATGACTTATGGACTACCCCAATCCTGAATGGAGGGCATAAATCCATTCACATATAGCTACCGGAATGTCATATGCTTGTATGTTCATGTGTTTGTTCACGCATAGCATATGGATGATTTATAACTTGCTTGTTATGGTACGAAATTAATGGGACTCTCACTAAGTTAGTATAGCTTATACCCAATAGATGTTTGAATAAACATGTTGATAGGAGAAAGCAACCTGGGGACCGAGATGTTAGAGCCGAACATGACTTCGGGGTTCTAGTAGGAAGTAAGAATACTTGAAGATATTAGCTAGGTTTTGTGAATTGTCTTGTAATAGTTTGTGTAGTAAAATCTGTTGATGAATTGTAATTTGGAGTATAGTGAATTGTATTTCTTTACATTGTTACTCAAGTTGTATCAATATAAAATGTATCACTTCGATGTGTCTCTTACATGTATTAGACGCATTGTACATAGTATGGAAGCCTTTGCGTGACTGAGGCGGTCATTCCTAGGCTTTAATATTAAGTACGGTGGACTGCCACGTTTAGGATACCCTTTGGGGCGTGATAGTAGGTATGTGATTGAACTTAATCTATGAGTTCTAATACTTGTGCATAATAAAGGATTAATGTAGAATTCTTAAAACAACTATTAATTAGAAATTGAATGCTAATTAAGAACAATTCAAGTGAAAGACATCCTTGTGTATGCATTGTTTGATACTAGTGATGTTCATTCTTTTATCAACATTGGTTTGTCTAAAATAGTCAAATGTTATACTGAAACAATGGAGAAAGGTTTGGGAATTTAAAATCCTATTGGAGGAATGATAATTACTCGTGAAGTTATAAAGAGATGTCCATTGGAAGTTAATAATTAGAGAACTACTACTGATCTTATAGTAGTAGATATGTAAAAGTATAATATTATCTTGGGAGTGACTTGGATGACAACTGCAACAGTTAAAGTAGATTGCCAAATTAATTTGATTTTATTTGTTAATGATGAAAAGAAAATAGTTGTGTTACAAGAGAGGTGATTAGGAAAAATCAAATAGAAATAAGAGCTATAGAAGTGCTTGGACAAAGAGTTGATGAATTAGAAGAAAGCACAATATATTCTATGAATGAAGGGCAAGAGAAGCTAGTTGTTCAAAATTCTCGAACAATATGTAAATTTTCTGATTTTTTCTTGATGATTTACCTAGATTGCCACCCTAAAGAGAAGTTGAGTTTACCATAGACTTGATACTAGGAATTTAGCCAATATCAAAATCACCTATCGAATGACACCCATGGAATTAAAAACATAGTTGCAAAAATTGTTAGATAAAGGGTTTATTCATCCCAGTACATCTATATGGAGAGCACTTATGTTGTTTGTTAAAAAGAAAGATGGAACAATGAGGCTTTGTATGGTTTACAAGAATTTGAATAAATTTACAATTAAAACAAATATCCTTTGCCATGAATTGATGATTTGTTTCATCAGTTAAGGGAAGCAAAAGTGTTTTCATGTGTTGATTTAAAATTTGGATGTCATCAAATTCGAATTGAAGCAAAAGATATATCTAAGATGGCATGTTGAACTCGATATGGTCATTATGAATTTTTGGTAATGCCTTTTGGATTAACTAATGCACCAGTAATCTATATGGATTTAAAGAATAGAATTTTTTGACATTTGTTAAATATATGTGTTAGTTTTCACTGATGATATACTTATGTATTCTACTTCAGAAGCGCAACATGATGAACATTTAAGAGTGGTATTGCAAGTGTTAAGAAAGACAAAGTTGTATGCTAAGTTGTCAAAATGTGAATTCTGGTTAAGGCAAATATCTTTTCTTGGACATGTTACATTAAGAGAATGAGTCTCAAAAGACCCAAGAAAAGTTAAAGCCATTGCTGAGTGGAAAAAAGCGGAAATGGTCATGAAAGTAAGAAGTTTCTTAAGATTGGTTGGGTATTATAGGATGTTTGTTCAAGACTTTTAAAGGTAGCCTTGCGTCTTACTCAATTGAAAAGCAAGAATGAGAAGTGAGAACAAAGTTTCCAGGAATTAAAGAGAAGATTGATATATGCTCCAATCTTAGTTTTTCCTGATGACAATGATCTATTTGCTATTTATAATGATGCATGTAAAAATGAATTCGGTTATGTATTGATACACAATGGAAAAGGCATAGCGTATGCATCTAGGCAACTAAAGCCCTCATGAAGTGAACTATCCAACACATTCTTTGGAATTGACAACGGTTGTTTTTGCCTTGAAGATTTGGAGACATTACTTTTATGGACAAAAGTGTGAAATATATACTAATCATAAAAGAGTGAAATATTTCTTAACTCAGAAGGAATTAAATATGAGGCAACGTAGTGGTTGGATTTGATAAAATATTATGATTTAAACATCACCAATTATCCAAGAATGATTAATGTAGTTGTAGATACTTAAGTCGTAAAAGTTATGGAGAAATAGCTTCAATGTTAACAAAATGAAAAGAGATTATAAGAGAATATGAAAAGTTGAATTTGGAGTTTACCTTGTAAGATATGGAAATTGAGATTGCAAACTTAATTTGGAACTTACTTTAGTTCAAAGAATAAGAGCATAAATGCAAGATGTAGAATTATAAGGGATCATTCAAAGTCTTACACAAGAAAAGTATAAAGAATTTCAAGTGGATGGAGGAGTTCTTAAGTTAAATAATCAACTATGTGTTCCAAATGATCCAACCTTAAGGAAATAGTTGATGCATGAAGCACATTACTCAGGATATATTGTTCATCTAAGTGAAGCTAAGACTTATCAAGAACTCAAGCATGCATACTGGTGGAATGGGATGAAAAGAGATATAGCAAGTTTTGTTGCTTAATGTGAGACTTGTCAAAGAATCAAAGTAGAACATCAAAAGCCAGGTGGATTGTTGTCCATTCTAGAATGGAAGTGGGATCAGATTTCAATAAACTTAGTAAGTTCTCTACCAAGAACTAATGCAGGATATGATGGTATATGGGTAATTATGGATCGACTCACTAAATCTGCTCATTTCTACCCATTAATATAACTTATTCCTTGGAGGAATTGGTAAGAATATACACTAAGGAGATAATTAGATTACATGGTTTACCAGCAAAAATCGTATCAGATAGAGATCCAAGGTTTGTCTCAAGATTTTGGTTTAGTTTGCTAAAAGCCGTGGGAACTCAATTAAAATTTAACACTACATATCATCCTCAAATAGATAGGCAAATAGAGAGAATAATACAGAATTTAGAAGATATGCTCCGAGCATGTGTATTGGAATTTAAAGGAAGTTGGGTTGACATTTGACACTTGTGGAATATGCATACAATAATAGCTATTATACTAGCATTGGAATGCCACCTTGTGAAGCATCGTATAGACTCAAATGTAGATCACTTCTATTTTGGGATAATTTGGAAAGAATTGCCATTGGAGTCGAGTTAGTATAAGAGATAATTGATAAAGTGACAATAATCAAATAGAAAATAAAAGAAGGTAAGGATCAATAGAAGAGTTAGGTCAACATGAAAAGAAGAGAACTCAAATTTGATGTAGGAGACCATGTATATATCAAGATAAGACTGTAAACCCCTTAAATTTTTGGAACTCTAGAAAACTCTAAAAACTGACCTAAGTTAAAATCGAACTCTAAATAAGATCAAATACAAAATTTCATGAACATAAGAAGAAGGAATGAAGACAATATGTCCAAAAATAATTTATAATAAATTATAAAACCTTAAAACTTTTGATGAATCTTAGAATAAAAAATTTAAAATTAATACCAAAAGTTAAATCGAGTTAACACAGAACCCAAACTTGATTAAACAATCCTGAGAACTGTAAAGTATTAAATAAATCATAAAAATAGAGTAAGCTTAGTTTTTGAAACAAAAATATAAATATAAAAAAATTCCTGGATTTTGTAACCTTACTAATAAATCGCAAAGCCGGAATTGAAACCGGAATCCTAAAGGCCAACTAGGTTAACAATAAACCCTTGGGAGACTAGATATGGCAATCCTACACTTGAAACCCTAAAACAATAAGAATAAGATAATCTTTGATTATAGACCAAAATGGTGCGATACAAACTAAAAAGATTAGATTCATAAAAATTCCACTCATTTCAAACTAAATGGGATTAGTTTGTAAAATCAGGGTCATGGCACATAAAACGATGAAAATATTTCGAAAAATAATTTATAGTAGAAATATATTAAGATATTCATAAAATATCACATATAAATTTTTGGTGAAAAATTTGACAGTTAAGGCTAAAAGATTATTTCAGTACCTGACCTTTAGCATACAGACCGAGATAACAAAATTGGATAACAATTAATGATAAAATAATATCAAATCTTCTTTCAAACATCATCTAATAATTTATCATTTCATAAAAATATCAATTAAAAAATTTTCGGCTTCTAAAAACGTCAGGTATAGCTTATTTATATGTATTTTTTTTATTACCAGTAATTAATTTGTCTTGTTTACTATTCAATTGCTATTTACTACTATTCATTACTATTCCTCTACATTTACTTCTTCTTACACCTATTGTTATACCTATCTCTTACATCTCTTATAATTTTTTCTCCCATAAAACTTTACTACACTTTTTACTTAAGTTGTCTTATACTTCATTATACTTTTTCTAGCTAAATTAATTTTTTTTCCTCTTTTTCTTACTGTGGCAAATGTTGTCCCCCTAACATTTTTCCTCCATTTTCTTTTTTTTTTCATTTATTTTTTCATTTTTTATTATCTCCTTTTTCCCTCTAAAATACCCCTTCCCTCCTTTACTACTTTCACACTTTTATTTCAGTATAATAAAACTCTACCAATTTTTCTCCACAACTTTCTCTCTATAATTTTTCTCAAACACTTTCCTTTTCTTTTTCATCCATACACAAATCCTAAGTTCTCTCAAATTCTTCTTTCATCAACTACCTTAGGTAAACACTAAACCTCCTCCATATATTATGTTATTGATCCACTTGAAATGTATATATAAATAAAATACGGATTCTACCAGTAAGAATATTGGGTCTGATCAAGTAATACAAAAGTGAGTAGAGTATCGTTCCTACAAGGATCAATTTAACTACTAGACTGGTATTAGCTTCAACTAATATTTAGACAATCGAATTTTAGCAATCTAAACTAATTATCTAATTCTAATCTAACTTAATATCTATTGATGAATGCAATGAGATTGTTAGAGAGATATATATCAAAATAATGTGGGAAGGAAAAGAACCCACCTTAACATTGCTAAACAAATTGAAATCATATTATATTGATAATTAGACTTATGAATATTCATATGAAATTGTCAAGATCTAAAACTTGAAATCAAGATTTAATATCTTAAAAACCACAAAATAACCTAATAGCTTCCGCTAAATAAATTACCAGTGGAATCTTGTTCACAATTATAAATCTCCTAATTCTACAATTGACTAATGATTTAAATTAACTTCTCCTAATTCCTTAGTGAGAAATCAACATAAAAACATTGCATGAATCACAACAGACAATTTCTAAATAGATTAAACTCCGCCGCTTCCGCAATTGTTGTTTAACCTTTATTTATGAATTCCTATTGTCATGCCTCAAAGGGTACCCTAAACGTGATAGTCCGCCACACTCAATATCAAAGTTTAGTATGACAACCTTAGCCATTCCCAAAAGCTTTTATATTAAGTGTAAGGTGTACTTTCACAACTTTAGAGGACCATACATGGAATTATGAAGCTTAAGGAGATATAAAAACATATTAAGAAAAGAGGATTCATAATAATCATTTATTCATATCAATGATTTTACAAACTTAGGGACATTTCCCCAAGATCACTATTCTATTACAAGATATTTGTACATTATCTCTAATTCTAAACTTCATCTTAGAATTCTTTTATCTAAAAGAAATTACCTGCCCGCAAGGTCCTCGTGGCCTTGACCATAAGTAGGGAAACTGCAAAAGATATCTATCGGGTATAAGCTAATAGGCTTAGTGAGAACTATTTCCATAAATAACTTCTTGTAACAAGATTTCAAACAAGTTGATTAAACAAACAAATGTAATGCAACAAACACGTGGGCAAACAAGCATATAGTTTTCTAGGAACTATATGTTGAATGGATTTGCGCCCTCCATTCGGGGTTTGGTGATACTTAACCTCAAAACAAGTAGTTTTAATTTAAAAAGTTTTAAGCTTGCGAGCACTCATCACCAAGCATTGAATCTACTTGATTTGACCTTGCTTTCGGATCTTCCGCCAAGCAATTCCCATAAGCCGCCAAGCAATCGCTTTCGGATCTCCCGCCAAGTGTTGCTTTCGACATGAGCTTACTATCCTTCTCACCCAAGGATAATAACCCAAAATGCAATGTGGCTCACTTCACGGTATGCATGAATTCATTTATTTATAACGTCATAGCATAATTATTTTTCAATTTAAGGCGATCAAGGAATTTCATACAAATCAATACTATACTAAAACAATCATTTAAAACAATTCTAGCTTCGCTATTGTTAAAAATTATTTCAAAGAATTATTTTACAAACATATCGGTTTATCTTTTCCTAACTCTAATGCAACTATTTACAAGCAGAACAAGTATAGCATTTAATAGAAATAAACTCACGATGCCATGTCGACTATTCCTCTAAGCGATGTGTCATTCACATACTCCACTTAATCGTATTAATCCTCGGGATAAAGGAATCCTTCCTGGGGTCACCTAGCCAAAGAAAATACCCATAATAAGTATTTCTTGATGATTTTCTTGAAATTTGACAAAACAATGTCAAAAGAACGTTAAAGTTCGTATAAAGGAATATTCCAACTTAAAATGGTCATAAATTGGTCATTTTAACTCGGAATCGCGCATATAATGTACCGATTTCTACCTACTCCAAAAGATCTACCCATTTCCGAAATTACTTTTAACAATCAAGGTCATATAGGCCTTGAAATGGTGGTGACAATGTTCACCACGAATTTTCCAACATAAAATAACTTTGGTTCAAGAAGTCAAAATTTGTTTGATAAATACTTAGTTATCTATATAGTTGAAAATTTCTCTTTTTATACTATATAACTCATATTTTAAGCACGCTCAAGTTTTTTGTTGTCAATTTATTTTTCTTGAGTAAAACAATGTTGGTTTGAAGTTTTTCAGAAATTGTTTTTGTAAATTTCTTGAAATGAATACCTTGTTTCCTTTGTTTTCTAAAAGACTTTACGTTGGTTTTATTATTTTTCCTAAGTAACTTTTTGAAAATAAATTTTCTATTTTCTAAGTTTCTACTATTTTAGAAAATACACTATTCAACCTATTTATTTTTCTCGTACAAATTTCCTTTGTCTATTTGTTTACAAAATCATCCATGCATAAAAATTTATTTTCTTGATAAAAACAAAGTAGATCAATATGTGACTTAAGAAACCTTTTTATAGTAAAGTAGTTTCTAAAATTTTAGTGGTTTCTTCTTATAACTTGAAAAGAAATAACTTTATTTTTGTTTTCAAACCATAGATTTTCTTTGCCTATTTGTTTGTAAAAGTCTTTACTTGAAAATTTCTTAGCTATTCATCTTGTTTATCTTTTTATAAAAAGAACCATTTTTGTATCAACAAATAGTTTCTTTTGAAAAACAAAGTGGAGTTATAAAGATTTAAGTAGCTTTTTAAAGTAAAAGTAGTTTCTAAAATTATAGTGAGTTCTTTTTATAACTTGAAAGGAAATGAGTTTATCTTTTGTTATCTTATAGATTTTACACTTTTCATAAACTTATCTCTAAGTGACAAAATTCTTCTTTTGTTTAATTATTTTTAGAAATTAAAATTTTTGGACCACAATCTAAATGAACATGATTATGAGAATAATAGTAAACAAAATAACATAAAACATAAATAATAAAGTCAAGTATTGGAGTCTTAGCTTTTTCAAGGCTCCCGGGACTAAGAAGTAGACTAGTCCCAAAACAAAATAAAATGTAAGAAAGAAAAACTTGTTTTGACTTGATGAAGACAAGTCTAAGACTAGAGGTTAGTCTTAATTTAACAAGGAATAAATAAACAAATTGCAAAAATAAATAAATTGCTTTGCATGAAAATAAATAAATTGCAAGTGAGCTTATATGCTCTAAAGAATATGTATATATAGATAATAATATATTAACAATAATAAAACAACATAAACATAAATGGATTGGCATGAACAAGAACAATACATAAACATAATATAGTTTCTATAACTTGTAGTCTTTGGAAACTCACACTATGGTCATGTAAAGTTATATGACATGAAGAAAAGAAAATAATAGAAGGTGGTTACCTAAAGGAGACTTTGGTATGATTATGTGGTTATGGGTTTTGGTTTGTTGGTAGAAGTTGTTGTAGAATTATTTTGAGAGAGTTTTGGGATGGTATTTTGAGAGAGTTTTGAGAGGAGAAATTGAGAGATTTTTAGTAAGAATTTGTGGGTAGTGAAGGTGTGAAAGAAGTGAAAGAGGAGGGGGGTATTTACAGGAAAATATGGAGGGATTTTTGTGTGATTAAAATGAATGAAAAATTGAAACAAATTGAGGATGTAGAGAGGGGGGGGGGGGGGGGGGGCACCGGCCACTTCATTGTAGAGGGGGAAGTGATTTATTTTTTTTGACTTTTTGTTGAATGAAAGATGTAATGTGTAAGGTAGACATAAAATAAAGTTATGGGAAAGGTAAAAAGTAAAGATTATAGGTTATGTAGTGTGTAAGTGTAGGTGTAAAAAAAAGTAGAGATAAAAAGAATAGTGTAGAATAGTAATGAATAGTGTAATGTAAGATAGACATGACTAATAAAGTACCGGTAGTAAGAAAATACACGTATAATAGCTATATCTGTTATTTTTAGTTACCGAAAAATTTTGAAATTGATATTTTTGAAAACCTTATATTTTTACGGTTCTAATGGTGTATTCGGAATATTTTTACTATTTCGAGCTCCCAGACACGTTTTTCGAGAACCGTGTCCGATTGGGTTCAAAGGATAGTCGAAATTCGCAAAACTGATATTTTTATAAAACCTATGGTTATTACGAACTATTCTAGTTAATCATCCCAACTTCGTTTTCCAGGGCCAAAGAAAATAGCAATGCCGGATTTAATCGGTTATGGTAAACTAGTGTTTTGTTGACCTTTAAGGTTCCGTTTGACTTCCGATTTAGGGTTTTATGCTAAATCGATTCCAAAAATTTGGGGTTTACACCTATGAACCTTAATTTCTCTTCCGAATTATCAAGATTCTTACAAATCGAATTCCAAACAGAAATAAGATGAATAACAGGTATTCAATATGAATATTTCATAACCCTAACAACCATATAACACAATTTCAAGAATTGTATTAGCATGCTTAAGGTTTCATCAACTTCCCACAATAGAAAGTTAGCTACTCATGGATAATGATTCACAAATCAGATATGAAAATGCAATTGAATTCATATTGAAAAACAAAATCAGACAATTGAATTACATAAAAATAAAATCAAATGTCACCAATTCAATTGATAAGGTCTTCAATTGCAAGATCTTTACAAAGCTCTAAATGATCTCTCTCTCTAACAAAGCAATGAAAGCTAATCTAATTTTTTTTTTTTTATGTTTTTCTTTATTTTTGTGTCTCTCAAAAGTGAAGGAAACCCTAGAATATATAAGCAAAATTCCACACATTTCATCTAATTTTTGCAGTTACAGAAACTTACGCCGGCAGTTACACTATCTATGCCGGTGGCGTATAGGTAGCGTACTCTCCTACATTGCTTGAACACTGGCGGCTTTGGCTTCGGCGTTAAAAGTTTGAATTTTGTGGATGACCGATGTCGTTTGAAAGCCGACAGCATAGGTTTTTAAATGCCAGTGTAAAGGGAAAACATAGAAGTCTGGCCAGATCCACTTCTAGGCCGGCTGTGCAGGTGATAGCCTTTAAAAATCCAATTCTGTGGATACAAGGCCATCTCAACACCGGTGGCTTTGATTCCCCGAAAGCCGGCATTGGATGAAAATTGTAGAAGCTGGCTTTCCCTTCTTCTACACTGGTAGTGTTGAGCCAGTGCTTGATTTTTAATTACTGATCTTCAGCCTACACCGCCCCAAGTCCGGCAGCATATAGGACAATTTTTCTAGCCTTTGAATTGTTGAATCCATTTCATATCAAAGCTTGGTCAAAAGCCGACAGCTTAGAGACAATGCTGACTTATAGGCCGACTGTACACTAGCGGTTAGGCTCTAGAAAAGCCAGCGTACCCCTTGAGATTCTTTAATTTTAGCTCAAACTTACTTATTTTGCTTTCCTTTGTTCAATTTAGACCTGAAACATGAATTTAAACAATCCAGGTACTAATTCTAGCAATTTTGATAAAATTCAAGACAAATTAATCACTAATTGCTTATTAAAAGTGTGTAGAATATGATCTTATCAGTTATATGACATGAAAAATATGTATATTGTATTTTCCATATAAAATCCTCATGATGCATATGCTAGGGAATGGAAATGTAATGACAACATATAGTTCATGTCATGTTTAACTTCATGATCATTTTTATGTTTATGCATTGTTCTTGTTACTAACTTAACTTTCTATATATTAAATGGTATATGTAATACTTATATTATTTAAAGCCTAAATGCTCACTAATATAATATTTATTTCCTTGTATTTTTTTTATCTCTTGTAATTTATTTATTTACTTGCTCTTTAAGACTTGTCCATAATTGAAGTCTTAGATTTATCCTAAGGGGACTTGTTCATTTTAAGTCCCAAGGAGCCTTGAAAATTAATCTCAGACTCTCATGATTGTCTTATTTATTTGCGTTACTTTATTTATGAGACTAGCTATATTCAAGTCTCGGGAAGCCTTGCTAATGTCTAAGACTCCTATAATTATTGTTTTTTTTTCTTATTTTTTTTATGGATCTTGTCTATCTCTAAGTCCCAAGAAGCGTTGAAATAAATCTAAGACTTTCATGATTTTTTTAATATTTCTTTTCTTATTTTTATGGAACTTGTCCATTTCTAAGTTCCGAAAAGTCTTGATAACAAACTAAGACTTCCATATCTTTGTTCTTATATCTACCCAATTGATTTTCTATTCTTTTATTTTTCGACATGAATTTATAATTTGTCTTATAACATCACTACTAAATTCATATTCATGCATGGTCATATGATGATGTTGTTGTCTTAATAGAACTTTCAAAATGATTATACAATCATTTTTTTCATATATAAAACTAGGGCTAAACTCCCAAGAAAAATGATTTTCAACACGTAGAAAGAATTTTCATTAAGACATAAGATAATTATTCAAGCTACGCTCTTTCCAAAATATTAAATTAAATATATCATATGTTTCTAACATTGATAATCCTTTGTTGTGCAAGTTTTCTTAGAAACTCATTTATGAGGCATATGCCAATATTTTGATTAACACTTGGAATAAAACAATTTTCCTAAAACAAACTTGAAAATCAACTTACTAGTTAGGAAAATATAGATAATAGTTATAATAATTAGATAACCATTTGTACCGAACTAAAAATTTTAGTTTTCTTTCGACAACCCTCTAAAGGTCCATATGTTGAAAAATTATTAATTGAGAAAGAGATATTATGAGAATAAAAATTTAGAATAATTCATTCACTTAATTTTTCCCATATGATAAAAATTAAGATATTTTTTAATGTTATACAACTTATAATGATTTTTTTTCACAACCACCTAAAGATTCGTATTTTAGAAAATAATTAGCTAAAAGAAGTCTAATATGAAAATGAAATATTCATGAACTCAAAATAAATATAAAATCATGATTTTCTTTAATTAAGCTTCATATTTACAAAATCTAAGAATTTAAATTTTGTTTAAGAATCAAACTTAGGAAAAAAATTTTAAAAGGAAATACACTTGAGTTTTATGTCACAAATAGGTAAAATCATGTTTTATAAAATAAATTGTTAAATAAGAATTCTTTAAAAGATATAAGACCTTTGAAGATTTCAATATTTATATATATATATATATATTGAATTGTGATTTTTTTGTTTAGTCACATGTTTACAAAATAGTAAATTTAATCACAAGTTAAAGAATGACCTTTCATAAAACTTTGTCTTTCACAAAGATTGTTTACAAATCCTACTTTTAAGACAACACCACTAGGATAATGCATATAATATGAGTTATCGGTAATATTAAATGATTTTCAAAGGTAAAAATATTTATATGTTTATTACAAAGTATCTAAGTGAAGAAAAACTTAGGAAAATTTTCAATTTAAGGCTAGAACTTTCATGTCAAATATGTACCAACCCATTTCGTAATCCAAACGACTTTAAATATTAAAAATAACCTTAGAAATAGATATATCTTTTCGAGTAGGTAGAAAACAACTGTTAATATGTGAAATTCCGAGTTAAAATGAGCAAGGTATGGTTGTTTTATGTTGGAATTTCTCTTAATACGAATTTTGATGGAAATAACAAGATAGAATTAGAAAGTTTTAGTAGAAATTTTATGACTATGAAGTACTCATTCCAAGTATTTGTTTTGTCTAGGTTGCGAGGAATATGAGACTCCCTTTCTTGAGGATTATTATGACTAAGCAAATTGCAATATAGACAAGTGAGTTTTCCCTCATGATTCCGTTACCTTGCTTATACTTATAGATAGTCGCACTAGATCTATAGGTACAAAATAAAATGATCATGTATGGGGTTATGGGTTTATATGTAATTGCTCTTATGTTTGTGTGACAAAGGATGCTAACCATGTCGAAATCAACAAATGATTGTTTAAATACATTATTAATATTACATGTTGCTTATGTGTGTGTGATATTTGTTTGATCACCCTCAAGTGTACTTTAATTATACTCGGCTTTGATATAAAATAAATGGACATGCATTGCATCCATCAACTCACATGAGGTAGACTACTACTCCTACGCGAAGAATCGAAAGGGCCAAAGGTCAAGATCATTCGTAGGGAACTAAGGCGTACCGGAGATACACCTAAGGATGAGCCGCACCAATTGATTGCTATGAGCAATGTACGCTCAGGGACTAGCAGTAAGGTTCATGTAGACCTTTAAATACCACTCTATAACCCTTGATACGGAGGGCGTCAATCGTTATATATATGGTTTTTGGATACCCATACATAATTGTTTGTATCATGTGGTTATTGCATAGCATGCATAGCATATGTGTAAAAATTTATAAACTTGTTTGAAATATGGTATGAATAAAGGGAATATCACACTAAGCACGTTGTAAGCTTACACCCATAGATTTTTGTTAAAACAGGCATGCTTGAGACTCTATCTGGATGGGGCATTAAGAAAATTATTGGTGGATTATTGAGCTTTTATGGAAGAAGTAGGAGCATAGAAGGAATTTATCTTCTTGAAATTTCTTTATGAGTAATATATGTTATGTTAATATTTTGGAGATTACTAGGAAGTGTATTTATATAGACTTGAAGACATTAGCAGGGGTATACCCCTAAGAATTGTAATTGATCTTATTTATATTTAATATTAAGTGTTTCTTACCTTATTACTAAATTATTATCAAAGTAAATTGCACTATTCCAATGCTTTCCCTCTGATGTGTTGTAAATTTTGTACATGATATGAAAGCCTTTGCATGTTTAAGGAAGTTAGTCCTAGGCTTTAATATTGTGTATGTAAACCCTTAAAAATTTCATAATTCTTATAATAATCCTAGAAGTCTAAATATCAAAATTTAAATTTCCGAAAATCGACTCTAGTTAAAACCAAATTCTAAAGCAAGTCAAACACCAGAAACGAAACCCTAAAATGCGAACCAAGTTAAAACCTAATTCTAAATAAGATCAAAAACAAGAATTCTTAATTTGAGCAAATAGGGAACCCTAAAAAACAAAATAGAAAATCCAACCATCGATTGAATAAACATCCGTATGCCAATCAAATCATCTACCCGCTTCCTAAAACTCAAATCAAAATGATATATCCAAATACCGCTTAACAACGAAATGATAAGATCCTAAATCTTTCGGTAAATTTCAGAATCAGAAATTTCAAGTTTTTACCAAAAGTCAAACTGAGTCAACTCATAACTATAGACTCGATTAAATGATCTCCGAGAACTGAAAACTATTAAATAATCATAAATAAAATAAAATAAACTTAGATATCGAGCTAAAAATATAAAACGATCAAAACTCGAAAATTATATGATTTTACGAATAACTCAACAAAACCGGAAGTCAAACCGGAACCCTAAAAGTCAACAAAGCCTATAACAAACCCTAGTGCTTAAGATCCGGCAATTCCATCCTCGAACCCTAGAAAACGAAATTAAGTTAATAGCCTGAAATAGTTCGTAATAATATAGGGTAACATAAAAATATCATATTCGCGAATTTCGAATGTCCTTCGAACTCAAACGAGATCAGT
This sequence comes from Combretum micranthum, assembly GCA_024138025.1. Classification (NCBI taxonomy): domain Eukaryota; kingdom Viridiplantae; phylum Streptophyta; class Magnoliopsida; order Myrtales; family Combretaceae; genus Combretum; species Combretum micranthum. Next base: position 298,735 of record JAMXBD010001244.1, read on the forward strand.
TCTCAAAAAGCGTACCCCAAAGCTCGAAATATTAAAATTATTCCGTTTATACCAATAGACTCGTAAAAATACATGGATTCCAAAGATATATTTTTAGAATTTTTCGGTAGCTAAAAATTATAGATATCGCATTATTATGCATATTTTTATTACTACCTGTACTTTAATTGTCTAGTCTACTATTCATTACTATTTCACCATTTCTACTTTTTCTTACACCTATATCTTACTACCTACATACCTATTTTCTTACTTTTTATATTTTCAATACATCTTATATCAAATCATACCTTATATATTAATTATTTTCTTACAAAATTTACACAAAAATCAACTCACTCCCTCTCTTACACACCATGGCCGGCGCAAATGCTCCCTCTTTCCCTCTCATTTATTTTCATTTTCAATTTATTTAATCACATAAAAAATTCACTCTAAAAATTCTATAAATACCCCCTTCCTCTTTCATTCTTTCACACAATTCATTTCACTACCAAAACTCTCTCAAAATCTCTCCACAAATCTTCTCTTCAAGAGTTCTCTCTACAAAAACTCTCTTAAACCAATTTCCACAAAACTCATTCCTTATGCATAAACCTTCTACCACATATCACTACTCCCATAATACCCATTTCATCTACCATATTCATACCACTTACACACTTTAGGTAAAGATTTCTTCCAACTATTATTCACTCATGTCATGTAACTTAGCATGACTATGGTGTTGTTTTAAAACTCGTATGAGTAGTAAAAGCAACAACATGTTCATATTCATGTTTTGTTCTTGTACATAAGCTTTCTATTTCATTATGTTGTTGTTATTATTGTTATTATTTGCTTCTAATCTAACTTATAGTATTATGTATATTATGTATAATATTTATTTAGAGCATATAAGCTCATTTGTTATTTATTTACTTTCAAGTTATGCAATTTATTTATTTCATGTTGTTATTAAGACTAGTCTTTCTAGTATTAAACTTGTCCATGTCAAGTCAAAACAATCTTTTGTTTATTTTCTTTAATCTTTCGGGACCAGTCCATTCTTAGTCCCAGGATGCCTTGATGAAGCCTAAGCTCCAATACTTGACCGGGATATCTTGATGAAGCTAAGGTCCCAATACTTGATATTTATTTCTTGCTTATTATTTGTTTCTAATATTTTCTTATGTTCTTATTACTTTATATGCTCATGATACTTACATTTACATAATGTTAATGTCTCAACTAATTAAAAATAGAATTTTACTTTACTAAATGAACTCAAAGCTAGATTTTCGATTATATAATTTATCACAAAATCATGAAGTTATTATCAACAACATAAAAATAGAGTTTTCTCAACGTTTTCTTAAATAACAAAGATAGATTACCAAGGAAACATAAGAAATAAATATTTTCTTTGTATATTATGTTAACCTAAGCTTTAGTAAAATAATTTATATTAAAAGTTTTTACAAAAAGCTTAAGATTTAAACTCTTTTAAACTTCATAATAAAACTAAGAAAACAAACTAGTTTTCAAAGTTAAGATGAATTCAACCAATAAAATTACAAACCCACTTAGGAAAAATAATGATTTCCAAATTTCTAAAAAGAAGGAACTCATTTTCAAAAGAATATAAATAAAGTAAGATTAACAATAATGGATTTTATTAATAAAGATGATTCTTTTCAAAAGAATGAAAGAACAAGTTTTAGAAAGCAAAAGCTTATATTTTAGAAATGAATATAAGAAGACAAGACTCATTTTCTAAAACCATCCTAAATACAAAATTATGAAAAGGTTTTCGTCAACTTAATATACTTTTGATAAATTTGATCTTTAATCACTAGGAGTAAAATTTATGCAAGACTAAAGGTTAAAAGAAAATTTAAGTTGTTTTGGAAAAAGGAATGAAGAAAATAAAATAAAATATACTCAAATTATAACAACCTATGAAGATATAAAGTTTCTTCAAAAGACTTGAAACAAAATTGTCGAAGCTAAAGTTTTAATAAATCAAAATGAACTGTTTTATGAAATAAATTGTTGAGACACTACCATTAGAAATCTTGCATATAAAGTGAGCTTATCTATATACTTAAAGGATTTATCAATTATATATATATATATATATGTTTACTAAAGGATTTTTGAATGAAGTTGAGTTAGAAAGTGGATTTGCAAACGTTTAGAAAAATTCGTTTTAAATCTGTACTCAATGTTTTCGGAACCCAAATGACCTTTTATAACAAAGATAAGTTTAGAAATGGTTAGATCTTTTCGAATAGGCAGAAAACGGAATATTATATGCGAAATTCCGAGTTAAAATGAGCAAGTTATGGCCATTTTAAGTTGGAATTTCTTCTTATACGATTTTACCGCGATTTTAAGAAAAGTTTAGAATCTCCAAGAATAAAAATTTCATGAAAGACTCATCTTGGGTGTTTCTATTTTCTAGGCGACGAAGGATACGAGAATACCTTACCCGATGATTACTACGACTAGGAAGATTGCAAAATGGACGAGTGAGTTATTGCTCTTAATTTCGTTACCTTTCTTGTGCTTGTAAAGTAGTAGCATTAGTATACTAAGAAAAGATAAAAAAAATGGATATATATTTGGGGAATTCGGGATTATGTGTATATATGTAATTCTATGTTTATGCGTGAAATGATAATTAAGAATATCGCAACTTCGAACTGTTTGTTTAAATAATTTTGTTTACTTACTTGTATGCATGTTTATTGTTTGCTAAATTGATTGATCGCCCCTAATAAACCTTAATAAGGTTTGGCTTAAGAAAATAAAACGCTTACACGTAACACCCATCGAGTCACATCTTTTTCGGAAGGCTGCTACTCCTACGCGTAGAGTTGGATTGGCTGTGATCGTGCGGTGTTACGGCCATGTTCCTTCCTGGAGAATCCAAATCGCTCGGGAAAGCGACTCTAGGTTCGGAGCTGAGCCAACCAAACACTGTGGGTGAGGACCTGGGGACTAGTAGTAGAAGGTCGAGGACCATCAACTCCGATTCCCTAACCTTTGATACGGAAGGGTAAATCCGTTCTATATATGGTTTCCGGATAACTATATATATTTGCGTAATCATGTGGTTGTTGCATTGTATGCATAGCATATGCGTGAAAATCTAAATGAACTTGTTTGAATATATGGTGCGAATGAAAAGGAATATCTCACTAAGCTAGTTGAAGCTTATACCCCTATAGATTTTGTTGAAACAGGTATACCCGTGGCAGAAATGAGGATCATGACATTAAGGAAGTCATGGAGGGATGTTAAGCTTCTATGAAGGAAATAGAATCATAAGATGGAATAATTTTGTAAGGTTCTTTATACGTAATGACTTATATGATTGGTAATATTTATTTATTTGAAGACAATAGAGGAATATGCCCCTAAGAATTGAAATGTAATATGTTTATGTTTTATGTTAAGTATTCTCTTTGCCTTGCTACTTATTTATTATCAATATAAATTGCGCTACTTCGATGCGTTCCCTTGGTTGTGATGTACGCCTTGTACATAATATAGAAGCATTTGCATGACTGAGGTAGTCATTCATAGACTTTAATATTGTGTACGGCGGACTGCCACATTTAGGGTACCCCTCGGGGCGTGACAGTGTATGGTGAACTGCCATGTTTAAGATACCCCTTAAAGCGTGATAGTTTAAGTTGGTATCAAAACAATAAGTTTTTGGGAATTAGGTAAAAGATACTAGGAGATTAGAATGATAGAAATTGACCTTAGTAGCAAAGGTTGATATTAGATGACCCTTAAGTTAGCATAAGTGCTAGCCTTAGCTTCCATGACCAATAAGATATGACTTCTAATGTTTAAATGATAGATTGCTACCTTAGAGAATTTTAGAAAAGGAAGAAATTATTCATACAAGAATTAGAGAATATTTAGAAAGAGATGCACAATGGACGAAAATACTACATAGAAAAATTAACCCTAGAATATCGATCCCATGTTTGGAGAAAGTAACAAAAATTGGAGAATGGTCTTAGAAAGACATTGCGGGAAAAGCATGGAGGAAACAAGAATTTGGGATGATGGATGAATAGATTACCTTTGTTCCTGAAATTGACATTTTAGCTAAATAAGTGTCCTTTTCCTAAACAATTCACATAAAATCTATACAATATCATATCTAAACAATGTGAATAATAAGGGTCTTTTGACACTTATCAACCCTAAGAAAGATGCCTTTGCCCTGCAAACTAAATTGAATTCTAATCTTCCAAGCCACTAGCAATCCATATTCATTCTTCCTCTTCTTATCTGTAATTGTAGCTGCTCCTTCATACTATGAAATATGCTCCCGGTGAGCAAGTGTCATGCCCCAAACGATACCCTAAATGTAACAGTCTGCCGCATGCTAAATGAAACTTAAAAATCATTACTAAAGACTATACAAAACCAATCATAAACAATTGGAGATAGATAGTTTAATTTGATTGGATAAGGATAAAATATAAACTACAGATATCTCAGGATTAGTTACAAAGCATTAAGGGGCATTTCCCCTGCTACACATAAGTCTAGGTATTATCTTTTAGGTAAAACTCGAGCGTTCTAGGTTCACTACTAAAGACTATACAAAACCAATCATAAACTTCTAAGGGATAACTCCTAGTCTCGCATTACCTGATTTGGCCAGGTCCGAGGATGCATCCATATGTATGGGAACAGCATCAGAAAGAAACTGTGGGGGTATAAGCTAGGCTAACTTAGTGAGTTTCACTTCCAAAATTAAATGCTCAACAAATAATATATATCAGGCAAGTTATATTAACAGCCATATGAAATGCACAAACACGTAAGCATACAATACATAAGACTTTTCGAGAGTCTTATGTTGAATAGATTTACACCCTCCATTCGGGGTTAGGTGTTTCAGGCCCATACGACCATAGATTTCCATTTTTCTCATTTATATTGTGGTTGATACAGGTGCCCATCGACACACATTTTCAATTCTAGCCATTACGCCAACATTCGAGTTTACAAGCCTCTCATTGCCCAACTATTATGCCTTCTTCCCACAAAGGTATAATAACAAATGCACTGTGACTCACTTATGTTATGCATGGTCAATTTGGTTATAAGTTCATGGCATATTAATTTACAATTTAGGGGTGATCATAGATATTATAGACACTCCATACTATACTAAATCATACAAATATTTACAACAATCCCATTTCGATATTCTTATCATCGATTCACCCAAATAAAATTCACATACACAATCTAATTTTATCTTGCCACAATCCAATTTTATCTTGCCCTAAAGCTAATGCCACTATCATTACAAGCACATTCAAAAGTATATAATTTAAAGATAGTGAACTCACTAGGCCATGGTCTTCGATCTCTAATGATAGTGATCTAGAAACACGAATTTCCCCAGATTCCAAAATCACCTAAACGAAAGAAATATCCCTATGAGTTTTTCATACCATAACTAATTCCTACTTTTCAAACAAAAATCTTTGAGTTTGTAATTTCTGTGGCAATTGGAAATTCCAAATTAAAATTACCATAACTTGGTCATTTTAACTCAGAATTTCGCAAATAAGCTATCAGTTTCTATCTACTTCGAAAGATCTATCTATTTATAATGTTAGTACTAAATTTTGAAAACGTTTAGGTCTCAAAATGTTCGGATCAGATCTGATCAGTAACTAAAATTTGAAATTCCAAAATTGTTTTGTGAAATTTGCATTATTTCTATCAAGTAGATTCTATATACATGCAATATCTACAAGTTATGATCATGAATGACATGATATGAGCTATCTACATGTGAATTCTTAACGATTCTTGATTAAAAAAATTGTTTGGAAGACTTTAACTTTGCAACAATTTCAAGAACACTTGATTGGAAAAACTCGCTTTATTCCTTTGAAAATCACGCATATTTTTACTATGATAAGGCCTTAATGACCTATATACCTAATACCTTCATTATCTTAATAAATTTATTCATTTAAAGGTTGGAAAATAGATGTTTTAAGGTGAGTTTTGCCTAGTGATGAATTTTGCACAATTTTTGGAAAGGAAAATATTGTTTGATCTTAGTTGGAAAAATTTTCCTTTGTTTTAAGTTTCTACTTTGATAAAACACATTTACTCTTATAAAAATCAAGTTTTTATTATATCTATTCCCTAAGACTTCTATTTTTTTTATTAAAATACTCATTTTGACATTTGCAAATAGGTGTTTAAATGAGGATCATTCTTAGATCCAGATTTTGGGAAATTATTTTTTAGATTATTTCTTGTGAAAAACTCATTTAATCTTTCTAAAATTAAGTCCTAATCAAACCTACTCCCTAAGGCTTTCATTTTTTCTAATAAAACTCTTGTTATAGGGTTGGAAAATAAGTATTTTCTTGGGATTTCACCCTAGTTACGAATTTCAACATTTTTATTGGTGTTGAAACATGGATCTAACTTAACTTTTGTAACCCTTTTCTTGTTTTGAAAATCTCTCTTGGTAAAACCATGATCAACTTATAAAAATCACTCCTTTATGATACCTATCACCTAAGCTCTTCATTTTACATGTAAAACCTTCATTTTGAAGTTGGAAAATATGTTTTCTACATGGGTCTTTCTCAAGATCCGAATTTTAAAAATCACTTTTTGATAGTAACAAAATTGATCTCGAGTTTTGATCAACGCTTTCCTTAAAAATATCATGTAGCAAGTCTTTCATGCATGAAAAACAAGTAACTATGTCATTTTAACTACTCTAGATAAATAGATCTGCTATACTAGTCATGTTATGAATGTAAATGCATCATGAACAATATGTAGGAAAGAGTAGAATGGAAATATAAGCATAAAATCTTCATAAGAACAATATATAACAATAATATAGCAAAATACTAGCAAGGTAACTTAGATTTCAAGATCCACAACATAGTGATGGTAATGATCTCATGCTTAAGTGCTTCCACATTCCTAGCTTAAAGCTCATAGGGATTTTGGTGGAACCACACATGTATGATTTTGCCATTACATGTTTTAGTATGATAGGTGTAAGTCCCGGAAAATTTAGTAAATAATTCCAAGATGAACATCGAAAATAAACCCTAAAAATGAATCCAAATTAAAACCGAGCTTTGACAAGTCCTAAATCCTGAACGAATCCAGAAACTTCTTAATCTTGAGGAAAATACGAATCCTTAAAAATAAAATAAGAACTCAACATACTTCAAAATCCAAGACCACCATATATGACAAATTTCATATTCAACTCCAACCTATAAAATCGGGTAATATAAAGCCCAAAAACAAATTATTAAAAAGTAAATAATGATTAACCTTCGGAAATAAAACTCAATCTAAGAATTCTAAAAACGTTAAGAGATATTAAATACTTACAAAAATAAAATTTAAAATAAATTTCTCGAATCAAATATGTTGTATAAACATAAAATATCAGTTTTCAAATTGGCAAAGATCTAAACCGGAAAATTACCCGGAAACCCTAAGTGGAATACAACAGTTTAAGTCCGGCAATCTAGCGCCATTATCCCTAGAGGCCGAGGTGTAGTTTAAATGTGTAGAATAGCTCATAGTAATATAAGTTTACTTAAAAATATCAGATTGGTAAATTTTTGACTTATTTCGAACCCGTTCGGATACAGACTTCGAAAAGCATGTCCGGGGCTCGAGATATCAAAATATACCATTAATACCATTAGACTCGTAATTTCATAAGATTTTCCAATATATTAGTTATATAATTTTTCGAGTTATAAAAGTTACAGTTATAACCTTTTTATAGTATTTTCATTACTACTAGTAATTAATTAGTCTTTTGCACTATTCACTTTTATTTCGTTACACAATTTTATTATTTTATAAACCCTTGTTTATTAGATAAATATTTTATATATTATAGAAAATTTTGTTTTTCTAAAATTTAGTTCGTTTCGGGCTTATATGGGATCAGATTCTATTTAAGACCCGATACTAAAAATGAAATAAATTAATTTAATAATTGAAAATATTTGAAAAATATTTTATTTTCATAAAGTAATTTTTTAGAATTTTTTGGGTTATAAAAATATCATTTATAACCCATATTCGCGTATTTTGATCATACCGGTAACATATTTGTTGAAATACTAAAATAATTCAAATAATTGTTTAATTTTATTTATGAAAATTCTGCCACTTATTTAAAAATATTTTTTCAAATTTTATTTTGTATTTTTTTAATAAAAAGCACTTTTTCCAACCCATATTTCAAGTACACTTTTCACATATCACTTCTTTTTCACTTCAATCTTTTTACACTCTATCCCACACTACATGGCAGATTTTTCCCTTCTTTTGGCTGCCATTGTCCTTTAATTTACTCCTATTTTGACTAAAATAAATATATTCCACTTCTTCTTAAAGAAGCAACACATACACATTAATTACACAATTCAATTTCAAGTAAAATTTCAAACAAACTCTCTCTCTCTCTCTCCTCTCTTTCACGTGCAGCACCCCATTCTTTTGCCCTTGTTTTATTTTTTTCTCTTTCATTTAATACAATTCTCTCTATTTAATGCCTCTCAATTATTTCCTTTCATTTCCTTTGAAACCCTCTCTTTTTTTCTCTTTTCTCCTCTTTCTTTTTCATTTTGTTCTTGTTCTTGCAAGAAACAAGCTGCCCCACTTCTAAATTATGCTTCCACATTATTCTTGAAGATTTTTAAGTAAACTTTCTTCTCAAAGCTTCCATAGGTGATATAGGTAAAGTATAGTGAGAGTTTCATGCATCAAATGACATTCCATAAGCTTAAAAGCTAAGGATGATGATGCCAAAATGAAACACTCCTCTTCTCATGATTATTATCTTGTATCACTATTATTTTCTTGTTAAAAGTAGTTATATTTTGTAGATCTAACTTTTTGTAGCTTTGATTTTTGTTTATGCCTTAGATCTTGTTATTGAGTTATTATTTTTGTTATTGCTTATGATTTATGCATATATTCACCATTCACATAACTATTATAGTGTTCATGCATTTATAACTAGATCTAGTTGTTTTAGGTTCATACATGCATTAGACTTTTGTTTTATGTTCATAAACAACTTGTAGTGGCATGATGATAGTAGGAAAGTTTTAGAAACTCAAGATCTATTTTATTTTCAACAAAAATCATTTTTGAAAATTCGGATGAAAAAGGACCATATTTAGAAAAGTTATTTTTCAACTTCAAAATGTGTATTTTTCATTTAAAATGAAGGGCTTAGGGAATAGATAACATGAATGAAAGATTTTGATGAGTAAAGTTTAGATCTATGAGTTTATAGTTTACTACCATGGATTTCTTTTAGATTTATGTTCATATTAAGTGTAGATCTTGGTTTTGAACTAAACAAAAATGAAATTCGTATTTTGGCAAGACCCCTATTTAAAAACCACTTTCCAAGTGTCAAAATGAAATTTTTACTTGAGATAATGAAGGCTTAATGTATGTATATCATCAAGACTTCTTTTTACAAGAATCAAAGGTGATTTTCAAAATAAAAATCTCATTTTCGGATTTTGGCCAAGGCATATTTTAAAAACATGTTTTCCAACTCAAAAATGAAGTTTTTATTCAAGATATGGAAGGCTCTTAAGATAGGATATGTAAGGAATGGATTTTCATAAGTTTAGATAGATTTTATCAAAAGATATGTCCAAAAATAAATTTTGTAAATTCGGATCTCAACCAAGACCAATTTTGAAAACCATTTTTCAACTTCAAAACAAGACTTTTATTAAAGAAATGGAAGTCTTAAGGGGTAGGTTTGATTAGGAAATGGTTTTTGAAAGACTAAATGAGTTTTACAAAGAAAACAAGCTCAAATGAATTTCTCAAAATTCGGATTTGAAAATAGCCACTAAATTAACACTCATTTCCAAATGCCAAAATGATAATTTTTATAGGAAAATGGAAGTCCTAGGGAATATATGTAACAAAGACCAAGTTTTAACAAGGATAAGAGAGGTTTATCAAAATATAACCTTAGAACAACAAATGGTTTCTAAGAATAAGTTAAACATTGTTTTCATTCTTCAAAATTTTGTAAAATTCGTACTTAGGCAAACCACCTATTTAAACATCTACTTTCTAACCCCAAAATGAAGGTTTTTATTGAAATAATGAAGGTGATGGTTATATAGATCATCAAGGTTGAGTTTTGATAAAAGAAAGTGATTTTATAAGAAGAAAAACTATTTTTCTTAAGTCTAGTATAATCCAAAGTTTTGCAAGGTAAAGGTTTTAAAAAAGAATTCTTGGTGCTATATGTATACATATAGGTAGATCATCTCATAACCTTCATAACAATAGCTTGTAGGAAAGACATATATGCAAGATGCATTGTAGAAATAAGGTATGAAAATTGAGTTTATCCAAAATTTGTAAATTCGGATGATTTCAAAACCATGCATTAAAAACCCATTTATCAACTCCAAAACTTGTGTTTTATATGAAAAATGAGGAGTTTAGGTCATAGGTATCATCAAGTAATGATTTTGATAAATTAAGATGGGATTTGCTAAGAAAAATACATAAAACAAGGAGTAGAAATGAAGTAGGAAAAATTTGAGTTGTTGTCATTTTAAGAAATTCGTAATAATGGAGTAATGGCATGAAAACCCATATTTTTCAAACTCAAATTAGAAGTTTTATCAAAGAAATGAAGTCCTTAGTGGCTATGTATGGTTGAGCCCTAATTTTCTAATATCAAATGATTTTTACTTAAAGGAATCACTAAAAATAATTTTTACAAAATTCGGATTTTGGAATCAACCTACTTGAAAACATGTTTACAAAGTGTAAAATGAAATTTTTATGTAGAAATGAAGGTCATAAGTAATAGATATAATGAAGACTCAATTTAACAAGATAATTATATTTTCTTAAGAATAAATCCAAAACAAATGGAAATGATCAAAGTTAGGAAACTAGTTTTCTTGAAAGTAAATAGCCATGGAGTTTTACAAATAAAAAGTTTCTAAAATTCCTTTTAGTAAATATTGTCAAAAGCATGCATGCATTAAACTTGTTACATGCCATTCATGTTTCATATATTCTTGAATTATCAAATAGGAACATTTCAAGCAATTACAAAATTATTTTTCGGAAATGGGGATCGTTAGTGCTCAGATCTGATCCCTCTGTTTCGTGGCCTAAATATTTTCAAAAATTGAAAATAATATTAGAATTAGATAGATCTTTCGAAGTAGATAGAAATCGATATATAATTTGCGAAATTCCGAGTTAAAATGACCAAGTTATGGCCGTTTTAAGTTAAATTCCCGCTTAGGATGAGAATTACGAATTTAATAGTTTGTATAAGATTGTTTGGATTAGTTGAGTTGAAATACTTATTAGAGTATTTTTTCCTTTTTAGTTGATCCCGAAATCGACGATTCCCTACCATCGGATTACTTTTACTAAAAGACCGGTGATCCAATGGCCGATGAGTTTTTCTCTTATTTTGTTACATTGTTTGTGCTTGTAACTAGTTGCACTAGAATTAGGAAAAGATAAAAATTGTGATGAGTTGTGGTATAACTTGGTTGAATGAATGATAAGTATATCGAGGCGATACTTGTTGTAAAATCATTGTATGAGTTAGCATAGACTTGAATTGTCTGAAATTCTCTATAATCGCTCTTAACCTACGTAATTAATATATCATGATTATATGAACAAACTGTGCATGCATATCATGTAGTGAGTCACACTGCATAAGTTATTATACCTTTGTGGGAAGAAGGCATAATGATTTGGGCAGCGAGGGGCCTGTAAACTCGATTGTTGGCGTATGGGCTGGAATTGGAAATATGCGTGGGTGGGCACCTGTATAAACTACAATAAAAATTTAAAAGTGGTGGATGGGCACCTGTATCAACCATAATAAGAAAGTGAGAAGTATTTAAATGATGGTCGTATGGGCCTGAAACACCTAACCCCGAATGGAAGGCGTAAATCCATTCAACATAAAATTTCGACGGTCTTATGTATTGTTTGCTCATGTATTTGTTCATACATAGCATATGGATGAATTATAACTTGCTTATCATGGTACGAAATTAAGGGAACTCTCACTAAGCCAGTGTAGCTTATATACCCCAATAGATGTTTAAATGAACAGGTTATCTCAAGAATGTTAAGTGGGGATCGAGATGGTTGGAGCCAAGAATAACTTCGGGATTCCGGCAAGATATAAGAATGCTTGAAGTTATTAGCTAAGTTTTATGATTTGCCTTGTAATAGTTTTATATATTGAAATCTTTTAATGAATTGTAATTGAAGTATAATGATTTATATTTGAAGTATAGTGAAGTGTAGTTCCTTTACATTGTTACTCAAGTTGTACCAATATAAAATGTATTACTTCGATGTGTCTCCTCCATGTGTTAGACGCCTTGTACATAGTATGGAAGCCTTCGCATGACTGAAGCGGTCATTCCTAGGCTTTAATATTGTGTACAATGGACTGCCACATTTAGGATACCCTTCGGGGCGTGACAATAGGATTAAGATCTATTCCCTATTTGGATGTGTGAAGTAAGAAGACTTGAAGAAAATATATGTATGTGTGTGTGTGGGGTAAGGGAGTTACGGAAAAGAGGAATAGAGAGGGAGAGAAATTTGCTTTCCAAAGTTTGATCTTTGAAAAAAGAAGTGAAAGTGAAAAGTGAAAGGTGAAAAATATATTATATAGGAAAATAAATTAGAGTTTTGTATGATTGTTTAATAGAAGCAAAACAAAACAAATTGTGGCTTATTTGGGGGGGGAGGGGGGTTTATGCGGTTTGAGAGAGAGGGAGAGGGAAGTGTTTTGATTTGTTTTGTGTAATAACTTTCAAATTTAATATGTAATTTAAGTAATAAAAGTTGTATTGGAAAAGAAAATGTAAGAAGATGACGTGAGAATGTAAAATAGTTGTAACGATGTAAGAATAGGGTATGGGTGGTTGTACTTGATGAATAGTGTGAAAGAAGGCAAAAAGTTGATTAGACAATTAAATTACCGGTAGTAATGAAAATACGATAAAAATGTTATAACTGTAACTTTTATAACCCGAAAAATTATATACTGATATATTTAGAAATGTTATGAAATTACGAATCTAATAGTACTAATATCATATATTTAATATCCTAAGCCCCGGGACACGCTTTTCAAGATCTATATCCGATCAAGATCGAAATCTACTCATCTGGTATTGTTAAGTATTCTAATATTAATACGAGCCAACCTACACTTCTCACTCATTTTTTGACTTCTTGGTTTGAGAACACGAGATTGCTAGATCTAAACTGCTAGGGTTTCCTAAAGTTTTGTTGGCTTAGGATTTCCGTTGACTTTCCGATTTAAGGTTTTACTTTGGAGTTAACTTATTTCTAATCTTTCGGGGTTTCATTCTTGGCATTGCCTGACATAGGGTTTCGAGGTTCGATTGGTCCAAAGGCATTCTTTTAGGATTTTGGTTTCCGATTTTAAGTTTTCTGAAATCGAACTCAGGTTTTCTAAAAAAACGAGGGTTTACAGCAAGTAATGCAACATTCTGGCACTTAGGCTCTTAAAATTTGAGATAGTGGTCTTTGAGGGTCTAAATCTCCCCTTAATCTCTTTAACTATGAATTGCTTCCATTCTTCCTCAAAAACTGTTGCAGGTAGCTTCTTAAACTCCTTGTCATCAAGGATCTCAACATCATCATAAAGACCCATGGTAGCTATGAACTGTCTCATAGTCACTGTCTATACTCTCAAAGGCTTATAAGCTTATTGAATCACCCATATATGGCACACTGTGCCCAGTCTTGACTAGCCTTAAAGGCCATGCTCACTTTTCCAAAAGCTTCTTCTCTTATCTCAAAGACTCTTTCCCAAGCTAAGTCTTGAAAATACCTTATGAAGTCATCCTATAACTTCTCAACACATCCCAACTTACTACAACATTCTTAGTTATTTTCTTTCTAACTATATACAAACTATATTTCTCCTTAGCTTCAGCATTTAAACCAACTGGATTTGTGGAGTAGTACTTACTTGGACATTAGACTTAGCCTTTTCGAATTGTTTAAGGGATTGTGGTTGTTATCTTTTAGGTGCCATTTTTACAAAAATAAAAACAATAAGATAAGTATATATGCATTTAAAGCTCAAAATAAACAGAATCTCGACCTACTTTTGAAAAAAAAAACATATTTATTCATGTACTTAGGAGGACAATCACTAGGATATCTTAAAACGATAGATAAAAAAATGAACTTTTACTTATCTTGGAGATTACGCATGAAGAAAGTAAACCCATATGTAACACTAACAAGTAGTTGATATTACTCACAACCACTCGCTGTGTTTGGGCTCACCACAATTCGAAGATTGATATGAGTTAAGGTTTTTCTCAAAGAGAAAGAATTTCATTCAACTGATAAATCTTTTCTTTTACATCAAGGAAACTCTTATTCATACTCATGATCTGATATCTAAAACATGAAGATATCCAAAAGATAAAATAGGAAAGTAGCTAATAAAAGAAAGATTGAAATCTATCTAAAGAGTTGCTTTGATTTTTGTGATCTATGGACATCATCTTGCAGATCGTATACGTAAGTAATACCATGATGTCCACTAGAATAAGCTCTTCAAGTAAATAGACTCAATCACAGGTATAGTCAAGGACTCGACTTAGGGAACAACTTCTGATGAAGTCATATTTTACTCAACTTTTCATTAATCAAATCATGTTTATCTATTATTGATTTTATAGAAATCCTAAGGAATGGTACTTAATTGTATTTAATTTGATATTTCGGTTCTTGAAGGACTTATAATACAAATACAAGCAATTGGGAGAAGTTTCATGCAAATTTGGAAAAGAAATCAAGTAAGGCAGGCCATTATGCAAAGTAGGCCGTCAGCCTTCACCTTCATCACATAACAGTTTTGGTGATGTTTCGTGAATTCAACATATCTCTCTCATCTAAGCTTCTATTGAGATGATTTAAAATGCTAATGAAAGCAAAGAGAGAGATCTTCGATTTTCATGTTTTTGGTGTGAATGAATTTGGAATGTATCAGGGCCAAATTGTGTCATGAAGTTGCTGCTATTACAGTGAAGGCGTTCACATTTTAGAAAATGATATTGTTTGATAAATTGTAGATATCTCTCTCATCTGATCCCTTTTGACATGATTTAGAATCCTATGGAAAGATAATAGATAGATCGACAATATATATGTTTTGAGTTTTTGCTAATTATGAAATAATGAAGGTCGAAAATCATCGTGAAATTACTGCAAGTGTAGAACATCAGTAAGATTTGCAGTTCGACACTGTTTTAGTAAATTTGACATATTTCTATCATCTGAGCTTTTTTTGATATGATTCAAGATTCTATTGAAAGAGGAAATAAAGATATAAAACTTTTATGTTGTAAGTTTTGAAAAATTCTAATTGGAGTAAAGTCGAAAATTTCCATGAGCTTTCTATACACAACACTGCCTCCAAAGCTGGTACCTATCTTGCTTCAAAATAATTTTTACAATGTACACCAGCTACCGAGATCCACACCGCCAACGTTGAGTCAATGTACATTCAAAAATGCCCTTGAAAATCAATTTTTAGAAGAAGGCCGGCTGATTTTAATCATACACCGCTGATGTATAGTGCCAGCATATCTCCCCTGCAACCCTTCATGTATAAATTCATCTTGTTGATCATTTGTTGAGAGTAGAAACCTTAGGCTTGAATTTCTCTCAATTCTCCATAGCTCTTAGATGTAGATTAGGGTTTAGACATTAGTTAATCTTTTCTTTTTAATTTTGTTTACGGATTCCACACCGAATTCAAGTGGAAGATATCATTCGTGTTTAGATTCAAGAACAAGATTCCATTGATGAGGTTATTTTGTTCTTTTTCTTCTATCCACTTATTTGATGATCTTTGATACTTGTTCCTTTGACTTTAATTAGGGTTTTAAGTTGTGAATCTGAATTATTTTATTGATGATCCCTGTTGTTGATTGATCATTTGTATGTATTCGAGTTGTTGATGTTATTTCACAGATCAGGGATTTTGGATTAAACATGGAATTCATGATAGATTACGATTGAAATAAGAAAATTCCTTTCTGATCATTTATGTGAATACCTAATTTAAATTACAAATCACATAGGGATATGGATTTTAATTTTATTAGGGTTTGGTAATTTAGAAAGATTAGTCAATTAATCACTTTCCTAAGAATATGGAACATTGATTGGTTAATTTAAGATAATTACTTACTTTGGAAAAAGTAGTGGTTATCTGATGCTTAAATGATTGAAATACTGAACTCATTAACAATTTAGATCTACAACTGCATTTCTAATTGATAGCATACATTGATTGATTGCTCAGATCTGTTGGCTATAACATAATCAATTACAAGTGTTGGAAATCCAAGATTTTTCTATAGTGTAGTTTTATAAAAGAAAATCCAAAAAAACAAACACTTTTGATTTGCCTAGCTACATTTAGAATTGATATATTTGATAGCTAGTCCTCACTCTTTATGGACATAACTCAGTATTTGTCGATATATTATTACTGCACACGCACTTGGTACCTAGCTGGTAAATATATGTGCATTTAAAGGAATTTAAAAAAGAGACTAAAGAGAGTTTTAAAAAGCACTTATAGAGAAAGTGATCAACTTCCATTATAATGAATCTCTGATATTGCCATGGCATGAATCGAGTGCATGCTTCCTTTGTTTTCACTACTTTCTTCTTCCTATTTTTCCTTTAGTGTCAACATGTTATACTCTAAGTAATCATACTCTATATGCAATCTATAAGCTAAGACAAACTTCTCTTCATCTGGTTCCAAACAATTTGTAATCACTCTCAGCACTAAATTTTGGAATCCTTTAGCTCTCGATCCTGTAATAGAACCTTCAAGTTGATTCCCATCATCTACATAGGGTTGATGAAGATTTGTCCCTTGGATTAAATAATTTTGGTCTTTTATGCTTATTTCCTTATTATTTTTGACGCTTTTGAGTCTTCTTAAGATGCTCATAAGCCTCTACATGTATTTTCTAAATCCCTTGTGCTCGTTCAAGCCCATTAATACTTCCCTCTTTTGCAGTTGGTTTGGTTACTAATTCCATAGGAATAGTTAGGTAGTAACCATACATAACTTCAAATGGAGACATACTAGCAGAATTATGTGTCGACCTATTGTAAGAAAATTCCACAATAGGAAGGCACAAATCCTAATCGATAAGATTCTTACCAACTGTAGCTCTAAGTAAAGCACCAAGAGTTGATTGACAACTTCCGTCTATCCATCTTTTGAGGATGGCACGAAGTGCTATACATTAGTTTGGTCCCTAGTATTCTCCAGATAGTCTTCTAGAAGAAACTTAGAAATTTGACATCCTTGTCGATATAATGTTGTGAGAAACACCATGCAACTAAACAATCTCCTACAAAAATACATTGGCAATATATAAGGCATCATCTGTTTTATGATAAGGTAGAAAGTAAGCAATTTTACTAAAATGATCCACGACGACCATGACCAAATCCTGACCTCTCTATGTTCTAGGTAATATTAAAACAAAATCTATGCTAATATCACTTTAAGGTCGTGTAGGTAAAGGTAACCACATGTACACCCAATACCCTTTCTTCCCTTTTGCCCCTTTACAAACTGCACGCCTCTCAACAACTCAATGAACATCCTTCATCATTCCTTTCCAATAAAAATGTTCCTTCAATAATTCCAATGTTCTTTTCTCCCTTAAATGACTAGATGGTCCACCTGCATGTGCTTCACGCACTAATAATTCTCGAACAGTTTCATTTGGAATACACAATTTCCCATATCTTTACAAAAATCCATCTATCAAATGATATCAATCAATTGCGACTCCTTTTACAATTCTAGTCATAATTGACCTAAAATTAACATCTCCAACATAGCGATTCTTCAATAATTCAAAACCCAACATTTTAGTTTGTACAGATGTAATAAGAGTATACCTGCATGATAGCGTTAGCAACTATGTTGCTATTTTTTTTTTTTTTGTACTTAATAACATAAGCAAAACTCTCTATAAATTCTACCCATTTAGCTTATCTACTAGGAAGCCTTTATTGACTCTTATAACACTTCAATGCTTGATGGTCAATATAGATAATAAACTCCTTAGGTAACAAATAATGTTACCATACCGTGAGTGCTCAAATCAAGGCATAAAACTCCTTGTCATATATGGAATAGTTCAATGTAGCACCACTCAATTTCTCCCTAAAATAAATGATGGGTCGTTTTTCTTGCATTAATACTGCACCAATTCCAATTTCTAAAGCATCTCATTCTAACATAAAGGTCTTCTCAAAATCAAGTAGTGCTAACACAGGAGTGCTAGTCAACTTGTCACGCCCCATAGGGTACCCTCAACGTAACAGTCCGCCACATACCATACAAGATTCCGGAATTACCCTTAGTCTTTCGAGAGCCTTATATAGATGTAAGGCGTACCTTTACACATAATAGAGTACAAGTCCAAATGGAGATAAAAGCTTAATTTGGCATGCATTAGCAGTAGGATATAATTCATGAAACATAAATAAATATTACAAATTCTAAGGGGCATTCCCCCGCAAAAGAATAATTAACGGTCTTATACAGTCATCTAAGTCTTAGAAGTTTCCTATGGAAGTCTAATACATAAATTCCAACTTCTAGAGGAAACTCCTAGCTTCTGTACCTGTTCAGCCGGGTCACGTCGCCTAAGCCACAAATGGGATAGCTGCAAAAGGAATGGACTGTAGGGATGTAAGCTAACTAGCTTAGTGAGTGTAATCTTCCACAATAACATTCATGTCACAACAATTCAATCAAGCTATTAATCAAGTAAGTGGATGCATCAAACACGTGAGTTCAACATACATATGACTAACCGGAAATTGTATGTGGATGGAATTGCACCCTCCATCCTGGGTTAGTAGATTAACGACTACTGCGGTACTATCAATATGTCGTTTATGGTTCACGGTTAACCTATGATTATTCGATGTCGTTTATGGTTCACGACTAACCTACAATTATTCGATATCATTTATGGTTCACGATTAACCTACGATTATTCGATATCGTTTATGGTTCACGATTAACCTACGATTATTCGATGTCGTTTATGGTTCACGACTAACCTACGATTATTCGATATCGTTTATGGTTCACGATTAACCTACAAATGCTAATGCTCCATCCCCTTATGATATGCACGTGTCAAACTTGGCATTAGTTCGAGTAGTTGATTAAGTCATTTTACTTAGGCGATCAAACAATTTCTCAAACAATCCATCATAGCTAAGTACACAACCAAAGTTTATCACCCGGTTTCGATATTCTCATATTGAGTTCTCACATCATTATCAACATATAATTTCCTATTATTCCCCATCATTCATATTCCATTCATTTGGCCTACATTCTAGTGCACTACTTTACAAGCACATACAATAAATGAATCGGGAAGAAAAACTCACTCCGTCATTGGTTCGCCTTTCTTCTAGTAATAATAATTCAAAGGCAAAGATTCAACGTCCTCGGGTTCACCTATTATATAAGAAATACCCTAATAAGTATTCTACCATCTTAGGATACTAAAATTCTAAGATAACTTAGTGAAATCGAAATTCGCGTCATTTTCGAAGTTCCGTTTTAAAATGGCCATAACTTGGTCGTTTTAAGTCGGAATTTCGCAAATTTTATATCAATTTCTATCTACTTCGGAAGAGCTTTCTAAATATGAAGTTTAAACAAGTTTTGAAAATATCTAAGCCTCGGAAATGAGGGATCAGATCTGTACAGCGGGTATATTGATTCCAAAAATGTGGTTTTCATGAATGCACTTGAGATTCCTAAGTACAAAATGAAACTAGATGCCATGATAATGATTTTCCCTATCATGAATGTCATGATATGAACTATAATGAGCCTAAGTTCTTATAACTCTTTAGATTTAAAGAATTTAAATAAACTTTTCTTAGAAAACCATTTCATACTATCGTTTAACAAGTGAGTTTACTACACTTGGTCACACCCATATTACAAGGATTTTCTTTAAGAAAACTCCACTTTGTTTAAAGAAATTTTGACCCTTATATTAGTTATATCCTAAGGCCTTTATTTCTTTAATAAAATCTTCATTTGTAAACTTTTAAGTAGGTCTTTTACTAGGGTGGTTCCAAAAATCCGAATTTAGAAAATTCCATTTTCAAGTTGATTCTTTTAGGAAAAATGTATTTTATACCTAAAACTTTAAGTATTTATTAGACCTATATCCTAAGGACTTTATTTATTTAAGAAAATATCATTTTGAAGTTGGAAAAAAATAGTGTTTTCTAACCATCTATCCATTATTACGAATTTTACCTACAAGATTTTTAGCTCAAAACTTCTATTGGACTTCATCTCTTGTTTTCAACATTTTCTTTAGTAAAAACTTATTTAGACTCATGGAAAATATTACCAAACATTATCTATTACCTATAGGCTCCATTTCTCTTGTAAAATATATGTTTAGAAGTTGATAAAAGTGTTTTTAACCTAGGTTTTTAAAGTCATCCGAATTTACACAATTTTATTTCTTGAAAAGTGTTTTCCTTTTTGACTTTATTAACTGATCTACCTATAGATCTATATACTAGGAAGGTTATTTACTAAAGACAAAAGCATTAAAGACTATTAATGCACATAAACACAAAATAATGATGAGGTCTTAAATGTCTACATGAACATGAGTAGTAAAATGATAGATCTACTATATCAAATGCTAAAATGAGTTTTGAAAACATAAAAACTACATTTTTATAAAAGATCTTTTGTTCAAAACACTTTTTGATGGAGAAACATAAAGCTTTTGGCATGAAAGCTCCTTTAAATGTTAGATCTACTTTGTAATGGTTCGGTATTCTTGTTTTGACATTTCCTTGTCCCTAGCAAAAAGCTCATGGGGTCCTTTGGTTGGAAATATCCAAGAATCACTTAGCCATAACAAAGATCTATGAGTGGAAGGAATAAAAGTTCACTTACTTGAAGTAAAATAGAAGATGAAAAGAGAAAATGGAAAGTTGTGTGTGTGTGTGTGGGGGAGGGGGGGTTGGGGGGGACTTTAGCTCACGGCAAGGAGGGGAAATGGGGGAGGTTTTGAGAGCTTTTCACTTTTGTAAAGTTTGTAAAATGAGAGAATGAAGAAAGAGAGAAAAATATAGCTTATATATAAAATGGAATTAGGTTAAAATGTGATAAAATAACTTAAAAAATTACAAATTGGAGCTTGGGAGGGGGGGCCATTCACGCCGGTTTTGAAGCTTGTGGGGGAAGGGAAATTTGATTTTTTTTTCTTTTGATTTGCCTTTGATTTGAATTGTATACCATTTGTCATAAATTGTCTTGATTTTTAAGAGACAAAAAGTTTTTTAGAAAGGTGATTGATTGAGTGATGGTAAGAGTTGAAATATAGAGTGTGCAAATAGGTAGTATAGGTGGTACTTGTGAATAGTGAGGAATAGTAGACAAGACAATTTAATTTTCGGTAGTAGGGAAATACGAATAAAAATGCTATAACTGTATTTTTCATAAGCCGGAAAATTATGAAAAATATATTTTTGAAATCCTTATTTTATTTTGATTCAAATGAGTACTCATAAGTAAATTTTTGAAATTCTAGTTCCGGGGCACGTTTTTCTATAATGGGTCTTGGGATGACCCGGAATTGAAATTTTCTTAAAATATGATATTTTCTTGATTTAAAATAATCAAGAACTATATTCAAAATTAAATTTTCTTATAAAAGTTTCTTAATTGGAAACCAAGGAAAAATCGGAATTAGGGTTCCTAGTTCTCACTCTAGACTTGAGCTATTCCAGTTTAGGGTTTTCGTTTCCGGTTCTAGGGTTATCTTGGCTACTTGAAAAACTAGGGTTTACACAACTTAGCTTTGATCTCATCAAAACTATTATGTGCCTTGTCACTCTATACAAACACAACATTTTTCTTAGTAAGCTCAGTGAGTAGACTCGCAATAATATTGAAATTCTTGATAAACCATCGATAGAATGACATAAGTCCGTGAAAACTTCTGACTTCAGCAGCAAATGTATGTACTAGCAAGTTGACAAGGGCTTGAATCTTTCCATCATTTACCCGAATCCCTACTCCTAAAACTACAAATCCGAAGAAGATTACCTTTGGTTGATAGAAAGAAGACTTCTTCAAGTTAACATATAACTTCTTAGACCTCAAGACTTCAAACACCACTCGTAAATGATTCACATGACTATCCAAATCTCTACTTACACCAAGATATCATCAATGTAAATGACTACAAATTCCCTAAATATTCTCTGAACACGTGATTTATAAGCCTCATAAAGGTATTAGACGCATTATTTAAGCCAAATGGCATTACTAACCAGTCAAGCAAACCATGCCTAGTTTTGAAAGCAATCTTCCACTCGTCTCTACCCTCATTCGTATTTGATGGTAACCACCTTAAGATCTACCTTTGAAAATAGTTGACATCCATTCAACTCACCTAACATATCATCCAAACATAGAGTAGGATAACAATACTTGATGGTAATCTTATTAATGGTCCCAACTATTAATGCACATTCTCCATATCCCATCTTTCTTCAGCGCCAACAAGGCAAGTACTACACAAGAACTAGTACTCTCTCTGACATACCGTTTCTTCACTAATTCATCAATTTGCCACTTCAACTCTTTTGTTTCATCAGGGTTCATTTGATACGCTGGGCAATTAAGTAAAACAACTTTAAGTTATAAGTCTATAACATGTTCTATTCCTTTTATAGGTGGTAACCTTGTAGGCAAATCCTCAAGAAATCCATCAATGTATTCTAATAATAATTGTTGAATCTCGAGGAAAGGAATCCTGCTCTTGCATCTCCATCAATCGTCTGATATGTAACATATAAATTGGTTCTCTTACCTATATGGCTTAGATGACATCACCTTTAGTTATGGAAAGTGATTTCTTCTTCATAATCCCGCTCATCTACGTCCGAACCTTTTTCAATTCTAAAGGTGACTTAGGTTTCAAAACTATTCTTTTGTCATCCTTCTAGAAAGCTTCTAATATCCATCATGAAGCACTTTATGATCAAACATCCATGGTCTCCCTAGTAACAGATGGGATGCATGCATAGGTAATACATTACATACTATTTCATCTTTATACTTCTCTCCAATACAAAAAGGAAACTTCACCTATTGAGTGACATGCAAAACACCCTGCTCACTTAACCAATGAAGTTTATATGATTTAGGACGTAGCATAGGGGCTAATTTAACTTATCCACAATAGTATAACTCCCTCTATCTATGATGAGAGTACATAAATTCCCTTTAATCATGCAAGCAGTATGAAATAGGTTTTCTCTCTATTCTTGTTCATTGGTTGGTGATACACTTAAAAACTCTCTCTCCTTAATAACTTAATACTCATGTACTGATCTGAGCCCTGCTCTTCACAAGTTTTAGCATCTACGTCCCCATAATACTCATCAAGAGTTGCTAACAGATCACCAAACCCTTTAGACTCCTCATCTTCAGGCTCACTAACTATCTCTCCTCCAATATTCATAATAACTCTTCAATTAGGACTAATCCGTTGAAATTGTATCTATATTTTAAATGCGAATTCTATAGCAAGTGTACTGGGCCTAATCAAGTAATAAAGTAAGGAGTCAAGTATCATTCCTACAAGGATCAATTAACGACTAAACAATTATTAGTTTCCACCAATATTCAGGCAATTGATTTTTTAGAGAAATTTCTATCTATTATCTAAATTATCTAGATTCTAACTTATAGCTAAAATCAGAGGAGTTTTTGAAAAAGATCTAACGATTGAGTGTGGGAAAAAAAATCCACCTTAATCTTGCTAATCAAATGAAATCATGTTATATTGACAATTGGACTTGTGCATATTCATATGAAATTATCAAAGATCTAAAACTCGATTTGAAGTTTTAATAGCTTTTCAACCATAAAATAACCTAATAGCTTCCACTAAATAAATTATCAATGGAATCAAATTCACAATTATGAATCTTCCAATTCAATAATTGACTAATGCCCTAAATCAACTTCCCTTAGTCCCTTAGTGAGAAATTAACTTAAAACATTACATGAATCCTATGATAATTTCTAAATGAGATTAAGTCACGCTGCTTCTACAATTGTTTTTTAACTTTAATTCATGAATTCCTTGTGAACCCTAATTTCCTTTCCAAGTTATTATGATTCTTATAAACCAAATTCCAATTAGAAACAAGATTTATAATAGGAATTCAATATGAATATTCCACAATTCTAATAGTTATATAACACAATCTCCATTATCATATTAGCATTCTTAAGGTTTCATCAATATTCCATAAAGAAAATTTAGCACATCATTGATACAGATTCATAAATCAAATAAGATTTTGCAAATGATATCATGATAAACAATAAAATCAGACAAAGGAATTGCATATAAAGATAAGATCAGATATCACAATTCAAATGACAAAATCTTCAATTGCAAAATCAATCCTTCCTAAGCGTATTGTAAACCCCCAAAGTTTTGGGATTGGTTTAGCTTAAACTCTAATTGGAAAGTCAACCGGAAACCTTAAAGTCAACAAAACCCTAGATAGACGAAATAGTTTAAGTCCGACAATCCTGTATAAGCAACCCTGAGAAAGTAAGTAAGAGATTAGTATGTAGAATAGTTCGTAATTACATAAGGAAGCTTAAAAGATCATATTAGTAAAACCGCAAATCGTTTTAAACCCGAACGAATATAGTTCTTGAAAGATGTGTACCGGAGCTCGGAATAGTAAAAATATTCCGAATATCCTATTAGACTCGTAAAAATGTAAGGTTTTCAAAAAAATCAGTTTTATAATTTTTCAATAATTAAAAATAACAAATATCGTAATTATACGCATATTTTCTTACTACCCGTACTTTATTAGTCATATCTACTTTACATTGCACTATTCATTACTATTCTACACTATTCTTTTATCTTTACTTTTTCTAACAGCTACTCTTACAACACCATAACTATTACGTTTACTTTTTACCTTTCCCAAAACTTTATTTTACATCTACCTTACTTATTACTTCATTTAATCAACAAAAATACAAAATAAATCTCTCTCCCTCCCCTCTCTCTTAATGGCTGGCGCATCACCCTCTCTCTCTCCCTCAATTTTGTTTCATTTTTTCTTTATTTAAATCACACAAAAATTCACTCCTCATTTCCTATAAATACCCCCCCTCCTCTTTTACTTCTTTCACACAATTACTATCCACAAATTTACTACAAAATCTCTCTCAAATTTTTCTCTCAACACTCTCTCCAAATACTCTCTCAAAATAATTTCAAACCACCTTCTACATACACAAAACCCATTACCACATAAAACTTCAAAAACCCCCTTTAGGTAAACTTTTCTTTACAAGTTCTTTCTTCTCATGTCATGTAACTTTACATAACCATGGTGTAAGTTTCCAAAAACTAAATGTTATGGAAGCTACACTATGTTCATGTATTGTTCTTGTTCATGAATATTTATTTATGTTTATGTTGTTATTTTACATTGTTCATATTATTATTGTTATTATATCTAACTAAGTATTATCATATATCTACATATATATTATTTATAGCATATAAGCTCACTTGCAATTTATTTATTTTCATGTAAAGTAATTTATTTATTTCTTATTGTTTTAAGACTAGTCTCTAGTCTTAGACTTGTCCTCATCAAGTCAAAACAATTTTTCTTTCTTTTATTTCTTTTGAGATTAGTCTACTTCTTAGTCCTATGAACCTTGAAGAAGCTAAGACTCCCAATACTTGAATTTATTTATTATTTATGTTATTTTTTCTTATTATTATTTCTCATAATCATGCCCATTAAGATTGTTGCCCAAATCTTTAAAGCTTCAACAATACTTGACAAAAAGGAGCTTTTTATCACCTAAGAATGGATTTATATAAAATATAAATTCTATGGTTTAACAAAAGTAAAATTATTCTTTTCCAAGTTTTAAGAAGAACTCATTACAATTTAAAAAATTTCTTTTGTCTTGAAAAAGCTTTTTGAATCATTTTTATATTACTTTGTTTCTTAAAAGAAGATGACTTTGGTACTAAAATATTTTCATAAAAACATAATATAAGGAAACCCCTTAAAACGAAAATGAGAGTTTCCAAAACCAAGATTTTTCAAATAAATAGTCAAAGCAAATAAATAGGAAAAGTAGCACTAATGTTGAGAATTTAGAAAAAAAAGAAATTCATTTTTATCAAAAAAACATTTAGAAAAATAGCAAGACAAACATAGAGTAATTCTTTGAAAACAAAGGAATCAAAATATTCATTTTAAAGGATTTACAAAATGGATTTCTTATAAACTATAGTTTTCTAAACTCTTAATTAATAATGTTTTACCCAAGAAACATGGTTGGACAAGAAACACTTGAGCATAGATAAAATATGAGCCAAGTATCTATGAAAAAAGGAATTTTTTTTCAACTATATAGATAACTAAGTATTTATCAAAGCAATTTTTGAATGATTTAATATTTAAATCAAATTGCTTTTGGGTTAAGAAAAATTCGTGGTGAATCTGATCACCACTGTTTCGGAGCCTAAGTGATCTAGTTTGATCAAAATAATTTTAGAAATTGATAGATCTTTTCGAATAGGTAGAAATCGGCATATTACATGTGCGATTCCAAGTTAAAATGACCAAGTTGTGGCCATTTTAAATTGGAGTCTTCCTTTATATGAACTTTGACGTTCTTATGATATTGTTTTGTCAAAATTCAAGAAAGTCATCAAGAAGTACTCATTTTGGGTATTTTCCTTGATTAGGTGATTCCGATGAAGGATACCCATACCCCGAGGATTATTTCGACTAAGTGGATTGTGTGAACGACTCATCTATTTAGAGAAGTGTTGACATGGCATCGTGAGTTTATTTCCTTAAAGTGCTTTACTTGATTGTGCTTGTAATTTAGTTGCATTAGAATTAAGAAAAAGATAAATTGATATGTATGCGAAAAATTTGTTGAAAGGATTCTAAGAATATCGAGGCTGGAGTTGATTAAATTTTTTTTTTAGTATAGCACTTGATTTGTATGAAATTCTATGATCACATTAAATTTGATAATAATAATGCTATGATATCATAAGTAAATTGATTTATGCATACCACGAAGTGAGTCACATTGCATTGGGTTATTATCCTTGGGTGAGAAGGATGGTAACTCAGGTCAAAAGCAACATTTGGTGGTTATGATCGAAAGCGATTGCTTAGCAACATGGAATTCAATGCTTGGCGGAAGTTTAGAAGCATGGCTCAAATCAAGTAGACTTAATATGCTTAGTGGTATTGATCAAAAGCATAATTTTTAACTAAAACTACTTGTTTTGAGGTTACGTATCACCAAACCCCGAATAAGGGCGTAAATCCATTCAACATATAGTTCTTGGAAAACTATATGCCTTGTTTGCCCACGTGTATGTTGCATTTCATTTGTCTAATTAAATAACTTGTTTAAATTTTCATTACACAAGAAGTTATTTATGGAAATAATTCTCAATAATCCTAGTAGCTTATACCCCTATAGATATCTTTTGCAGTTCACCTATTTGTGGTTGAGGCCACGTGGACCCTACAGTAAGGTATTTTTCTTTTTGGTTAAGGAATTTCTGGATGAAGTTTAGTGTTGGATAAGATGTAGACTTCATAGAAATATTCTTGTAATAGATTATGGTTATTTATGACTGGGGAATGCCCCTATGATTTGTTAGACTATTGTCATGAACAAATGAATATTATGAATCCTCTTTTCTTAATTTGTCATTATATCTTCTTAAGCTTCATAATTCCATATATGGTCCTCTAAATTTATGAGAGCATGCTTTATACTTAATATCAAAGCTTTTGGGAATGACTAAGGTTGTCATACTTAAGCTTTAATGTTGAGTGTGGCAGACTGTTACGTTTAGGGTACCGCTTGGGGCGTGACACGTATACAAAGCTTCTCAATCACTATAATTTTGATCCTAGAACAACTCTCTCACAATGGATCTAAAATCCTTAATCTAGAATTGAACCCTAATATATTTCTATATATTTCTCATCTCTCAAGAACAAAGGAACCATCGTTATTTTATAAATAAAGGCATGTGGAATTTGAATCGCTTCAGTTCATTTTCGTAGTTATAGAGCATATGCAGACAGGTACACTTAGTACATTGGCAGCGTTCATGGTGGCATGGAACTCAAAACAAAGCTACACAGGTAGTGTTGAAGACAACATTAAGATTTACATTCAGTGAACATTCAGCACGATCCAACGCCCGCAGTGTTGAATCTCACTTTACCGTAAAATGAAATTGCAGAAGCCGATGGATTTTTCTTCTTACACTGGCAGCATTCATGCCAATGCTTAAAATTTGGGTTATGTGGACAAGCAACACTGCCTCAAGGTCGGTGCCGTATAGGTAGTGTCAATGATTTAAACACTGATCATCCTTTAAGCCGGCCCTAAACCGGCGGTGTTGGCTACCTGTGTTGCTGGTGTAGATTTGTTCTTTCACAAATTTTGCTCAAATTCCTTAAAATTTGTAACTTTTCTTTTCATGTTTCATTTAGACCCGAAACATCAAATTAAACATATCCAAGTACCAATTCTTGCAATTTCATAAAGATTAACAAAGATTATGCACTAATTGCTCAATGAAAATTGTGTAAAATATGACTTTATCAAGGACACTGTGTCCACCTCCTTTATCATTGATTTGCTAGAATATTCCTTTTTCACTCCTCCTAGCATTAGAAGAATAAGATTTATAAGGATTAAAATACTTACCTATAATAGACTTATATGGATTATTCCTCCACTATCTCTCTACTTTAAGGGCTAATTAAATAGCTTCTTCTAGTGTGTATAGTGCTGCAGCTTTGTAATACTCACAATCTCATACTTTAAGCCATAATAAATCTTGCAATAGTTTGTTCAGGAGGCTCAACAAATCCACTTCTAATCTTCAATGATTTGAATTCTTGAACATACTCCTCAACGCTTTACCACCTTGCCTCGATGATCAAGGTGCATATAGACCTCCTATTTATAGTATGTAATAACAAAATGTTTCCTTAGTACTCATGTTATCTCTGGCATTGTCTTGATATCCGCTTTTCATCCCTCCTATGGGTTGTTAAGAATTTAGAGATCCAAAACTAGAATCTTGTAGTGGATTTTTTTTATATATAAAATGCTAAATTCTTAAGACAGATCCATGCAATTCAATTAACTAAAAGGCATATAGGATTATACTTTTTCGATTCTTAATCTTGTCGGATCTGAAGGCATTGCAATATCATAACTCCCTCTATAGTATCCACACAAATGAGTATGCCTTCAAAATGATTCTTTACGTGCTAGCACTATCTAGAGCACTTCTAGATCTAATCGGGAAAATTACTCATGACTCTCGTGTTTATCTCTTTTAGGGTTCACAAATTTTCTATATTAGTCTAATGTCGACAGCTCATCTTGTTAACCCTATAAGAAACCTCTTATGTCTCATTTATGCTAATGTCAATATGAAAAATGACATTAGTGCCCCAAATCTTATTAAGGAAAATTAATTATAAATTAATTTATTAACATAATAATTCCTAATCCAATTAGGAATTATTATTATTCTTAACAAATTATATTTATTTATTATTCTTAATAAATTAAGATTAATGATAAATAAATTTATTATTCTTGCTCGACTTATTTAAATTTAGTCCATGATCATTTTTGTTCATTCTTTTTTGTGTGACCCTATAGATTCACTTAATGTTGGCCATTGACCTAAAACCATTTTTAGTCAACAAAACATAAGTAGTGATAAGGACACATTATACTGACTTTTTATTGATTGAATCATGTCAAGTTATTATTAATTTTATAGAAATCATAAGGAAATGGTACTTGATTATGCTTATTATGATATTTTAGATATTTGAAGACTTAGAGTGCAATTATAAGCAAATTGGAGGACATTTATGCAATTAAAGGGAATTTGAAAATTTAAGCCGGCTAAATGAGAATCAAGGCCGCTGGCCTTCAATAAAAAGATCAACACTAGCCATGGAAGGAGGTTATACAGTCGGCCTTAGGCCGGTGTAGGACCTACACCAACTATTTCAACATAAAAGCTGCCAGCCTTCTCCTCTCAAAAAATAATTCCAATGCTGCCACGTACGCTACCAGCCTTCAGCCAGCCTTCATTCTACACTGATACCAAAGCCGTTAGCCTTTATTCTATCGGATAATCTTCATTGTTTGTCCTATTACTCTACATTGATGTTTTAGATATCTTTCCATATCATATCATTAGAACTTCAAATCTTAGAGTCCATTTTAGGAAACTTGGATTAGATTTGTTTGAGAAAGTTGTTTCTGTTTCGAATCGATTATTGATTGAGAAACTTGGAATCATCTTAGAGATTGAAGACCTTTTAAAGTTTATTGGAGTTTTGCAATTACGAATTTAATATAATTGTTGATTGGATTCGCGATTTCTAAACTTTTGTTCTTTTTATGCTATTCTAATATTTGATTTTAGTTCTAAATATGAATTCTTTTGCAATTACTCCTTTGATTTGTGATTGTGTGAATTACTCCATGTTATTCTAAGTTTTCTTTGTGGGAATATGATGAAACCCTAGAATAGCTAATATGATGATTATAGCCATGTTATAGAATCAATAGATATGAGAAATATTCATAATGCAATTCCAACTATAAATCGTGTATCTTGAATGAATTAGGTTCATAAGAGTCTTAATAACTTGAAAGGAAAATTAGGGTTCAAAAGGAATTCTTGCTTAAGGATAAATAATATATGTGGAAGTAGAGTTGTTTAATTTGACTAGAAATTGTCATAGAGATTAATGCAATGTTTCTGGTTAATTTCTCACTAAGGGATTAGGAGAGATTAATTTAAGGCATTAGTCAATCATAGAATTGGAAGATTTATGATTGTAATGTAGAATCCAATGTTAATTTATCTAGTGGGAGCTAATGGATTAATTTGTTGTATTAAGACTTTAAAACTTCGAAAAGAATTAAAGGTTTTAACAATCTCATATGAATATCTACATAACTAATGATTATTATAACATGACGGCAATCTAGTTAGTGAAGCTAGGATGGATTCTGTTGTTCCCACACTTAATTTATATATCTTCACAAACACTTTGTCTTTGCTCTTATTGATAATCTAGGTTGATTAGTTGTAATTGGTTAATTCTTTTTGTTTGATTGATTGAATAGTAATGGATTCTAATATCGATTTAGTAGTTAATTAACTCTTAAGAGATCGACACTCTATTCACTACTATATTACTTAATCTGACCCAGTGCACTTGCTGGTAGATTTTGCTCTTATTTTTGTCTACACATTCACAGCGAATCAAGCAGCTTCTAGCAAGACATTATGTTTACTCAAATTAAGTGAAGATTGGTGATCCATTCTTACTTGATTCATAACTTATGTCATTATCCTTTTGTCACATGATATCTAGATTAAACATAAGGCATGGATAATGTCACCCTTATATCATTCAATATCTTATCATTTCTCGATCTCCAAGTGAACTGATAAAACAAATGAAATTGATCACACTATTGATTTATCTGAGTATGGCCATGCATTTCTCAGTTTCGCTTATTAAAGGGTCCAAAGATACCTCTCTCATAACAACAGGGACAAATCCCATCTTAATCACTCAACTTCCTCTACATGATTCACATTACGCCCATCACAAACATTATAATTATCTGGTTAAAGCCAACGTTTGATTGAGTTGAATCAAAATGTTCTTCATGTTGGAACCTACGGTGATTTCATGTCTAAGGATACCCTGACATCATTATTGTGAGAATCACTTATGACACTAATCCATGTAGTGATCTTATAAGAGGTCAGTCCAAGACATTATCATCTAATATGTGCTTATGAGTATGATTTGTATCCCTATACAAACAGACATCTCATTACGCTCAAACAAAAACTCATACTAGATTTAATTCATTATCATTCCCACAATTGTGAGCATCTATGAACTTTTAGAATCATTAAATTATTCATTGATCCTATTATAAAGTAAACATGCAAACAATATAATAAAAATGATTCTTTATTAATAATATATATAATGACAATATCTAGTAATTGGTAATCACTATCACTAGTAGATAGTAGATTTTTCCACAGTGCTACGTATCCTGTAAATTCCATTGCCGCTAACTTAACCCGTGTATGTCCTTCAACATCATAACACTCAAACAATCCTTCAACTTTGGCTTCCCAATCAAGATAATCATCTACAGATTCACTTCTTGAAAAGGAAGGCATCTATAGCTTCACATGCTTTAACCCTCTTGGTGGTCTAAACTCCCTATCATAGGCATTAATGTTTTTAGTGTTATTCTTCTAACATCTCCTTGCCTACCAAGATCAGGTGGCGGTAGCAGTGGTGGTGCTTCCACACAAGGTGGTATCACATTAGGGTTTTGTAACAATTGTTGCATTATTTGTACCAGGTATTAACTATGTTAGTCAAAGTTTGCAACTATTACCTCATAATGTGTTCATCATTGGGTTAAACATGATTATTACCATTGCTTGGAACTCCTCTATTTCCATGAACTCCACTAATAATCTCCTCACGAAAATTGCCATGTACACTTTTGTTTAACATCTTCAATCACATGTGATCTCAACAACGATAGAGATAACTAACTTTAACTAAGCTCTGATACAAATAAAGATGATACTCTTAGGAGGACTATCACTAGAATATGTTTAAAAGATAGAAAAAAATGAACTTTTACTTATCCTAGAGATTATGCACAAAGAAAGTAAAAAAATATATAACACTAACAAATAGTTGATATTACTCACAACCACTCACTGGTGTTTAGGCTCGCCACAATCCGAAGATGATAAGAGCAAGACTCGGCACAATCAACAATGATTGATAAGAGTTAGGGATTTCTCAAAGAGAAAGAATTTCATTCAATTGATAAATCTTGTCTTTTACATCAAGGAAACACCTATTTATACTCATGACCCAATATCTAAAATAAAAAAGATATCTAAAAGATAAAGTAAGAAAGTAACTAAAAAAAGAAAGAATGAAATCTATCTAAAGATATAATAGGAAAGTAGCTAATAAAAGAAAGATTGAAATCTATCTAAAGAGTTGCTATGTTTCTCGCTTAAAGTATTAGCAAAAAGATCCATGGGCATCATCTTGCAAATCATAGACGTAAGTAATACAGTGATTCCACTAGAAAAGCTCTTTAAGCAAATAGACTCAATCACGGGTATAGTCGAGGACTCGACTAAGGGCATGACTTCCATTATAAGGAATCTATGATATTGTCGCGACATGAATCGACTACATGATTCCTCTACTTTCACTACTTTCTTCTTCTTGTTTTCCCTAAATGTCAACATGTTATACTCCAAGTAATCACACTCTACATGCAATCCATAAGCTAAGACAAATTTCTCTTCGTTTGGTTCCAAACAATCTGTAATCACTCTCAACACTAAGTTTTGCAATCCTCTAGCTCTCAATCTCATAATAGGACCTTCAAGTCGGTCGATTCCCATCAATTGTTTTCTTCAAAGAACATCTTTCAAGGCAACTTTGATTAAAACTTTTTCAAAAGAGTTTCATACTAATATCAAGAACATTATTATTTCTAACTTCATTTTACTTCCTTTAGTAACAAAATTATCTTTTTCTAATGATTTGAAACAAACTAAAAGCATACAGAACTTCAAATGAATCTCAAAAGTCATATCAAAGTTTTTGATAGATTATCTAAAAGTTTAACATATAAAGGTGCAAAAGATAGCTATATCAAGCTAGTTTTAACATCAAGCAAGTTATTTTCTATAAAAAATAACAGACAGTAGAAATTTATACAAACTAAGACCCTAAAATATGTAGATTAACCTAACCTTTGATCTTAGATAAAATAATAAGAATAAAGAAAAAGCAAGAGATGAGCTTACCTTAATAGTTTGATGCTCACAATACTAAAAAGGAATGATTTTTATTGCTTTTATGAAAGGTTATTTATCAAGGGTTTTAAAAGTGTTTATCGGGTTTGTTGAATTTTTTAATGCAGTAATGAAGAATAGGGAAAGAACAGTATTTACCCTTTTATATTAAAACGTGTTGTGGGTTAAATTTTCTACTCGACTTTAATTTGTAGCTTTTATTTATTAAAAATAGAACAAAAAGAATTAAAGAATCAAGATTTTAATAGAAGTTGCAGCTTATTGAAAGAATAAAAAATTAATAAAATAAAAGAGTCGACATTGAAATTTAGGCCTTTATTTAAACCCTGGAAAAAGAAGAAGGAATTGGGATAGTCACGTCCTAAAGTTGAGGGCTCAACTGAAACTATAAATAAAAAATTATTCAATTCTCCATGTTGTAGTCTTGGCTTGAGGCCAAACTTATCAAATGGATCTCCTGTAAAAAAACTTTAGAAAAAAATTAAAACATGGATTGATCCACAAGTTCAATCAATTTTGTTATTCATCCATTCAGATAAAGAATTCTATGGAAAACAACATTTTCATTCGTTAACCTCATATAAGACATAATCATCAAATCAGGTTTCAACAGAACCTAGATAAAGTTTTTACAAACCAAACAAACACAAATATGTCCTCAAGATACCAATTGTCCTTCTCAAAACATTCTCCAACAAAATTTAAAAGGTCTTTAATAAGAAACAAACATCAAACCTCTTTCTCAACTAAGAACAAAAACAGATCTAACAATTCTCTTAGCAAACAAAAAGAAAGGTAGGATGAATAATTCTAGGAGTCTTTGTTTTTCTTAATTCTTGGATTATTCCCTTAGATTGGCTTTTGTGTTGGTAGGTAATGATTCTTGAGGTCTTTATGAGAGGACTTTTGAAATTTGCCGTAGTTAGGTCTTCAAGTTATGAATTATAGTTAAATGGTTTCTCAATGTAGTATCAATTGTTTGCTGCCTAGCCTTAGATGCTTTGATGGATTGAGGAATCAATTCCTCTAAAGAACTCTTGCTAACTTGGAGAACATTTGACTCTTGACCCTGTTATTTATGAAAGTTTGGTGGGTTCAAGCTAGGTTGTTGCAAATTATTATTACTCCACCTAAAGTTTGGATGGTTCCTTTAGCCAGGGTTGTAAGTGTTATTGTAAAGGTCATTCTTTTGTCCATCGAAATTGCTCACATACCCTCAATATTCTATCCAAAATTGTCATCTACCATATTCACTTAGCCAGTGCCAATGGTCATGTTGTCTACCTTCCCACTCAAGGATTCTATCTTGGAGGTCAAATTGGTTACCACATCAAGCTCAAAAACTCATCTTCTCTTTTGTTTCTTAGCTCGTACAGGAGACCATTGGTAGTGATTGTTAGTCATTTCCTCTAAAAGTTCAAACATTCTTTAAGGGATTTGTTATTCAGGCTCTTTCTGTTGCTTCATCTATAAGCTGCTTAATGTTATAATTTAACCCATTGTAAAAAGTCTAGACTTGGGTCTACTCAGAAAATCCATGGTGTGGGAAACATCCTAGCAACTCCTTCTACATCTTAAAGGATTCATACAAATTCCTTAGAGTCTAACTAGTGAAATGAAGCTATATATTCTCTAAGCTTGGTTGTTCTAGATGGGGGAAAGTACTTTCACATGAACTGCTCAACCATCTATTGCCAAGATGTTATGGATTGCATAAGCAAGCTATTAAACCACTTTTTTTGCATTACCTCTCAAAGAAAACATAAACAATCTCAGCCTAATTGCATCATCAGAGGCACCATTTATTTTGAATGTATCACAAATCTCCAAAAACTGTTGCAAATGGGTGTTACGGTCCTCATCCTACAGTCCATCAAACTACACATACTATTGTACCATCTAAGATCACATTAGGTTTTATCTCAATGTTGTTTGTAGCAGCACTGTGTCTAACTATGCTGGTATTAGCCCCATCCAAAGAAGGTCTACAAAATTCTAGCATGGTCCTAGGTTGATTTATTCGCACAGGGTCATTCTTTTCCTATACCTCCTCTCTACCATTCTCATGATCTGTCCCAGTAGCCATATTTTCTAGAAATAATCTCTATTCTTCTATAGCTACTCTCCTGCTAATTCATCCTCTACGTTAAGGCTCTAAAGTATAGGGAAATAACGGGTGAGATTGACTACTAGTCATAATCCTATATTTTTATTTTTTAAAAGAATTAGTTTACAACAAAGCTATGTTATAACAAACAAAAGACTAAACAACAACTAAAACAACAAAAATAAAATCTCATACAAGAAGAATAAAAGAATTAAATAATTATAGAAAACTAAACAAACAGAACTATATAGAAAAACCTAAAAAGAACTACACAGGATATTCACAAACAGATAAAAGGCTATATACAGAAAACAACTTAAAAATAGAACAAACATATGTAGAATAAGTATGTATATATACAGGAAAACAAAACAAGAGGGGTTAGACGTATTTACAAAAACAAAAAAGATATTCACAAAATGAAAAGAAAAGATATGTACAAAGATATATTTACAGAAAAACTATAAATAAAAATGATCACATTTTTTCTATATGAGCTTTTTAAAATTCATTTTAATCTCTATTTAAATTCCTTTAAATGCATAAATATTAACCGACCAGTGTATCAGGTGCGTGCGCAGTAATAAAATTTCGGTGAATATCGAGTTGTGTCCATAAGAAGTGAGGACTAGCTCTCAGTTGTATTAGTCCTAATTATAGCTAGGCAAATCAAAAAGATTATAATATATATATATATATTTTATATAACTAATCTACAAAGAATTTGGGATTTCCAATACCCCTAATAGAATTAGGTTAAGAACTATCAGATTAGAATAATAATTGAATGTATGCTATTGACTAAAGATGCACTTGCAAATCCAAATTGATGATGGGTTTAGCATTTTCAAACAATTGAACACCAGGCAAAAAATCCTTTTCCCAAAGAAAGTAATTACCCTAAATTAACCAATTAATTTTTCATATTCCTAGGAAAGTTATTAATTTACTAATCTATATAATTAACTAAACCTTGATTGAATTGAAATCCATAAATCTACTGATTTGTAATCCAAATTAGCCAATCACAAAATTGATTAGAAAGGAATTTTCCAATTGCAATCCTAATCTAACATTTATTCTAGATTCAATCCAAAATACATAATCGGTGAAATAGCATCAACAACTTGAATATAAACAGCGAATTAATTAATAGGAGAAATCATCAATAAGACAATCCAAATCATCAACTCAAAACCTTAAATAAGATCAATAGGAAAAAAGCTTTAGATGTCATCCAAAACATGAAATTACAGAAAAAGGATCACCTTAGATAGTGATCGCCTGCTCAAATCCATGTTCATTTGATATTTCCACTTAATCTTGGTGTGGAATCCTTAATCAAATAAAAAGAAAAACGTCCTACAAATCTATGCCCTAATTTCTATTTAGAAGTAAAGAAAATTAGCTTTAGATTTCCTCTAAGGTTCTTTTTTTCTTCTTAGATCCACAAGAGAATATATATATATATATATATATATATAAATGAAAGACACAGGGCTATAGGCCAAGTTGAAGGCTGACGACCTTGATATTAAATTGGCCAGCCTTCATTGTAGAAATAATTTTCGAATCAAGATGGTAGCCTACTTTGAAGCAGTGTCAAGGCAGTATAGATTTATGCCGGCTCAAGGCCAGTGGCATATATCCTCTAGTTGCCGGGGTACAAGTAAACAATTGAAGGATGGCTTAAATTTGTTTGAAAGCTGGCAACATTCCTACATTGTCTGAAAGCCAATGTTGAATTTTGTTGTGATGAAGGCCGATGGCCTTTACTCCATAATGGCTAACCTACTTTGTTTTCATCTCCTTGGTTGAGTAAAACTCCTCTAAATTCCTCTAAATTGCTTGTATTTATAATATAAGTCCTTCAAGACCTAAAATATCACAATGAACATATTTAAGTACAATTTTCTTATGATTTCTATAAAATCAATAATGATTAAGCATGATTCATATGATAAAACGTGAGTATAATATGCATTTATCAAAAAGATTATTCACAAAAACAGAAATAGAACAAAAGCAAAACCAAAAACTATTCACACTATCCACAATGTTAGTGACTAGTCTAATAGACAAAAATTTTCAAATAGTGCCTTTTTTAGCTTCATTTTCATGAATCCAACACCGATCCCTAGCATCAACACTAGAAAAACTAGGTCGGGTTCTTTGGGTTTTAAGAACACAAAGTTGAAGCTTTCAAAAATGTATAAAACTAATAAACTCTATTCAACTTCGGTCGCAACTACAACATCAGGCAAGTGCAACTACCAAAGTAGCATAGAAAAAATTAAGTCGTATTCTAAAGGATCGTTAGTATCTACCGTACTTACTTTTCATTTATCGTCAAATTTAGAAGAGCATAATGAAAACAAAAGTTATACTAAGGTTAATGAATATATATATATATATATATAGGTTTTCAAGGCAAATTGTAAGATAAGCTTATTAATGCAAGGAAAAGCCTTAGAGATTGCTTCACCAAGTCCTTATCATGTGATTTCTTAACAAACTTGTAGAGTTGTTCACTGGTATATTTGCATTGTCGGATTCACTAGAGTAAGTCAAAGCCTCTCTCAAGGTCAGTAACTCTAGATCTAGACCAAACCACCAGAATTTCTTCACAAGTTATCAGTAATCTAGATCCACATAAAGTTTAAGAACCTTTATTTTAAAACAAATATAATGAATTTTAAAAATAAGCGATAGAAAGTTTCACCATCCTTTTTTCAAGGTGATTATGAGCACCTCCATTAGTAGCACAAATCTATTCAAAAGAATGATCTCTTAATCTATTAAGTTGAAATAAGACATGAATCTAAAAGGTACACAATACATTTAGACCCACAAAATTAAGCTTTAGCTACTAATTACAAATACCTAGTGATAATTGTTAAATCACTTTGAAATCACATGAATTAAGTCTTGGATTCGTAAACCCTAAGTTAAATGATTATTTCTCCATGGATACAAACATTAAGCATAAATTCTTAAAGAAATAATATGGAATTAAATATAAAATTACAAATTAAGCACAGAGTCTTGCAAAACACATACATCGAGTTTACAATGAATTTATCTATAAAACTTCGAGATTTCTAAAGCAATAAGAAATAGTTTTTTTGCCTAAAAATTCTTTCTCTACACTACATTAGGAATTTGTGACAAAAGTTACATATGGTACTCTATTCGCATGCATGTGCTTGTTTATTTATAGGATCAGATACAAAAATCATCACAATTTTATTCGTTAATGTAGCATATTCTTTATAACCGAATTCGTTCTTTATTTTCACGTGCACATGTCTTAAGTGTCAGCTCATAGGGTCACTTTTCATGGCTTAAGGTTGAGGGCTCGAGTATTTCTTGGATGTCAGGGTTCAACCTAAGTTTTAGCCTTCTTCTAAAAAGCTCAAGTTCTTATCTAGGTTCCACAGCAGGTATTATCAAGTTCGTCGACGACTTGGATATTAGCCCCAACCTAAACTATGCTTTCCTTAACAAAAGTGTAATTTTTGTCTACCTTCAATCGCTGGTT
The DNA here is from genome assembly GCA_024138025.1 of Combretum micranthum. Lineage (NCBI taxonomy): Eukaryota > Viridiplantae > Streptophyta > Magnoliopsida > Myrtales > Combretaceae > Combretum > Combretum micranthum. The sequence goes on from JAMXBD010001244.1 coordinate 338,630, forward strand.
GAATTTAGGGCTTGACACTATGGCATGAAAAAAACTATATCATGAAGTTCAAGGCTTGATCACCTTATACAAAAGTCGAGGGTCATGTCAAGTACTCGATTGAAGCGTGACGGGCCATTTTGCCTTATTATTTTACCCTCGATGGATATTTTGTAGGGCTCGGCTAAGTTCTGCTTTGCACAGTTGTTGTTGTTTTGTTCCAAATCTAATCAAAACATTTTGTTTTCTCTTCTTTTGATTGTAGGAGCTCAAAAACAACATTTAGACAATAAAAGCATAAGATTCATAGGAATAAAATGTATCAAACTAAGCCTAAATTCCTATGAATAAAATGGAATAAAATACACTTATCAATGATAGAGAAGTTTTTGGATTGGTGTATAAGTAGGGTAAGGCACAGCTTGAAGGTTTAGGTGGAGTTTGAGTTTCTAAGAGCTTGGTTTCTTGTAATTTTGCTAGGGTCACGGCATGTTGAAGGGTTTGGCATTAGAATATCCTAACTAGATATTGTATTTTAAGTTTTAGACCATTGAGGAAATAGTTAATCCGTTGGTTTTTTATTAGGGGGAACCAGAGTAATTAGGTATTCAAAGGCATTCCAATAATCTTACAGTGTTCCTTGTTGGAAAAGTTCCTTCTTGGCTGTCATTGGATCATCAAAAGTTAATCCAAATATAGCTTGCAAGCCAAGTACAAACTTATCCCAAGTGATAGTTGTAGGAAGTGTCCAATTCTATACAAATGATTGATACCAACGTAATGCTATGACCTCAAAGTGAATTCTATGTACTTTAACTCGTATGTTAACAAGAGTCTCATCCGATTCAAAGCAATATTCAACTTTAATTAACCAAAATTTAAGATCTTTGCCATTAAATATGAGAAATTCTAAACGAGTAGATTTAGCCGGTTAATGATATTTGGATTCTCCATGTAAAAATGGGGTTTGAGCAATAGTAGGGACTTTGCCTATTGTACTGCTTCCAATGCTAAAATCAAGTGATTTTTACATTTTCTGTTACCTTCTTTTGCACATCTAGAATGACTACTTCATATTTGTTAAGCATCGATTAATGCTACTTGAAGAGTTTAGTAAATTGATGCACCAATTTTTCAAGCTTCCCTTCTTGATCCTTCAGCAATAGATGCATGGAATCATTTTTTTCTGCCTCTCTGGTATTATCCATCCATCCCCTTTATGGCTCTGGTACCAAATGGAGTATGGTGGGCTAAAATTGTTGTGAAACTAAGCAAATATATTCATTTTATTGTTCGGCCAAAAAAAATATTCATTTCATTGATGCATGGAACAATATTCAAATGTGAGTTAGGAAAACAATTTTTTTCATTTCTCATTGATTTTTTTAATGTCATTATAGTGTAGTATATAATAACAGTAGTTATAATAGAAATATTCCTCTAAATATTCATGTAACAGGTGGCATACTACATAATAATCCACATGCTAATGTCACTAATGTGCGTATAATGATATTTATTCTTAATATTTGATACCTATGCTACATTATGAAGTATTGGACCCACAGCCTACATCCTTGAGGCCTCCATAATTGTGACATCTCCTTCTTGTAGCCCATTACCTTCATGCATGGGAACTTCATTCCCTTATATGTCTTCAACTTAATAAACTTCAAACATGTCTTCAATAACCCTAATTCCATTACCATCAGGGGTGCATGGTACGGTTTGGTTCAGTTTGCACATTGAACTGAACCACACCATATTTTACGGTTTGGTTTTTCTTTTAAATTCGAACTTAAATATACGGTTCGATTCGTTATTTTTTCAAACTGAAAAAAAAAAGTTCAGTTGCAGTTTGAACCTTTTTTTTCATAAAATAAAAGACATATTCTATCGAAAAACTTCCATTACATATTTATTATCACTAATGCAAAAATAAACAATATTTTAAATTAATCATTTACCAAATAAACATGTAAAACTACGGAAGGAAGAGATTTCATCTATTATAAAATTATAATTGTGACTAGTCTTATTTTTTAAAATTTTCTTGAACTATAATGTTATACTATACTTTATCCCAATATAAGATATAAAATTTAATTCGTTGTATACTTCTAACTAACATATTACTAATTATATATATCAATAAGTAACTAAATAATAGAAGTAGATTAATTAGTAAGACAAATGGAAAAGAAATATGCAGGAGTTAAAATACTAGAGGCTAAAATAAAAAATATAATTTTATTCTAATGAATAACATAAATAAGTCACAAATTTTAAAAATAATTATTTTTTTAAATTAATTGTTTTTAAAATTTGTGACGTAGATATGTATCATTAATAAAACAATTAAGAGTAAAAATAATATATTTAATTTTTTTAACATATAAAACGGTTTGGTTCGGTTCGGTTCTAACCATACGGTTCGATTCATGGTCCTGAACCGAACCGCGAATCGTTTGCTCTTCACTGAACTGAACTACGAACCGAACCGTTTAAAAAAAATACCGGAATTTCGATTCGATTCATGATTCGATAATTTTTTTACACAATCCTAATTACCACATATCCCCCAAGGAATTATAAGGAGATGAGATAGCTTTTGGAGTAGAATCCACCACCTCCATTACCTAAGTTATGTGGGGTATCATAGCTCTTATATTTGAATAAAAGGAAAATTTTCTTTTTTTTTTTTAATGGCCCATAAATTTGAGTTAAAGTTTATTTTTCCATTGTATTATTTACTAAGGCTGGTTAGATACGAGGAATTGTGCACTGTAGTTATAATTAATAATCTTTTCATTTTTCCTTTTCATTTGATATCCTTTATCTGTAATGTGGTCGCTATCCATACTCAGAACAAGCCTTGGGCTCTGACAAGAATGAACGGTGATGGATTCATAATAATAATTATTATTATATATATGTATTTTTTTTTTCGGTGCTAAATGCTTGACCCAATGATTTTGAGGAGACAGAAAATGAGACAGGTGGTCCTATTTTTGGCATTTGGCAACTGGAACTGTACAAAATAGATGGTCCAAAAATCATCCCTCTTTTACTCGTACTTGTGATGCTACCCACAGTAGAAGTTAGGAAATGCAACAAATTAAAATACTACTTTTTATACTGAAAATGAGAAAATAGTAGTTATTGTTTCTTTCACTGAAATAATTACAATAGTATGCATAGATTATTATAATAAAATTAAAAAAAAAAAAAACGAAACTTATGGAGGAATTTGACTTCTTTAATAATCGTGACTGTAAAATTCCAAGATAGCCTGGAGGTTAAGGTGGAGGTGGAACAAAGAAGTGGAATCGTGATTATGAAACAGCCACAGCATGTGCTCGAACAAAATCGCATCCACATCATCCACAAAGAATACCTGTCTTCCTTCTTCTTTTACTGTGCTTTTTTTGATCAAAACCTGGAAAGGGTTCTCTTCTAACACAAATGGTTCTATTAGAAATTCCTTTTTTTCCTTCCCAACCACCACCACTGCCGGCGGTTCCACTCTGTCTTGAGAGAGCGGTTGATAGCCAAGTCGACACCGCCCTTTTAATATCGATACCGGCAATATCAGACAATCCATTTGGGTTTACTTAAAAAAGAAAAAAAAAAAAACAATCACAAGAAGAATTCTGAATTTTTAAGGGTGATGATGATGTTGTGTGAGGAACTACAATTATTTGGTCTTTATTAATAAATATATATGTGTGATATATATATATATATAGAAAAGATGTAAGTCTTTAGTCCGGTTGTTGGTATGGGACTTGATGAGGCAACGGTTAGTGGACTTGAGGTGTGATTATTGATTTGTCTGGTAGTGTTAGGTTTGGTGTTTATGACAATTAGTATTACCCCAACCTAGTGTAAGTGTTTGGTGGCCGGCCAAATTTATAATTAGAACTAGAAATTAGGATGATAAGTTAGCCGTTGGAGAATGAGAATGGGAATGGGATGGGATGATACGTTGGAATTAGAACAGACAAAACATAACACAACACAACACAATTTAGCCTTTTTGCTCTTTCTGCTTTATTCTGGGGCTCGGAGTCAGCACTCAGCACAGCTCACCTTTCTCTTTTTTATTATTATTGGTAAACAGTCAACAGTCAACAGTCAACCAACCCAACCAACTACTCCACTTTCTCTTGCCATATTCCCTAATCCCTAACCTAATCATATACCATTTTAATTTGTGCACATAAAACTGTTAATTACATCGTACATTCCGTGTTTAGGTTTTTCTTTATATGATTTTTTAAAAAAAATTTGGTCGCAATTTGGTAGATTATAAATAACAATAGTTACTGTGAATATCAAAAATTAAAAAACCACCGACACTTGCATGTCTATGTTTTATTAAATATCGATGATAAAAAAAAAAGCACCTGACTTTATTCTTTTGATAAAAAGAAATTGCTTAGCAACCAACCCATCCACCATTTAAAAAAAAAAAATACTACTGATAACGATAAACACTGATCCAAGATAAAATACTTTATTGTTTATTTCGTTCACCAAATTTTTCTTCTTTTTTTTTTCTCTTCCTTATTAAAAAAAAAAAAAAAAAAGTGAAGGAAAAGAAAACACACCAGTTAGAAAAGTAGAACAATTTAGACGCCCCATGCTAGCGAAAGAAGCTAACAGGAACGGAACTTTCACCATATGCAACACCATAATTAATTCATCTCCCTCGTAGACACACAACACACACAAAAACTCAGTTGAATTTGTAATGTCCACTGTTATATATATATACACACACATATCTATATATTCATAAAAACATTTTACATTATCGGTGTTCTATCGATCAACCTCCCTCTGACTTTTGTACCATGACTTTGGACTCATTAAGTATTAAAAGTATGTACACTCTTCATAAATTCCCCCAATAATTAAACTACCACAGAAACCTTTACGTATGCTGTAAAACGCACATCCCATGCCCCATTGGAGAACATCATGAACTGAAAAAGTGGGAAATGATTAAGAGAGTGAAGAATCTGTGAAACTACTAAGAGCCAAAGGTTCGTATGAACTTAATTTTAATTTTATCATCCATCAAAGGTGGATACCCACAACCAGAAGTGCTTCTTCAACTCCTTAATTCAAGCAATGAAAGAGAGACCAATTTTAAAGCTGTAAAAATCACTAATTTCATTTCACACAAGGATGGTGGTTTATAAACAAAAGAAAATTTCCTCCAAAAAAGAGCCCCAGTTTTTACAATACAAATTCAACAAATAATCAATCTAAAAACAATATACAAGGCGACGTTCCACAACGGAAAATGCCTTCTTTTAACACGACAATGCATAAAGCAGCTACCCATGCTGCAATGGCAGAAACCACTTTTTGTGCCTTCCTTGTTGATCAATTCAAAATAGGTAGCCACAATCTCTTCTCAAACTACCAACAGCTTTATCACACTCCTGTCTTGCAACAGAAAATTGATCTAACACCTAATCTCGTAGGAGCCAGCTTTAGTAATATATCGAACCCACTCAACTGTGTTATAACCACTCTTCTCCCACACCTGGAAGAGGGGAAAGGCTGTAATAGCAGCACAATGCATACAGCTAATGAAAAGGCATGTTTAAGGAATATGCCATTACCTTTAGGAAGCGGACACGTAATCCAGATGCTGTAAACATGGGGACCTGAGATACAAATTAGCAAGTCATTAGACTCCACAACTTAAAGAGACCAGACTTACACAGCATCAAATATTCAACAATAGAACTGATGAATTGTTGCAACAAAAGTCACCTGGAACTCCATCTGGATTGGTGGCCTCGTCCAAGATTTCTTTTCAGCCATTGTTGAAATCAACTCAACTTCTGCACTCATGGTAGTCTCAGTTTGTCCTGGAAATTTTCTTATCCTGAAAAGTTGCATGGAGTAATAAAAGGTGAAATGTTGTTTAACCGAGACAAATTAAATGATAGGTTCAACTGTTTCTACTCAATGAGAAGCTAAGCAGAGAACACATGCCAAACACAATGTCTTCAGGCATGGCAGCATGAATATAACAATGTTTCAGCATTTTGGTGGTTTATAAGTTTCAGTTACATATGAAACATCCAATAAGTACACCATGGAATTCGTTAAGACAAATTAGTGCTTTCTATATGAAACATTTCATTTCAGAATTGTCAGCACGTAGAGTACTTACCATAGCACAAGCAATCAAAGCAGGTGGCATTTTACCAGAGTTCAACAAGCAAAAGTAAAGAGGGGAGCATGAGAACAATTACTCACTTCCAAACCAAGGAATCAATAGAAGCATTATATTTTGCCCGTCCAGATGTCACTTGGAAGCTTGTTTTAGCTGTTTGCTTAGGTACAGGAACTTTGACAACAACTCCTAAGGCAAACATTTTTGCACCAAAAACACTTTTTACCTGAAAATTATGTCATGCTAAGTAGCTTCATCATTTCAAGCATTTAGGGATTAACTCTCATAACCAGTGTATGTACCTTAACATTTACTTCCATGCGTGTTCGACCAAGTTCCTTAATTGTTGGCAATACACGAAAAGGAAGATTGACGCCCTCAGTGATCCGATACCTTTAGATTATAAGTGTCAGAAAAGGAAATAAGTGACATACATAAACAGACGATATGATAAATTTACAGCTTCATCCACTTAGGAAAATTATTGCTGGAATATCAACATGGTTTGGAACATTAGCAAAATCAGAAGAACCTTCAGGCAGAGCATCAGAAAGAACACAAGCATCCCAAACATTTTTTTAGATAATGTACAAGCATACATGGTCTTATTAAAAACAACACAAGCAAAAAACTTTGAGATATCATGGCAAGTTTGGGTGGAGAATGATACAAGGTAGAAATAGAATTATAAATATAAAGGAATACGATAGAGAAATAACAGCTACTTCATATTTTGTTTCTGTCAAAATAACATAAGTAATAGTTTGGAACATAATAAAAGCTATTAACATACCCTTACTTTAGTCCATTACTTGACTGTTGTGCCAGTATCTCATTGATTGAGTACGGAAATATGTAAAAAAGAAGGCTTAGGAATAACTATCACTTTGGTCCTACATAGGAATTGCAATTCTTTATTTCATAGTGATGTGAATTTTATGAAATAATTATTTTATAAACCAAATAAAAAAACCTTTACTAGAAAGGAATAGCTATTCCATTCCACTCCTATCAAATTAGTCAAACATGCTTTGAATATAATAAAAACCAACATTTGGAAATAAACAAACATCTCAAATGGAAATTCACCATCAAATTTAGACTCTGCAATGCTGTCCATCCATATAAAAAATTAAAAGTAAATTTAGCTAACCAAATGTCACAAGGATTATGCCACTATCCTACCATGGCATCAGGTCAAAGTATAAACTTTTTACATGTTTAATGCTAAGAAATAAAGAGTGTAGATATAAAATGAGATTTTAACTTACTTCATCAGTTCAAATTCACCATCAGGAGGCACAAAGCTGACAGTTTTCTCTGAGTTAAACCTTGTCAAGTTAACACATTGGTGAAAAGTAACATCATCAAGCTCAATAGTTTTACCACTGCAAAAAGAAATTGCAAAGTAGATTTAGGTTAGAATTGAAAGGTCTCAAATGGATATTACATCATCTACTCTAGAACAAATTACCCTTTTATTAATTCTAAGCATGGTAGAAAAGCAAGATAAAAATATAGCAACATGTACAATACAGACATAATATGAGCAGAACATGAGAGATATAAGTTCCCTCAAAAAAAAAGATTTCAAGCGAGATCCCTCATTCACAGTATGTCATATAAGATACTTTTTACCCATCAGAACAAAGGCTAGCGATAGCTTAGCCTCCTCCCTTATGTACACCTTGAACTGGCATGCTAGGAAACTTGCGAAAGAAGAAATGGATGGATGGTTATTGAGTACAACTTGCACTAGGCAGATAACCCCAAAGATAGTGAACCCAGGAACTCATGTAACTCATCAGAGTTGCCAGATGTTCACACCACTAGCCAACCTCTTAAGGCAGCATATTATATACCAAATAGAAGATGCTACTCCAATGACATTTAGAATTACTGCTATGTTCAAAATAACAGAAAAGATGTCTATTTTTGAAAAAAGAATACAAAGTAGCAAAATTGCTTTATCATGAGCGCACATAATTTCAAAACACATCTATGCTGCAGATGGCCGTGGTAAACAGGTGTTTCTGGTTGCTGCCATTCTCCAGTAAGAGATTTTATTCATTTTGTTCTTTTCATAAAGATATTGTTAATAAGCATCCTTTCTGAAACTTAACTGTTTATGGTTTGCAAGCGAATGGGAAATTAAAAGTACAAAATTAAGACAAATATCTGCTATGGAAAAAATTCTTCATCAGGAAAATAAGTTAGTTCAGCATCCAATACACTAAGATGCAGCAACTAGTAAACCATAGAAATTTCATGATTTGAAGAAAGTGAAGAGATAAAAAGACTTTGATGCACCACCACCTTCTTAGAAGTGTTGAATGTAAAGAAGTATAAAATAAGGAGAGAAGAAATAACATTAACCTTTTAGTAGGGCGTGACTTAAGCTGCGACTCTTTCTCAAGGCCAATTTTATCATTCAAACCCAACTTTAGATCAGGCATTCCCGAAAGAAAGCACTTCATAAGAATCTTTCCACTGACATCACAACGTAGCACATTCCCTATATTTCCCAAATATTCATAAACAGCTGATAAATTAATAAGCATACAGAGCCACTAATTAATCAAGATCAGAAAGGAGTAAACCATCGACCTTTTGATGACATGAGAAGATTTACGCTCTCAACAATATCAAGAAAGACCTGTGAAAAGAAAATGTCAATCTAAGAGAACAGCTTAGTGAATTTAGATGTGTTACTGGATAGAATCAAAACCACACCTCATTCTTTTTGTATACGAGACCCTCTCTCCGCCATCCAACAGCACCAGTAACTTGTAAAGTTGCATTAGGAACAGGTCTATCTGTAGGCTGTCCAGTTTTTTGGATAATGAGAGATTAAATGAACATGCAAACACTTCATGCTCTCAGAACAATAAGCATAGAAAACATTAAAAAATAATGAAGCAGTTAGAAAAGCACCCAACCTTGGACGAGAATGGTGAACGTACTCCTTCCTGAGTTATATAGAGTTTTAGGATCTCTGGGGAAAGATTTTGAGGATAACCAAAGTCCATAATTTCTGAATCATGCAAGTGAAGAAAATAGAAGTCAACAATTGAATCATTCAAAGCATAACGACAATTCAGATACTGCACAAAACACCTACTGAATGCCCCATTTATTCCTAAAACTGAATGCCTACAGGCTCAAGTGCAGGCATAGATTCTTTATTCATCCTTTGCTGTATGCTTCTTTTTTAAGTCATTTTTATCACCAGAAAATCAAAACATAAATGGGAAAAAACATGACAATAATATGAACTGGTACAGCAAAAGCTAATTCGAATTATTGTGCTAGTTATGAAAAATCTTCTACAGTATATCCCAAAGTGGGCAAATTCTCTCAGAGACAAATATGCTGGGAGCTAGGTATCTTTGAGAATGCAGAATAATTTTCCTACAACTACATTGTAATGACTCTGGCATAGAACTACAACATGTATAAAATATAAATCATCACAGAAAATAAGTACATATCAGCAGATATGTATTGTGGCCAAAACAAGGAAAGCATCCATATATCAATTATGCTGACACAAACATATCAAAATCAAGGAGCAAGACTTAATTGATGACTTGACGAAACATACCATCCAGAAGCTCATAAATTAGAACAAAGTTGTTGCGAATAGCATCTTCATCAAATGCTCCCCCAAAATAGGATTTAAACAGTGCTACAGCCTGCATGATAGCTTTTAGCAAACTCTTAGTTACTGCAACCATACTCACTACCCTGAAATCAGATTGTGACCATTGATACAACAGTCTAATAATTGTAGCACTTAAGGCTGGATTAAAGAGTAACAATGCTATCGGCCTAATTTGATGTGAATTGAGAGTATGAAACCTACTGCACCTTAATAGAGCAGCAAACAGATATTTGATAAAATGCACAAGAGATGCAAATGCAGGGAACACAAGTACTAAAAAGCCACCACAGGGTTTAAGCTACACTTTTCATTTTGTTAACAGAAATAGTAACATACATGAGCCCCCAGCCAGAATCAAATACAAGTATATCTATCAGAAGAGCACACAAAATATGTTCAAGTATCCCACTCTCTCTCTTCCAACAGCAAGTTCCTGCTAATCACACCATAGGAATTAAATTATATGATAGTTGAGCTTTAGCCTTTCACGACTGGTTTTTAGAAAACAAAAATGAAAATCCACCAAAGTGCACCATATGATGAAGGAACACTTTACCTCAACAACAAATTTGAAAGCACAAGCTACATTAGCATTGCTGCTGACGACAATGACGATGTACACGTTGCTAATTCGCATATAAAAGAAGGAGCAACCTCCAATCTGCCGCACGGGGCATGTACCCAATTCTTTTGTTTGCATTATATGCATCCGAAACGCATCCACCATATTTCCCCTAAAAAAAAAAAAAAAAAGAACTTACAAAATTAATTCTGCATAGAAACTCCCATCATCACGACTTCAACAACTAAGCATGCAATCTAAAATCTTCCCCCACCTTCACACGGATCATGACTTTTACCGAAAAAAATTAATAAATCACGAACCAAAATCACAAAAATGTTGGGCTTACTTTATAACATATAACTCAAAAGATTCAAACATACTAAGCTTAGAATAAAATCCACATTAACAGAACCAATCAACTAATCACATCACATAAATGTCTGGTAATGCTAATCCTCCACTAAAACTAACTTCCAAGTCAAACAAATGTCAATATGTCGATCTAATTAAAGAATCGGAATTTGGAGCTGAAATTACCCGACATCGTCGCGATATAAGCGATTGATAAGGACATCACCCCGGAGATTGAGGAAGTAGATCGCCGAAGCAGCTACCGGCATGGCTTGGATCCAGTCAATTCAAACCCTAACTTCGCCGGAGATTGATCTGGATTAAATTGAGAATTGAAATTTCCAATGGGTGAGAATTAGGGTTTAGAATAATATTTCGGAATTTTGATTTCAAAAGAAAGAGCAACCAAACAAGCAAGAATGAAAGAACGGATGAATTAGAAAAAGAAATTAGGAAGAAATTTGGGATTACGAATCCGGAAAATGGTTTGCGGACTTTATATTTCTCACGCATGGGGTTGAATTATTTTATTTTATTTTTTTATTATAAAGTGTTTTACATGTTCAAGACGTTTTGTAAATTTTTTTCTTTTTTTTTTTTAAACTAGTTTTGCTTATGATAGGTATAGAAAAATATAGAGAAAATTACATATGGACCAGTAAATTAAAAAAAAAATGTACACCCACTTTCGGGTAATGTTACAATATCCCTCTTACTTTTCTATAGATCCCACAATACTTAGTAGTATAATATATGACATGAAAATATTAAGTCCACACCAACAAAATAAATTTATTAATTTCCATGAATTAAAAAAAATGACAACTTATTAAAATATATAAAAGTAATTCAATAGATATAAGCTAAACCAACACACACACAAATCATTTGTGACTAGAAAATAGAGAATCAAATGATGGAATTAACTCAATTTATATTTTAAGACAAACCATCAATATTCTCTTTATTTGTGATTTCTCTTTCTTTTTATTCTTTAAATCCAATAAAGCTTCACAAATATATATAATATATGTGTGTGTGTGTATTTTATGTGTTAAGAATGGATCCTAAGGTTTACTAAAATCTCAATAGGTGGACTTTTTGAGGTATAGAACGTGCAAATTTTTATCAAAATCACTTTATAGTACTTGTATGGATGTCTACTTAAGAAAAAGGTGAATTTCCATCGGGTGAGCCTGGATGCTTAAAATGCAACGCTAATAGTCTGTCAAAAACTGGTTATTTTTAGCAAAAATTAAATAGGCGAACTTTTTGAGCCTTGAACGCGTAATTTTCCACCAAAATCACTCTATGACAACTGTATAGATTTCCACTCGAGACATAAAGGGATTCTCAATGGATCATTTTGAAAGCTAAAAAATCCATGGTTATTGTCCACCAAAATTGGTCATTTTTTTTGACAAAAATTCGATTAGGGGGACTTTTTTTGTCCTAAAACACACAATTTTCTACTGAAATCACCTTACGCCACCTATACGAATGCTTTATGAAAAAAAAAAAAAAGGGATTTCCAATGGGTGATCCTGCAACCTCAATTTCCTTGATGAACGGTCAATAGTATAGGTCATTTCTATTAGAAATTGGATTGGTGGTGGACCTTTTGAGGCATAGAACATGCAATTTTCTACCAAAATCACCTTGTGGCACCTATGCAAAAGTCTTCTCAACAAAAAGCAGGATTTTCAATGAGTGACTCTAGATGCTCAAAATCTATGGCCTATAGTCCACAAAAATTAGTCATTTTTAGCAAAAGCTAGATAGACAGACTTTTTGAGGTCTTGAATGTGAAATTTTCCACCAAATCACTTCTTATGGCACATGTACAGATTTCTACGCAACAAACAAAGGGATTTTCAACAAATCACTTTGAAAGCTCAAAATCCATGGTTTATTATCCACTAAAACCTGCCATTTTTGGTGAATACTTGGCTGAAGGACCTTTTGTGGCCTAAAACGCATAATTTTCCATCGAAATCACCTTATGCCACCTGTACGGTTGTCCTATCAAGAAAAAAAAAACAATTTTTAATGGGTGATCTACAAGCTTAATTTCCTCAGCTGACAATTTACCGATATAGGTTATTTCTACCAAAAACTAGAACTTGATTGTCTGAAATTCTATGGTCACCTTAAATTGTTAATAATTATGTTATGAGCCTTTAATTAAACTAAAATCATGCATATCACTTATGAGTCACATTGCATGGGATCACTACCCTTGTGGGGGAAGGGGTAGTGTTACGATTGTTAGATTTTAACTAAAAGCTTCGGGACATTTGGTTAGAAGCACATTAACTAAAGCTTCAGGCGTTTGGTTAGAAGTATATAAATTGCCGCCCCTAACCCCGAATGAGGGCGTAAATCCATTCAACATATGATTACTGGAAAATCATATGTCTTGTATGATCATGTTGTTGTTGCATTTCACTTGGTTGATTAAATAACTTGCTTGATTATTGTTATTCAAGTATACTTATCTGTAGAAATAATTCTCACTAAGTTAGTAGTTTATACCCTTATAGCTATTTGATGCAGTTTCCCTACCTTTGGCTGAAGCCACATAGGCCTTGTTTCTAGGTACCCCTTTTTTGGTTAAGAAGTTTTTTGATGAAGTCCAACACTAGTATAGATGTAGACTTCTAGGGAAAACTTCTTGTATACGATATAGCTTTGTTAGTATACTTTTGGCGAGGAATGCCCCCAAGATCCTTGTAAGACTTTATATTATGAATTAATATTATGATTTCCATTTCTTAATTATTACTGTATCTCTTAAACTTCATATTTCAAAGTATGGTCCACTAAAATTATAAGAGCATGCCTTACATTTAAGATATAAGTTTTTGAGAATGACTAATGTTGTCATACTTAAGCTTTAATATTGAATATAGTAGATTGTTACGTTTAGAGTACTTTTTTGGAGCATGACATTAGGATGGGTATTTATAACTTTGTAACCATCCAACGTCTTTCATAGCCATGTACACGGCCGTGCTCGTTCCTATATATATTGGAGAACCTTCAATTCCTTTGCTGATTAAATTTTCTTCTTAAACACAACTTTCTATACTACTTGGGTAGCAACTAGGGTACAATTTAAAGTAGTTTCTGGTCACTTTTTATAGCCTAGCACTAGCAAATGCATGCCCATATTTTAGGTTGTGCACAAGTGAAAATCAACCTTTTGTATACTTTGTCAAATTTCATCTCGTTTTTGCTTGAATCATCCTTAAATATTTAAAATGTCTTCTTTAAACCTTGAAATAAAATATTAATCAATTAAGTACTTAAGTATCCTTTTCTTAATAAATTCACATCAAGTCTATACAAAATCGTATCAAATAAGTATTATATATAAGGATCTTTTGACACTTATCATTTGACTAATTGTCTACAACAACACATTGAAGATCTCTCGCTAGTCTCTCTCGAGTTCTATGGATGAATCATCACAAATATAATCTTACACATCACAATACACTCATAAACATACTGACACACACATAATCACTCTCCTTGTATGGAGAAGAAGATGTCTACATTGTTCCTACACTAATGGTTACAATGAATGAATGGATGGATGGAAAATCTCTAGATATAATCCCTCTTTAAATGAAGGGATTTTGTGTATTTAAACCCACATTGTTTCTTGAAGAGGTTTCGATGAAAATGCGTGACTTAAACTAAGAGATACACCGCTTGAAGAAAGAAATAGAAAAATCATCATCGAGCTCTTCCAAGAGTCACGCCCTTGATCCAACCCTGGTAAACACTAGTCTCAAATTTTCTCCCATTTCTTCGTGGATCATAGGTGTGATTTTAAGTCCCAATGCTCTAACTTCCTCAAATTTGTTATCAAACTCATGATTTTCAATACTAAAAATTGTTCATGTTGCACCTTTCCAAAAATCACTCCTCTAACCTAGCCTTTGGTGGACACTGTTCCTCAATTTTCTCCATCATAAATCGCGGATGTGATTTCAAGTCCAAATGCCTGACTTCTTCCTTTTACAAAAATCGTGCTTGTGACCTTCCCTTAATAGACTCTAGTGTCGAGCCTAGATTTTTCAATTCTAGTTTTATTTCTTTTAGTTTGATACGTATCAAACCCGAACCCATTTAATATGAATCCTCGACCAGGAATTAAAAGAAACTTAAATGTTATAAAAACTTTAAAGAGTCACCACCTAATCGAAATCGGGAAAAAAATTATAGTTAGGATCAATGAGTTAGTTGATTCTAATTTAGCCACTAGTTTGTGAAACAAATTGATTTTAAAACCAACTTTGTTGGACTAGAGATTTTTAGATTTGGGGATTACTTCATTAAAACCATATGGTAACCATTTGAAACTCATAAATTAAAATTTTATCCTTTTAATGCTCAAAAAATTCATCGTGACATAATGTACAATATTTACATTTAATTACAAAACAATGGCAAAATATTTAGCATTTAGAAGACATAACAATTAAGTTTAATATTTACAAAGTATATGATGGAACAAACATTTTTCAAATTTTATGTTGCCCCAAAGGTGCCTACGTATCATTAATCGGGATAATACAATACGTAGTTCTTTTTAAGAAAATTTAATGTGTTGATTATTTTTTTCAAATTTTGAATTCTTTTCTTTTTAATTTCCTTAAGTCTTAAAAAAAATAGTTTTGGTCCAATATTCAAAGATTCTTTTATTTTATTTTATTGTATTTAAGAAAATACCCTTTTCTAAGTGATAATATATATATATATATATATATATATTTAGTTATTATATTATTATCACCTTTATTATTTACATTGCATCATGTGCATAGATATACATATATCATATTCATTCGACGGAATAGGTATTAGAAAATGGGTCTGTTTGGATTGTCTGTTATTCATCTGTATCTGTATCTGTATCTGATCTGTATCTATATCTGCATCTGTTTTGTACCTGGTTTGGGAAACTGTCTGATCTGTGTCTGTTGAAAAAAGGCTGTTTGGATGAAGATGTCTGATCTGTATCTGTTTCCAACCTCATGTTTGGATAAACTATCTGTTTGTTGTGTTCTCATTTGTCTTTATTTTTTGAGTCCCTTGTATGGATAAATTGACTGCTCTGTTGTGTTCCTACTTCAACTATATGATGACCTTTTATTGTGTCGTTATTATTGTAATTGCTACAACTAATACGGGTACGATCGTTGTTATTTTTTATTCATTATTCAATTGAATCAGTAATTGTCATTTCACTAACTTAGTTTTTCAATTTTACGAATATATATTCAGATGAACAACATAGTAGTAGGTACATGCATTAGATGATATCATTCTAATTGTAGGTGGTCTTGCTGATAAGTCAGCAGCAATACTATCGTACACCATTCATCCATCGATGACCACTTGAATTAGTCGCACTACTACTCTCATATGCCTCGTTCACCATAGAGCAATTACTTGCTGCAGCTTCTTCAGTTGAAAAAAAATCATTCACGTATGGATCATCACCATCATTCATTAAAATGTAATTATGCAAAGCCGCTGTAGCAAGTACTATTTTTATCTGTTTGCTCATTTTATAATTGGGCATGCTATATAGAATGCGGAACCTGTTCTTCCATATTGCAAATGTCCGTTCAATAATGTTTCGAAGAGATGAATGCGTATAATCGAATAGCTCCTTTGGATTTCTTGGTGGGTAACCCTGTCAAAACTCAGACCCATGGTATCTCTCTCTTTTATACGGAGCTAGAAATCCACTTTTATTTGGGAATCCTGAGTCAACCAAATAGTACTTTCCTGTAGAAATAGTATTTCCATGATATAGGGGATGAAACGAATTTACAGTTTAATGTAACACATTGCAATGCCATTTGCTAACTAGTTTTACCTGGGGGCGGCTGTGGAAAGTTGAATTGGGGATCACCTAGTACACGAGACAATACATTAGCATCATGACTTTGTCCATCTGCACCTGCTGCTACAAATGTAAATCTGTAGTCAAAATCGCAAACGCATAACACATTTTGTGTAACTTCACCCTTTCTGTTCGTGTTTATAATTCTGTCATTAGTTGGAACATGGGCAGCAATGTGAGTTCCATCCATTGCTCCAATACAATCCTGTAAAGTACGTTTGTTAATACATGGAAACATTAATATCGATGTACGAGCGAACTCGAGAAACACATAACAACCTTGAAGAATGGGAAGTATTTATCACTATGTCGTATATGTGATGGAATGTCGGGAAAGTCAGGATGCGTAGGTTTTATTATGTTTTTCGATAGTTCCACTACTGCTGTGAGGACGTCATTGAAGTGTCGGAATACTGTTTCCGACGAATGCTGAAACATCTCTTGACTACTCTCGTTGTAGCTCCATGTCCAACGATAACATAAATATCCCTACTTTTTCATCTATAGCAACTCCTCTACTACGATGAAGCCCATATTCTTGCAAGGTTGCACACAATCGACGAAACAGGTCTGGGTTCAACCTGAACATGTTTTGACACCTTCTTGGATTGTTATGATTGAGTAGCTCATTGATAAGGTCCGACCCTCTCCTTCTTGAATTGTAGCATGGGTGCTTTTGCGTAAGTGCTTCTCCATTAGAAGATATATCATTGACACTTTGATTACATCTTCCTCAACGCATAATCCATTTGTGTCCCTGTGAAATTGAACGTGAATTGACAAACACAAGACTATTTCCATAGCAATCTTAGAAAAGGTACTAACAATAACATCCAACACATATAAACATTGTGAATGAAATACATAAGTTAAACTTCTTCAAAAAGTTATTATATCAGCATCACAGTATGACATAAACTTAGCAAGAAAAAGAAAAGTTGTTATCATGGTTTAGCTCCTTTCATCCTGTCAATCTCTCGTAGCAAAAATTGCGTTTTTATTTCCGGGGTTGGGCAGCTGACAAAAACTACACGCTTATCGGGGTCCATAAGGACATCTGCAGCATCCAAGCCCAATTGGATATTCTGTAGAATAGTAGGCAGTGTCCACACTTCTTCCATTACTGCCTTCATACTCCGTGGATCGTCACCACTGCATACGGACATGGAATTGCTGGAAGATCTTGCTTTCATAGATGCAATTAGCTCCCCTAAATCATTTGTAATATCTTCTCTGGAGTATCGTTTCTTCCCTGGTCGTTTTCTAACATTTGACCCAAATGTTTTTCTTTTCACAAAGATTCCTCAGCATTCATCGTTGTTCGAAAAAAGCTATCTTCATTCGAATCATCTCCAACTACTGGCAAATTGTCCTGAGGATCAACATATTGTGGATCACCCTCTGAATCTCCACTTCCTTCTGGACTATCTTGTGGAGGGGGTGCAGATGATGACGGTGCCCATAACTTGTCGTTGGTCCCCTTGGTACCAGTAAACATTTCCTCAAGGCTTTCCTTGTACAGCAATCCCCGTGTCCGAAAACAGAGAATACTTCCACTGTGACTCCTCTTGTATTCCTGCAATAAAAAAGGCATATGTATTCCGTAACTTAAGTGGTTCTATTGATTAATTCGTAATGAAACAGTAAAAAACTTATTGGTTTGACATTTACCTCATCTGCTGCACGCCACCACTCATCGGATGCCTCATAGGTTTGAACCACTTCATTCCATCCAACCCCTGTGTTGGCGTAGCGCTTCAGCCAATTCCACTTTATCCATTGGTTTCGCAAAGAATCCCACTTGTTCCGCAATTGTTTTGGGGTCAATTTCTTTCCCCTAATTTCCTCGAATTTCACACCTACTTCCCGAAAAGTAGCAGGCTGCAAGTGCCCGCTGCCACGTTTTCCTAACCTAACTTGCTCCAAACATAAGTCAACGAAAGTAATTGTTTCCTCTGGGCTCCAATTGATCCTATCAGCCATGTTTCCCAAAAAAAAAAAAAAGAACAACAAAACAACAGAAGAAAGTTATATACGCACGATACGCTATGAGAATCACTGGTCTTCACATACGATGACTACAATGAGATGTCATGCACACCGACTGCACAAACATAGATGTCACCTGCAAACAAGGATATATCCATTGAGTTAGTTAACTTCTCCGTCAAAATTATTAGCCATGTTTCATGAAATAAAGAATAGAGCTTATAGGAAATGGAAATTCACGTAGTTAACACAATAAGTCCAATATATATGCTATGCTAATTCAATCACAAGACATTTTCACAGACTCATATTATCAAGATGCATTAGACTAGCTGTCCTAACACCCTTCTAATGCACATAAATTTGTAAGTTTACACGAACATGATTGTTTAATGGCTTTTTTCGAACTCCAACAAGAGCATTGAAGAAATATATAACTTTAAGGGAACAATCGGACAATATTGAAACTTGGAAGGACAGAATCAAATGCATCAATTAATAGAAGGTCCCAACCAATATTTTTTACTTCCGGGTGAGGGAGTATTTATCCGGAGATGGCTATCCACATTCCTTGCTTTTTACTTTTCTTCACAGCAAACTCCTGGATAAAGCTATCCACATTCCTTTTCTTTTCCTTTTCCAATTCC
This sequence comes from Combretum micranthum, assembly GCA_024138025.1. NCBI lineage: Eukaryota > Viridiplantae > Streptophyta > Magnoliopsida > Myrtales > Combretaceae > Combretum > Combretum micranthum. The sequence goes on from JAMXBD010001244.1 coordinate 357,953, forward strand.
TGATTACACGTTATTGCCTCAATAATTACTGTCTGTCAATACCCCTTCCCATATTTCCATCTGTTGATCTTCTTCATTCCCTTTTCTTTCTTTTCCCTCATTATTAAACTCAAATCACTACAACGTATACAGTCCACCTTGTAGCGCACGGTCTAATTCAAATATAAGAATGTCAAAACATGAGTAGAAGTAATGGCAAACTCTAATTATAGCTCAGATAAAGACACATTAAAATCTAGTAAACTATATTTATTCAGTCCATAAGGAAAATGACACATCTAATGGATCATACATTAAGGTGGTTTAAGAATAATATGCACTATGATGCAGAGCTAAGTTTTCCATGCATTTACGGCACGAATGTGATTGCAAAAGCAACATCAAGTATAACATTGTTTCAAAGCTAAACATCAGGGAAAACTAATTTACCTAAGTTTCCTTGTAATTAATTTTAAATAATAATAATTAAAATTATCAAAAGTAAATAACGTAATAAATAAATTAGAGGATAACAAACCTTAAGGCAACAAGGGGAGGTCTTGTAACATTTCCGGGTACAAATTAGGTATTGTACTTTAGTTCTGATTCTGGTATGTCCAAAATAAGAAAACGACACTATTGCAGTAGTAGAACTCAAGAGCGAAATTACTTGCACAATATGTATTATCTACATGTATCGAGTGTTTCAACATCTGGAACCGTGCGTATGCTATTTGTGGGTTTGGGAATTTAAGTTGGATAAAGTGTCTTCTGATTCTGGCCAAAAGAAATTGTTGGATAAGAATGTGGCATGATAACGTGCCTTTAAATTTGGTGAGGCTTCAAATGCTGGAGAAGTGTCATAAAATGGCAAGACGAGACAAGAATGGTGATCAAAATTTAAATTAAAAAGGGGGACCATCATAGACAGGAACAAATTTATCACGTCTCTGAAAAAGGAGATGAAAAATTTTGTGAAAAGCCACGACATCAGATCGAGACACTTTACCATATATTGGTAATTTGGTTTTAGAAAATTTTTAAATCTGTCCAATCAACCCATATATGAACTACCCCTGCCAACTCATAAGACATGAAAATCAGCTGATCAGCCCTGCTCTCAACCAAAATCACTCTATTACAATATCTTGGAGATTTTAGCACTTTGGGCAAAAATATTGCTTTAGAACCTTTTTTCTTTTTCCTATTGATTTGGGCATATTGAATCAAATTAGCATTCAACTCATGAGGAAACACTGCTGGCATGAGACTACTTTGTGGACTGATCTAAATACTCGAGCAAGATTTTGCACAATATCAGCGGCTGATGGGTTTATAACTAATGACACATCAAGTGTTTCTTGTGATTACCTTCTACCTGAAACTGGGTTTCTGATATATTTCATACTTTAAGAGACATGCCATGTGCATGTAGCAACTTCTAAAATCATTTATGGGCTAAAGATGTTCATATTTGGAAATATATTGCTACAGCTAAGACCACCTGAAATAGAGGAAGTATTATGGTTGGATTATTCTGCATCTATGGAAGTTCATTCTTACACCTCTGCATTAAACAGACACTAGTTGCATGACAATGGAGAGGGAAACACAAAAATGGATCTCACAACTTTAGATTGGAACCACGTTTTTGTTCCCATGCTATTGCTTGAGAACCCTAACTGTAATCATTAAGCAGTCACAATGAACCTCTTCCATCAAAAAGCATAACAAAATAGAAAAATCATAAGTCAGTGTTTACGAGGAAACTTATTTCTACTATCCTCAATAGTTTCAATGAGCTGATGTGAGTTGGCAATGCAGACTTATGTCCTCTTTCTTATTTTCTTCATAGACTATAGACTCCTGCTTGCAGGATCAAGAAAACATCATCAAAAGTCTTGTCTGTCCTTACTACGTCAACATATAAGTATAGTCCTTGTGCAAAACTAAATTATGGTTTTCCAATAATTTATTTAACTCCTTACTTAATGGCTTTCTATAATTCTTGAGGTGATTTATGATTCACTGATCTCTGTGTGTACCGAAATCATTCATCCATGAAAAATTTGAAGAAAATAGAAAAAGCTTGTTATGTGAACCTTATACCCAAAGAATATTAGTCTTAAGACTCATTTTTTGATTAAGTTCAGCCTCTAAAAGAAGTACTATGTAGGATGTTACACACATAAAAATAATGTGGTTTTGGGAGAAGCAGGAAATGAAGCATATAAAAGATGTGGTGCAGGAAAAGAAGTACTCTGTAGCTTGTTATGTGAACCTTATACCCAAAGAATATTCTCTCTCACCTCTTTTCCGTCGCAGCCCTCTCTTCTCTCTCTCTCGTCCCTTCCGCCTCCTTTACCCAACCTTACCCTCTCTTCTTTCCCCTGTTCATTCCTTTCGTTGAACTCTGGATCCTCCCCCTGTTCAAATTTCACACAATGATGCACATACGGATTTATCAGCAATTAAACGCATTTGCGACATCTAGCAATAAAAATCTGAAATTGAACTAACCCTACATAAAAATAACTTTCTTTGGAGACTGTGTTCCACTTGTTTCCGTTTTCTTGATTTGCTTCCTTTAAATAGAAGTTGGGTTCGTTGGGAGGAAGGCGAACAGGAAGCGTAGTATACCAGTTGGAATTCTAACTTAAGCCGATGTGAACAGTCTAACTCCCGCTCTCTCTCTCTCTCTCTGTGTCTCTATCTTTCTGTGTGTGTGTGGTCCGAATCTGCTGAGGATGGTGGTGTAATTCCACCGTTGGTAGCCATGATTTATAACCTAAAAACAATGGGCTGTTTGTCTCGTGAGTGATGGAAATTTGCTGCCATGGAGGAAGGAATATGCACTGAGAGGAGCAGGAGGAAGAAGAGATTCCTGAAAATTTGCTGCCATGATTTATTTCGCCTGTTGACTGGAGGATGCAAACAAAGGGTAACAATGGAATTAATTTATTAAGTTGAGGATATATTTGCAAAATCATTGTTCACTTTTCAAAACTCTTTTTTAATCCAAACATGCTGTTTTGAAAAAGCCACCAAAAAGACGTTGCCAAACAGACCCAACATCTCTAGGCATGCCAGGCATTCTCGAAATCCAAAGCAGTGTACATGCGGCGCCCATTCACTCAAAAGCCAAGTTTGAATCCAACAACAGATGCAACATAACTTTTCGTATTGATATAAGAATTCCATCTAAACAATACACACTTTTTATTATATTTATTATTACTCTTTAGTTTTTTTATTTATTAAAGTATGATAAACAAAAGGAAGAGGAGAGTAAGCTCACCTGGTTTGAAGGAGCAGGGTTCGGAGCTACTGGTTCGGATTTGTGTCGGGTCCACAGAGCGGGCAGCCAGCAAAATTTGTTCCCGATGATCTGGTGGTGGCTGAAACGTCAAACAAGGCAAACCAAGGTCCCTGAACACTCCAGTACAGTCTATTTATCCAATAATGGCTGGAGGATGTAGCTTTGATGAAAACAGTGATGGTGCATGGTGAATGAGCTTGCCGATATTGATCTTAACAGCTTTAAACTTTTCTAAAGTTGCCAATGAACAACTGAACTTACCGTAAATCCTTCTGTACTGTCTAATTAAACTGACTTCATCTGAAAATTTCAAAATGAATGAAACCCTAGTTCAAAAAACACTCTTTGATTCAACTTTTAGAGTTAGTGTTTGTGTTTCTATGCGTGATTTTGCATGGAATACTTCTCTCTGTTTTGTATTTTTCTTCTTGTTTTTCTTGTTGTTGTTATTGTGGTTCTTGTTATGTCTGTGACAGGTACTTATAGATACTCAACCTACTCACTTATCGCTCATCTACTCCTTGACTGATATATACGCTTATCTCATCTGATAGCTCGCTAGTATATGGGCTTATCTCATTTGACCAATGGAAGCGTGTAGAAAAAAAAAAGGAGAAAAAGGATAATTTGCCTTCTCGCAGAATCGAACCTAGGTATCCCTTATGCATGCCATTGAATTATCCATACAGGCTGTTGGCCTGTGTCTTACTCTAGTTTACACAAAAATTATATTTAAGGCTTCAAAAATGGGTCCAATTAAATAAACCAATTTACATTGACTATTTAATTAGGTCCGAATAACTTCTAATTAAAATTAGTGCTATATCAAGCCAAAATTTTTTTATTTGAATTACTAATAATTTTTCTTCTTTTTATTTATATATACATTTTTTGTGATTCATGAGCTTAATATAATATTAATTTTTACTATAAATTAAAGCCTTATATAGACAAAAATAGGGTGTCTACAGCTGCCCCTCTTTGTGATGCTGTTTGTTAAAACTTCATCATAAAGAAAAAAAGAGAGACTCCATTTTTGCCGTTTCAAAACTTATGGTAAACATGGAGGTAAAAGCAATGCCCTTGCGATATATCCACTGGGGATTATGGCCAAATGACGAACTTCCCTTGATTGTACTTCTTTCATGACTCAGGAAAAACAACCTAAATATGCTCATTGAGCCAGCACTTTACTTGAACAGACGCTCATTAATCTTGCTGATGATCTGATGCAAACGCTCCTTTTGAACTGGCATGTGGCTTAGAGCGGCGCTTCGTAAGTTGTCATTTGACTTAGATATGGTATAAGAGTGCTACTTAGGTTGGCACTTAGCTTGGATAGACGCTCTTTGAGTTGGCTTATGATTTGGAACAAACTTGCTCCTCGAGTTGACGTTTGGCTTGGATGGCACAAGTGTGCTTCTTGAGCTAGTATTTAATTGGGAGAGGCATTCCTTGAGTTGGCATAAGTCGATGCTCTTTGTCACGTCCCAATGGGTATCCTAAACATGATAGCCCACCGTACATAATATTAAAACTTGAGAATGACTACCTTAGTCACTCACTCGGAAGCTTTCATATTGGTACAAGGCGTATGTTCACAACAAGGAGTCTGATGAAGTTATATCTTTTAAGATAATAGCAACGAAGCAATCAAAGCAAGACTATTATGATTCATCAAAATATAAGGTCTTACAACTTCTATGGGATATTCCCCTGATAAACCTCTATAATAACATAGTCTTTTTGAAGGAAATCTAAACTAAAGTCTTCAAAATAGAATTTCTCCAAAAGCTCCCCAAAAATGTAGGTTTTACCCAGACTGTCATAGTGGCTTCGGGCACAAAAACGATGATCCTACAACATTAGAAATCTATTGGGGAAAAAGCATAACTATCTTAGTGAGATATTTCTTACGCAAAATGTACTCATAACAAAGCAATCAAACAAGTCCATTAAGCAAGCACATGAAATGCAACAATCATATGATCAAACAATACATACGACTACTCGGTTTCATATGTATAATGGATTTACCTCTCCATTGAGGGTTAGGGAATCATTTGAATGGGTCACTATCAACCTCCTAGAAATTTGCGCGCATCTTGGGGTTCCAATAAACCATACCACTAGTCCCCGGGCTTTCTTTATCCAAAGCGATTGATCCGACAAGGCTACACCATGAGGTCGTATTCTCCGAACATCATAGTTCCTCAAGATGTAGCTAGGCAACTTGCCTTTCTGATCCCACGCTGAGGAGTAGTAACAAAATGTAAATATGATATTCTAAGTGATATGCATAAGTAATTTAGTTATAAGAAATTTCCAATTCGACATTAATCCATTTAGGGTGATTAATCAATATTTGCACATACGCAGCAATATACATAGAGACAATTTATATTAATCAATCAGTCGAGTTCCGATATTTTTATCATTTACTGATCACACATAACGAATCACATACATAGTATCCATAATAACCCGCATGCATATCAGTTTTATCTTTCCTTAATATCTAGTTCTCTATTTTACAAGCACACACACGAAGACATAAAACGTAAAGAAAAACTCATTTGTCCATATCATAATCTTCTTAGTCGTAGTAATCCTTAGGAAGAAAAATCTCGTATTCCTCGTTACCTAGGAAAAAAATACCCTGTATGAGTATTTTATAGAAGTTCTACTTAAACTTTCTAATTCTATTTTACTATGTTCATAAAAATCGCATAGAATGAAATTCCAACTTAGAATGGTCATAGCTTGCTCATTTTAACTAAAATTTTCGCATATTTTATATTTTTTTTCTACCTACTCAAAAAGATTTATCTATTTCAAAAGTTATTTTTATCATAAAAAGCCATTTGAATTGGGAAGCGATAGGGTACAATATCATTATGGATTTCTAATTCCTCATAACAAGATTTTTCAAACTTTTCTTTATCCAAAAATCTTTAAGCAAAAAAATATAGATATTTATATGATTGAAAAATCCTTTGAATTTATATATATATATATATAGATTAATATTGTATGCAAAATTTTAATGGTATTGTCTCAATGATTATATTTCGTAAAATAATTTGTCTTATGGTGTTAAAAACTTAAACTTTAATAATTTCCTTTTTAAATGTTTTGAAAGAACTTTATAAATTCTTGGGTTATTATAAATAAGTATATTCTTATAAATTTTGTTTTCTAATTTCTTTTCTAAAACAAATCAATTTTTCCAAACTTTGATCCTTTAGGATATCTACAAATTTTAACTCTAGTCGTAAAAATGAGGTTCCTAAAAATTTTTCATAAGTTGTTGATAATTTCTAATAAATCTGAGTTGTATATATATTTTTCCTTTTTAAATGGTTTTGATTGAAAATAACAAATAAGTCTTTTCCTGTTGTATTTCTATTTCCTAATTTCTTTAAAGATATATTTTATTTCCAAAAACTTGGTCTTTTAAGTTCTCTACGAAATTTTTACTTGGAAGAGTCACTTTCAATATTTTCTTAAGTTGTTCATAATATCTATTATCTTTGAAGCCTATCATTTTTATATTCTTCTTTTTCTTTGAAAATAAGTTTATCATTTAGAAACTTGGCAAACTTTAATTTTTTTTCTAAGGGGATTTATCATACTATTGGTTTGATTCTTATATTAACTTTGAAAACTAGTTTAGTTCTTGGTTTTTACTATGGAGTTAGTCGAAATCTTATAAGTAAGCTTGTATGCAAGAACAAAACATAAACATATTGTTGCTTTCATAACTCACATGAGCTTAAATAAACGACATCATGACCATGCTAAGTTACATGACATAGGAAAAATAGATGTAGAAGATTTTTACCTAAGGTATATTTGTTGAAGAAAGGAAAAGATAGTTGTAAGAGTATGTGGAAGGTTTTTATTTTTTATTTTATTTTTTTTGTATAGGGGAAAGAAAGTTAGAAAGAATTGTTTAGAGAGGATTTTTGGAGAGATTTTGGTATAGTTTTGTTAGATGAAAGTAGATGTGTGAAATAATAGAGGGAAAGGGGATATTTAAAGTTGAAGATTGAGAGAAATTAAGTGTAATAAAATAAAATGAAAAAGAAAAAAAAAGAGAGATATGGGGTGGGGGAGGGGGGGTGGCGTGGGGGAGGCAGCGGTTTTGGGAGTAATGGGGGAGAAAAAATAATTAAATTTATATTTTGTAAAGAAAAGTAAGTAATATGTAAGATATAATGTGATATAAGATGTATGAGAAAAGTAAAAAGTAAGAAAATATGTGTATAAGTAGTAAGAATAGGTAGTAAGAAAAAGTAAAGATAGATGAATACTAGAATAGTACAATGAATAGCAAAAAAGACTAATAATTCACCAATAGTAAAGAAAATATGCGTATAAATGTGATATCTAATATTTTTAGCTATCGAAAAATTATAAAACTATTATTTTTGAATTCCTTATATTATTACGAATCTAACAGTGTTATCAAAATATTTTTCCCGTGCGATGTACTATGGCACAATTTTCGAAAACTGATTCTGTCTGGATTTGAAACACACTTAAAATTCATGAATATGATATTTTTAAAATTCGTTATACTATTACGAACTATTATCAATAATAATCTCAATTCCATTATTTAGAGTCTAAGAGCGTGGGATTGCCGGATCTAAATTCTAAGGTTTGATATAGGTTTTATTGACTTTAAAGTTTTCAGTTGAGTTCCGGTTATAGGGTTTGAACTTAAGACTTAAAATAAAAATCTAGGGATTTACACTCTGTCATGTCTTAAAGGGTATCCTAAACATAACAGTCCGCAACACTCAATATTAAAACTTAAGTATGACAACCTTAGTCATTACCAGAAGCTTCAATATTAAGTGTAAAGCATGCTCTCACAATTTTAGAGGACCATACATGGAATTATGAAGCTTAATAAGATACAATAACAAATTAAGAAAAGAGGATTCATAATATTCATTCATTCATAATAATTGTCTTATAAGTCCGAAGGGCATTCCCTTGTCAAAAGCAACTATAATCTATTAAAAGAAATTTCTATGAAATCTACATCTTATTCATCACTAAACTTCATCTAAAAATTCCTTAACCAAAAAGAAAATACCTAGCTATAGGATCCATGTGGCCTCAACCACAAATAGATAAACTACAAAAGATATCTATAGGGGTATAAGCTAATAGGCTTAGTGAGAATTATTTCCATAAGTAAACTCCTCGTGTAGTAAAATTCAAACAAGTTATTTAAGCAATCAAGTGAAATGCAATATACACATGAGCAAACAACACATATAGTTTTCCGAGAAATATATATTGAATGGATTTACGCCCTCCATTCGGGATTTGGTGATGTATAATCTCAAAACGAGTAGTTTTCATTAAGTTATGCTTTCGATCATTATTGCCAAGCATATAAGGTCTACTTGGGTTGAGCCATGCTTCCGACTTTTCGCCAAGCATTGGTTTGATTCCATGTCACCAAGCAATCGCTTTCGATCATAACCGCCAAGTGTTGCTTTCGACCGTGCTGCTATTCTTTTCACCTAAGGATAATAACCCCATGCAATGTGACTCACTTTGTGGTATGCATGAATCAATTTATTTAAGATATCATAGCATCATTATCATCCAATTTAAGGTGATCATAGAATTTCATACATATCAAGTGCTATACTAAAACAAGCATTTACTTACAATCAATTCCAGCCTTGATATTCTTAGAATCCTTTCAACAAGTTTTCACATACATATCAATTTGTCTTTTCTTAATTCTAATGCGACTAAGCTACAAGCACAATCAAGTAAAGCACTTTAAGGAAATAAACTCACGATGCCATATCGACACTTCTTCTAAATGGATGAGTCGCTTAAACAATCCACTTAGTCGAAATCATCCTTGGGATACGAGTATTCTTCCTTAGAATCACCTAGTTAAGGGAATACCTAAAATGAGTATTTCTTGATAACTTTCTTGAGATTTGACAAAATTATATCATAAAAACATCAAAGTTCATATAAGAGATGATTCCAATTTAAAATGGCTATAACTTGGTCATTTTAACTCGGAATTGCCCATATAATATACCGATTTCTACCTACTCGAAAAGATCTATCCATTTCCAATACTATTTTCAACAAACTACATCATTTAGGTTCCAAAACAGTGGTGATCAGATTTACCACGAATTTTCCCATCCCAAAAGTAATTGTTTCAAACATTAAACCATCCAAAAATTGCTTTGATAAATACTTAGTTATCTATATAGTTGAAAAATTCCTTTTTCATAGATACATAACTCATATATTATCCATGCTCAAGTGTTTAATGTCCAACAAAATTTCTTGAGTAAAACAATGTTAGTTAAGAGTGTAGAAAACCATAGTTTACAAGAAATCCATTTTGTAAATCCTTTAAAATGAATATTTTGATTCCTTTGTTTTCAAAGAATTACTTTATGTTAATCTTACTATTTTCCTAAATAACTTTTTGATAAAATGAATTTCTTCTTTTCTATATTCGCAATATTATTGCTACTTTCCCTATTTGTTTTATTTGACCATTTATTCGAAAATCTTTTGGTTTGAAAAACTCTCATTCCCTTTTTATAGGATTTTCTTATATTATGTTTTTATGGAAAAACATTTTAGTACCAAAAGTCATCTTCTTTTAGGAAGAGCAAAGTAATATAGAAATGATTTAAAAAGTTTTTCAAAACAAAAGTAGCTTTTAAAATTGTAGTGAGTTTCTTCTAAATCTTGGAAAAGAATAAATTTACTTTTAAATCATAGATTCTACATTTCATATAAAACCATCCTTAGGTGATAAAAATCTCCTTCTTTGGAAAGTATAATTAAAGCTTTAAAGATTTGGAAGACAATCTTAATGGGCATGATTATGAGAAATAATAATAACAAGCAAATAACATAAATAATAAATAAAGTCAAGTATTATGAATGTTAGCTTTTTCAAGGCTCTCGGGACTAAGAAGTAGACTAGTCCAAAAAAGAAAGAAACAAAATTTAAAAAAAAAGAAAATTGTTTTAATTTTATGAGGACAAGTCTAAGACTAGAGACTAGTCTTAACACAACATGAAATAAATAAATTGCAATGAAAGAAATAAATAAATTACTTTGCATGAAAGTAAATAAATTACAAGTGAGCTTGTATGCTCTAAAGTATGTATATATATATGTAGATACATAATAATACTTAGTTAGAAATAAAAACAATAATAATATGAGCAAAGTAAAGTAAAGTAAAGTAAAGTAACAACATAAATAAATAATTAAATTTTCATGAACAGGAATAATACATGAACATAGTGTAGCTTCCATAACATTTAGTTTTTGAAAACTCATACCATGGTCATGTAAAGTTACATGACATGGGAAGAAGAAATTAGTAAAGAAAGTTTACCTAAATAGGGTTTTTGGAGTATTATGTGTGAATAGGTTTTGTGTATGTGGAAGATGGTTTGAGAGTGTTTTTTAGAGAGTTTTGAGAGTGTAGATGGAGAGAGTGTTGAGAGGAAAATTTTGTAGAGTTTTGGTAGATAATTTATGGGTAGTAATTGTGTGAAAGAAGTGAAAGATGAGAGGGTATTTATAGGAAAATGAGGAGTGAAATTTGTGTGATTTAAATAAAGAAAAATTGAAAAGAAATTGAGTGAGAGAGAGGGAGTGGTGCACCGACCATAAGGAGAGGGGAGGGAGAGAGAGTTTTAATTTTGCATTTTTTTTATTAAATGTAATAATAAGTAAAGTAGATGTAAAATAAAGTTATGAGAAAGATAAAAAGTAAAGATAATAAGTGTATGGTGTTGTAAGAGTAGGTGTTAGAAAAAGTAGAGATAAATGAATAGTGTAGAATAATAATGAATAGTGTAATATAAAGTAGATATGAATAATAAAGTATCGATAGTAAGAAAATATGCATATAATTGCGATATCTGATATTTTTATTTACCGAAAACTTATAAAACTGATATTTTTGAAATCATTATATTTTTACGAGTCTAACAGTATATCCGGAATATTTTTATTATTCCAAGCCTCCGGACACGTTTTTCAAGAACTATATCCGTTCGGGTTCAAAACGATTTGCGGTTTTACTAAACTGATCTTTTTAAGCTTCCTTATGTAATTACGAGCTATTATACATACTAGTCTCTTACTTACTCTCCTAGGGTTGCGAACATGGGATTTTCGGACTTAAACTATTACGTCCAACTAGGGTTTTGTTGACTTTAGGGTTTCCGGTTGATCTTCTGATTAGGGTTTAAGCTAAACTGATCACAAAACTTTAGGGGTTTACATAATCTCCTTTATGCATGCCAGTGACTTATCATACAGGTTGTTGGCATGTATCTTGATCTGGTTTATACAAAAATTATGTTTAAGGCTTCAAAAATTGGCCTAATTAAATGGACCAATTTACATGGACTATTTAATTAGGTCCAAAGAACTTATAATTAAAATTATTACTATATCAAGCCAATTTTTTTTATTTGAATTGCTAATAATTTTTCTTTTTTTATTTATATATATTTTTGTGATTCGTGGGCTTAATATAATATTAATTTTTACTATAAATTAAAGCTTTAAATAAGAAAAAATGGGGTGTATACATCTAGTATTCGAAATTCCTTTCTCCAACAGGAATCATGGCCATGAACTTCAATCCAGGTATTCTAACTTCCTCCTATGCAATTGTCACACCCATGAATTTTCCATATGTTCTCCTTATCTTCACTCTCTTGAATAACCCTTAGTCAAATTCACCTCTAGTCTTCATAAATGAATATAAAACTCAATTAAGTATGAATTCTTATATATATACTACTAAAAAGCTGTAAATTGAACTTAATATACATAGAAAAATCCTATAGAAATTAAGCTTATCAAACATCCCTACACTTATGCTGTGTTTGGGAAACTCTCAGGAAAGTGAAAGCTGTAGAAAAGAAGTGAAAGGAAATAAAATGAAAGGAAAATAACTTTTGTTATTGTTTGGATATCAAAGGTAGAAATGAAAGGAAATAAGTGTTTTTCTTATGTTTGGTAAATCAAATTGAAATGAAAAGAAGGGAAAAAAAATATGGAAATAAACTGAAACACCCTTTACATTATTTGAGAGAGAAAGGCTGTTATTGCTTGATTCTCTAACCGCTACTGTTGGTCCTATTGTGTTAAGCGCTCCATGGGAAGGCTGCTGCTCTAAAAATGCTAGGAGCTGCTGGGCATTCGTCTGTCACGTTGAGTGTTGTGGATTGAGCTACTTGAGCGCTCATCTGGCATGGTGTGGCAATCTAATGCTCAACCTATTATGGAGTTGTTGAGTGCCTTCATTGGTATGGGATGGGACTCGAACTTTGATGTGGTGCATCGGAGCTGCTGTCAAGAGCTGGTGTAAGGCGCGCAGCTGGCATGGTGTGGTGCTCCAATGCTCGACCTGTTTGTGGAGCTGTGCGTGCCTCAATTTGCAAGTTCATGAAAGGCCTCATTCTCATCATTTCTAATGTATTGTTGCTTTTGTTCTGGCTTTCCATGAAAAAAAGGCATTTCACTCTTTGTCTGGTGAACACAAGTGATGTCATTGGTCGATCATTTTATTTTGATGGAATTGACCAATAATTCAATATGTTCAACATAGTCCTAATCTAATTTGCCGAAGCTAGTAAAATTTATGTAGCATAACAATTTTCACTTAGCCAAAAAGCTTTTTTTTTGTTAATTTGTAATGACGTTATGTAATTCATAGCATTAGAGGAGCTTTATGGTCTACGACTTTACCTGTCTATGGGTGTCTTATAGCGTCAGAGGAGCTTTTAATTTATAGTCAATGGCTATCTTTTACTGGACTTCTTTTGGAATAAATTAAATGGGGTGATGTGGCTGCTGGGTTGTGGAATGAGTGTTGTTGGAGATGATTGCAGCTGCTACTTGACGTGTTGGGAAGGCTCGGCTGGTGCTTCTATGTGTTGCTCTATTCATGTTAGGCAAATATGCTCCATGTGGAATTTAGAGATGGCTATTATAGTCCATGTGAAGGAGCTGTAGTTGGTGTTACTTTTGCTAGAAATTCTACTACTTTAATCGGTTGCTGCTGTTTTTTGTCTTGTTGGAGTTTTGAGGTTCCAGAATTTTTTATGTTGTGGATTGCTTATGACTTGAGCTTGAGATTGACAGCTTTGGAATAAGAAACGAGTTGAAAGTTGCTTGGTCTTATCAACCTTTTATGTTGCTGTTCCCATTTTGTTTTAGTCCAATACTTCACTCTTAGTTGCTGTGACAAAGTGAAAAGCATAAAATGAGTACTTCAATACAAGATTTGCCCTCCTTTTCACATGCTGATTTAGATACAAAGGAGTAAAGCGAAGAAAAATATGATCCTTTTATCACATGATATAATCTTAAGCGCAAACATGCTTGTTTAAATGTCATAGTTGTAGAAAAATTCATTTCAACACTAAAATATGCTCTAAACTTGAAAATTTTGAGATTCGTTAAGCACTTCATCCAAATACATGCAGTTCATTCTTGGATTAAATGAAAAGATGGCTGACTCTACCATGCAGATATACCAAACTTCTTTTGCTTATACAAACCACTATGTTCTTCTTGCTCAATAGTAGTTGTGAAATGTAATCATATGTCATATAATTGACCTTATAAATGTTTATATTACTAATTGCAACAAAGACAAAAAAATTCTTACATACTGAAAATTCCCCCCCTAGTTTTTGTACTCCTTGGCCAAATGGACAAAAAAAAAAAAAAAGGAAAAAAGAAAAAAACAATCTTTATCCACCATTACAAGTGCATCTAAACCTTGACAAGGTCCAAATGATCTCAATAAAAATGAATCTACATCTGAGTTTTCTAATATGCAAGTAAAAGCTACTCTAAATGATATCACAATTTGATACACACAATTACAAACCTGAGCTGATAATTTATACAATAAAGCATGATGCAAAGTCTCATTGCATGGATTTCACATCAATAAGTTGCAATGGACAATAGAGACTAGGCATACCTAGGGTGAGGAGAACCTTTGATGGGCTTTCATCAGCTGTTGCTGATGCTATTAGAGGAAGTGATAATGTCATGACTATGGTGCTGGTTGGGCCAATTGAAGTGGTGTTTGTACTTGGGTTTGAGATTTCCCATTTGAACTTAGTTTGAGAGTTGGATTACCAAGATAGGACTTTTAAAACACTGCTTTGACAACACAAAATAGCACATCACATAATGGAAATAAAACCGACATTTATATAAAAGAAACAGACAAATACACAGGTATATGCATTGGAAAAGAGCATAATAGAAAGGAGAGGCATACCTGTATGCCCACAGGAAGATGTCATAAAGGATCTCCTACTACTATGAGGAAGATTTGAAGTAGAACCATTAAGTAATGAATGAAAGGAAGGAGTTTGGAGAAAAAAAAACTTACAAACCAAGAGAAAAGTAATTTATAAATGCCATCCACATGATGCAAAGTAAATAGTATATAGGATACCTACTATACCTGGAAAAAGTGAAAATTCATTTTTCATCCAATACTTCTTTGAATATTTAAAAGAAAAAGAAAAAAAATATCAATAGAAGTAACAACTAGTGAAGAACCAATTAAAACAAGGAGAGAAATTTTCATTAGTTTTTAATATATTAGTTAATTCAAACTAAATACTAGTGAAGTAGATCATCATAATCATAGCTAGTGGCTGTAAACAAACCCCTGCAGTTCATCCAAAATTGGACCTTCCAAGTCATTGACCATAAAAAATAAACCACATCCCCTGTTGTCCAAACTTTTTACTACAGAATCCATATAACATATCATACACAAGATCCAAATTCTAGTTGATCATCACAAAAGGAGTCTTCCTCCTACTATTTACAAAATGACCAGAAAGTTCACTAATATTTCATGTACACATGGATCTTGACCATCATACTATCAAAATATTGATAAACCTTCAAAAGACAGCCCAAATGACTAAGACTACTTACAAAACCATAACCTATACATATTGGATGTAACCAAACATAGTCTTAGCAAGTTCAATCATGGCTATAGTCATCCCATTGTTGCGTAATTCATATGGAGCTTCACCATATGTTCCTTCATTCATTCTTCATTTTGTGAATGATATAATTTTTTCGCTCCAATGGAGGACAGCAAAAAAAAAATTTCTTACTCTCTTAGGATTGTCTGTTAGAAATTCATATGCTTCAAAGCGTAGTTCCTCATCAATCCCAATCTTTACAAGCTCCTCGAAAACTTCTTCTTCATAGTATACACGTGGTCTAGAGCGCTTGAAAACCTCACTTCCTAACCTTATAGCTTAAGCTACTTCCTTAATTGCAAGGTGAACCTTTTCAAACTCTTTTTCATTAGTTTCCATATTACCAATTTTGCGTTTTTTACCTTTACCCTTTGCTGAAGTTTGTGAATCCATCTCATGCGAAAAGGTTGATACATTTGTTGGACTTGTATTAAGAGGAGTCTCTCATATAGAAATTGTTGTTTCATCATAATCATCACATGGGCTTAGGATTGAGTTATCCAATATCACCTGATTATCAAGAACCAAATCATCTATTTCAGATATCTTCGTAGCTCCTATTGCACTTTTCTCTCGATTCCATCTTCTTATTTTCTCCTTTGCTGTCTCAGCACTTTGACCTATAGCTCGATCGTTACCAAATATCTCTCGAAGTTTATCATAAAATAAGACTAGTTTGGTCATCCATTTCTTTGTGGTAGGTCTTTTCTAAAACAATTATAAATAGAAACAACATTATTTAGGTTAAAAATCTATGGCATATACATGAACAATAGAAACACCATAGGTTAGAGCCAATAACTCCATCAAAGCTTGCCAAACTTTAGGTTTAGCCTCAAAAAGACAGGAGATAGGATTCCATGCAAACCCACTTGAATTGCTAATGAGATCAAACCTTCATGAAAATTAGGTTTAATTGTCTTTTGCCATCTATTCTTGATTTTCTCCTTATCAATAGATGTGTTGTTTAGCTTTTCGCATAGTTCCTTCACAACATTGTCATATGTTGTTGAAGTGAACGATTTATCTTGCTTATTCCCATCAACCATTTGGTGGTAGAAGGCATTAACCAAGTGTTTGTCCATGACTTCTATCCATTAAAGATGTGCCCTTTTCCCAGCTTCAGCTTTACCATACATATTCCTTTCTTTTCATAACTCATCTGCTCCTGCTTGTATGAAACAAATAATTTTCCAACAAATTGAATCAAGTGCTTTTAAATTCTAATATATTTATCATAAATGAACCATAGAAAGTGAAGATGTACCAAATCAAGTGCTTTCACATATCAGAAGGAAACATACAATTGGAAAAGGGAAACATTGAAATTTTCCCACCACATTAACCTGCTACACATAGAATCTATAATTCCCTCCCATAAAGAAAAGATTGCCCTTATTGCAAAGTATGTTTCACTTTCAACAACATATAGTACGTCTTCCTACAAACTAAAGCTAGTGATACATCCATATAAATGTTCCATCTTACAATACTATAGTTTCCTACCAAAATCCTTGAGTTACACCCCTTAATTATCTAGTATTAATCATTCCACATTTGTGCTGCAATATTGTCTCTTAAGATCCCTCCCAATCTGGCATCACCTGTATCATCATCGTGCATACGACCATTGTCTTCTATTTCAGCATTTAAAAGTTCATGGTCTACTTCAGATATAATTGCCTCATCTACATCAACACTCATTAGATAATTATGCAACATGTGAGAAGCTAAGGTGATATCACATTGGGTTTCAAATGTGTAGTGTTTGTCAGTAGCACTTGATATAATTGGAAACCGCTTTTTCAATATGCCAAATGCTCTCTCAATGGAATTACGTAGTTGGTGGGTGTCGAATCCAACAAATTATTAACTTACTCAAAAAGTTTGTAATCAGTGGTGAGCAGGGATCGTCTCCACAGGGACTGGAAATAATTTATTTCTATTCAAGAGAAAAGAGAAGAACAAGGGGGGTTTGTAAATCAAAAGATCAATTTTATCTAAAGACTAGAAACGCGATTTTAGTTTTCAAACAATATCAAAAGATTTCCAACCAAGGTATCATATAGTTCAACTTATCAGATTGATCATTGATGCAGTGATATTCATTTTCTTTTCTGAATAAATTGGTTATGGCTATCAACAAGCTCTGATAACCTATCTCTCCTTACTATGTCGATAATCACGATAAGATCTATGATTATTTCCCTTACCAATTAGACAACCTTAGATAAGATCTTAGGATTTAATCTATCAATAGCATGAATCAAGAGAGAGACCACCAATTCAGATTAACAGATCAAAAGCTTGAACCATTTAAATCATATCATATATCACCATAACACAAATTAATTACCTATTCTATAACCAATTATGTTATTATATCACTTAGATTAGAACAATCGAACAATTACGGATTCAATGTTCTAATTGACAGATTATCACTTGTTAATTAAACGAATGAGCTCAAATTCAAATTAATCAACAAAACAATAAATGCATGAATAACAGATGATATATGAATATTCAAAATAGAAGAATAAATAAGATAAACTAATTAGATCTCACAATCTTGACAAGTTGAATCTGCAATGGATCCCTTGGCCCGAATAAAGTTTTTAGCCACACATAATAACAAGAACAATACTCTAAAGTTTTTTTTTTTTTTTTTTTTTTTGAAGTTTTTCTGAATGAATTCCCTTTTCTACAACAAACCAATTTATAGAAGGAAAATAACAGCTAAAGAATACAACTATTGGAATTCTCCTATTTAATTTTGCAAACTGAAACATTTTGAAGATGAAAGGAAGCAATCTTTTGGACTTCCATTCTTAAATTTTGCAACCAGAGATGTTTGTAATGTGAAAGAAGTAACTTTAGGACTTTGGCTGGTTCTTGAGAAAGCATGGTTGGAGGCTTACTTATAAACACGTGGCAGCCTTCATGATCGCTGGCCCTAGGCCAGCGGCTTACATGGGATAGCCGGCGGCCTAGAAATGTTGGCCGGCGGCTTACTTCTATACATGGCCGGCATAAGTGTTGGCCGGCCTTAAGCTGCCTTCCTTTGAATTTTTCTACCTTCCTTACTTGTTGGCTGGTGTCTTCTTGCTCCTAAGCTGCCAGCTTTGATGATAGAACAACAAGCCTAGGTGTTTTCAATTCCAAATTAGCATAGAACATCCTTAAATTACTTGCATCTTGTCCTAAAGTTTGGTCAAGTCCTGAAATGTAACATTAAACACACAAAAGTACCAATTCCAATGGATTTCTATAAAATTAATAACTAATTTAGCATGTTTTGTTCAATAAAAATTGAGTATAAGTTGCTTTAACAAATTCTCCCACACTTAAACAATTGCTTGTCCTCAAGCAATACAAATAAGATCACAAAAAGAAATCTATCATAGAGAATGCAATTTCAAAATTTCCAGTTTCAAGCATCTTCTTTTAACTTTGATTCACAACTCGCAATTTCAGTGCCTATTGCTCTAACCAAACTGATTACATGTAATTAGAGTACTAAAATCAAAATTCAATAGCTAATCTAAACAATATAAACTTTAATCCACATGTTTAGCAAAAGATTCTTCTGATCAAAAGTAAATTCTCAGTCCTATAAGGAAAAACACCCATTTAGACTTCACTGGACATTTAACAGATATATACTCCACTCAACAAAAAGTAAAAGCATTTGGTATCAACTCTTTCCCTATAATTTTTCTTTATTTTTTATTTTTTTATAAAGTCCTATTTTACTTGTTGCCCAACATTCATTTTTCTTTTGATTCTTTCAAGCATATATAGATAACCTTAAGAGAAAATTCTCTGGATGGGTTTTTGCTCGCTTCTTTTTAGCTCTTTCATATTTTTTTTTTCAAAGCTCATGTCTATAACTTTTGCCTTTCCTCCCTTCTTGTTATAATGAGTTCATTGAGTCGGTTGATCCCGCACTCATTACCCAAGTAACCAGGTTTTAAAGGGACCTCTAAGGACTCTTCCTCACTCTAACTTTCAAGTTTGGATACTCATAACTCAATTGCTTAAGTTAGTGGAGTATAGGCTATGCTTGTTTCTTTCTTTTGAATGTAATAACAAATATAAGACTTTTTATCATAGATCACTAAGTAAAAAGTTTCATTTACCTCTTTTACTCTATGTTGAAAAATTCTTTTAAAAAGAACTAAATTGGTGGTATATACATGCTAGATTTTCCTAGAAGTAGACCTATTTATTTTTCACAAAAAGGACTCGACTTACTCTTAATCTTCTAATTCCTAAGCTAAATACAAGGTAAATTTTTTCCTTAAAGATTTCACTATTTAATTTTGACCAAGTAAAATAATCACAATAGTAGGTGAGTAAGGCACTTAGCAAGTCAATTTCAATTTTTCAAAGATGCTATTTCAATTTTTCTGCAC
Source organism: Combretum micranthum (assembly GCA_024138025.1). NCBI lineage: Eukaryota > Viridiplantae > Streptophyta > Magnoliopsida > Myrtales > Combretaceae > Combretum > Combretum micranthum. Next base: position 377,747 of record JAMXBD010001244.1, read on the forward strand.
TATCTCCAAATTTCTAAGAAAATTTTGAAAAATTTGGCCTAAAATTGCCATATATTACTCAAGAACAAATAAACAATGATTTAAAATGTGGGTACAACAATTTAAGCTCAGATGTCTCAAATAAACAGACAACAATTCAATACTCAATTTTCTTCTTTATTTTATCCCTTCCCCCACACCTATTATGAATAGTGTCCTTACTGTTTCAAAATCAGTTCAAAATAGGAAAGGAATAAAACAGAAATGAATAAGATCATTGGTACTTCCCTGGATTAGTGAATGGAATTGAAGGAATTGTTAGCTCCAATAGGTACAACTATAGGGACAGTTGTCAAACATATGGGATTCCTGTGATCAACAAAAATCATAGTAGAAAGAAGAGGAAAAAGCAAGGTTAAGTTAAAGTACAGACCAGCAATAAATCTCACAAGTCTACCCAAAAGAATGGGTGCTTAAAGATTACACATTAAAAGCAAAAGTAAAAAACAAATAGCCAACAGGAACTCTAGCTATCAAACTCGGGATCACTGTCTTCTTCACTGGATGTGTGATACTGGAACTCAGACAAGCTAGAACAAGTACTGCAAGAAAAAGCGGACTTAAGTATCTGAAACAATGTAGTTCTGAACTTTTTATTCTTTTTCCACTCCTTTCTATGCTTGATTCGTTCCTTTTTGTTTTCCTCTTTTAATTGCTTGATTTCTAGCATCAATTGGTCGTAAGAGCTCACTGGAGGAGTAGGCCTAGATGTAGAAGTTCTATCAACTAGGCTATTTCAGGTACATCAGTCTCCTCATTCCTTTCAACCCTATCATCACTTTTATCTCTGTCAGGTGCCTTAACTAATCCCCATAGTCTAAAAGGGGCATCAAAATTTTTTTACAAGGAATTTCAACATCGCCTTCAGGCTCCCTCAATATACCCATGCCTTTCAGCAAGGCAGTGATGTAGCCGCCACAAAAGATAACCTTCGTTCTTGTATCCGTTGCCTGTCTATCAATGTAATTGGCTATCTCTACTCCTAAGTCAATCTTGTAACCAGAAATTATGCTATAAAGATAGAACATATCAAAACTGGTTACCTTGCAAAATTTGGTAAAATAAAACCCCTAATTTTCATCATTAATGAACCCTAGATTTTAGCCAAATTGTAGAACACATTTAAGCTTAATTTCACAAGACAAAATGAGATCCCAATAGCTAACAAGAATAGAGCAACCACAATTCATCCATAAATCCACCATATAGCCATCCAACCCCAAATTACACACTCCAAATACCCATTCTTCGCAAGTGTAATTGATATGAAAATAGAAAAAAAAAACTAAATGAGATTAGAGACTTACCTTCTCTTGGAGTAAGTTGAAGATGATAAAATGAGGGAAACCATGGAGAAGACAGCTTGGAAGGGGAAGTCTTGTGAAAGAGAGTAGAAAAAGAAAAGAAAAAGAGAGAAGAATGGTGTAAAAATGCAGAGGAACTTGTTTTGAAGTCGTGCAAAACGCACCAGGGGGTCTCGGTCGACTTGGGGGACGTCTATGCTGCCGGTCTAAGTGGCCGGCCTAGGATTGCTGCTATGGATCCGACACGAAATGGCCGCCAGCGTTGAAATGTTGGCTGGCGGCCGATCTTCTAGGCGGGCTGTGGCTTTTTTTAATACTCATGGGTTGCCTCCAACGTAGCGCTTTTTTTAACATCTTTAGCTAGACGTGATATACCTCAAGTATAACCTGGATATTCCAAACTGGTTTCTTCAATATTGTTCACTTGAAATCCTTCATAAAAGGGTTTCAAGCGATGACCGTTTACTTTGAACACTTTACTAGTTTCAATGCCTTGAATCTTAACTACACCATGAGGAAATACGTTAGTAACAACAAAAGGACCTATCCACCTAGATCTAAGTTTACCAGGAAATAACTTTAAGCGAGAATGAAACAGCAAAACTTTTTTACCAACAGAAAAGTGTTTTCTTGAAATATTTTGGTCATGAAAAGCTTTAGTTTTTCCCTCATAAATATTAGAGTTTTCATAGGGATCATTATGAATTTCCTCCAGTTCTTATAATTGAAGCTTTCTTTGTTCGCCCGCCTCATCTATTCTCATATTACATTACTTCACAGCCTAGTAAGCCTTGTGTTCCAACTCAACAGGAAGATGACATGGCTTGCCAAATACCAAACAGTAAGGTGACATTCCTATAGAAGTCTTGAAAGCCGTCCTATATGCCTAAAGTGCGTCATCAAGCCTTGTGCTCCAATTTTTCCTACTTACATTGACAGTCTTCTCAAGGATAGATTTTATCTCTCTGTTTGAAACTTCTACCAATCCATTTGTCTGTGGATGATATGTTGTAGAAACATGATGGGTGACTTTGTATTTCTTGAGTAGAGCTTCCACAACTCTATTACAAAAATGGGTGCCACGATCATTGATGAGAGCTCTTGGTGTTCCGAACCTAGCAAAAATGTGAGATTTGACAAAATCTACAAGAACCTTAGCATCGTTAGTTCGGGTGGCTTTAGCTTTTACCCACTTGGATACATAATCCACAACAAGAATAATGTAAGTATTCCCAAAGGAAGAAGGAAAAGGACCCATAAAATCAATACCCTATATATAAAAAATTTCACACACAAGTATAAGGTAAGAGGCATTTGATCTCTATGTCCTAAATTTCCAACTTTTTGGCAACGTTCGCAAGACTTACAAAACATATAAGAATCACGAAATAGAGAGGGCCAAAACAATCCACCTTCCAATACCTTGCGAGCTGTCCTCTTGGGACCAAAGTGACCTCCACATGCATAAGTGTGACAGAATTACAAAATAGAGGGAATTTCATCTTGAGAAACACACCTTCTAATGATTTGATCAGCACAATGTTTCCATAGATAAGGATCATCCTAAATGTAATACTTAGAGTCAATTTTGATCTTATCTTTTTGAACCTTAGACAAATCACTTGGTAAAGTTCTGGCAACCAAATAGTTAACAATATCTGCATACCAAGGAATTGCCTGTTGAACAGAAAAGAGATGCTCATCTGGGAAATCATCTTGTAATGGTGTTGGTTCTCCATTTAAAGGTATCCTACTGAGATGATCTGCAACCAAGTTTTCAGAACCTTTCCTATCCTTTATCTCTAAGTCAAACTCTTGTAATAAGAGTATCCATTTGATAAGTCTTGGTTTGGCTTCCTTCTTTGAGAGTAAATACTTGAGAGCTGCATGATCAGAATAAACAATCACTTTAGTGCCAAGTAAATAAGAATGGAATTTTTCTAAAGCAAAAACAATAGCCAAGAGTTCTTTTTCTGTTGTTAAGTAGTTGGAATGGGCATTGTCAAGCATCTTAGAAGCATAACAAATAACGTGAGAGGCTCTTCCAACTCTTTGACCAAGGACAATACCAGCAATGTGATTGCTGGCATCATACATGATCTCAAAAGGGAGATCCCAAGAAGGAGGTTTAATGATTGGAGCTGTGGTGAGCTTCTCCTTCAGTTTGTCAAAAGCGAATTTACAAGCCTCATCAAATTCAAACGCCATATCCTTTTGTAGCAATCTACATAGGGGTTGAGTGATCTTGGAGAAATCCTTAATAAAGCGCCTGTAAAAACCTGCACTTCCAAGAAAAGAACGAACTTCTCGAACATTTACGGGGTAAGGCAAGGATTTAATCACTTCAATTTTAGTTTTATCTACTTCAAGTCCCCTAGAAGACATAATATGCCCTAAAATCAAACCTTGATCAACCATAAAATGGCATTTTTCATAATTCAACACAAGATTAGTTTCTATGCATCTTTTAAGCACCTTTGTAAGGTTAGTAAGACATGAATCAAAGGTATTACCATAGATAGTAAAATCATCCATGAAGACTTCTATGATATTTTCCACATAATTTGAGAATATACTAACCATATACCTTTGGAAAGTGGCGAGGGCATTGCAAAGTCCAAATGGCATCATTCGATAAGCAAAAGTTCCAAATGGATAAGTGAAGGTGGTTTTGTCTTGATTTTCGGTGCAACTGGAATTTGATGAAAACCTGAAAAGCCATCTAAATTTCCAATCACAGTCAAACCTGTTTTCTTAGGAACAACTTGAATAGGACTTACCCATTTACTATTAGAAATTGGATAGATCAAACCTGCATTGAGAAGTTTCAAAATCTCTTTCTTTACCACTTCCATCATGGGTGGATTTAGTCGGCACTGGACTTCTCTTGTGGGCTTGCAATTATCCTCTAATAGGATTTTATGCATGCATGTAGAATGGCTTAATCCCTTAATGTCAGCAGTAGTCCATCCGATAGCTTCTTTGTATTTCCTAAGCACTCGGATTAACTTTTCCTCTTCTAAAGCACTCAATTTATTTGAGGCTATCATTGCTAAAGTGTCTTGATCTCCCAAATAAATATACTTCAGATGTTCGGGCAATGGTTTTAGCTCCAACTTTGGTGCCTGCACAATAGAAGGAAGAAGTTTTGGAGTAGAAGATGGCAAATCAACATAAGAAACAGTATACCTCAAATTTTGAAGTGATTGTAACTTATGAACAGCTTCTGTCAATTCAGGGTGCATTACAAATTTGTTTTCAATATCCCTCGATTTCTCAATAGTGAGACTTCTTTCAAGCATAATTTTCAATATATCATCATTACTGAATTCAAATGTTTTGTGTGCTAATGGGTCAATAACATCTATCATAAAAACAGAAGAGGCATCACTAGGATCTTTCATGGCATCATAGATATTGAATTTTATAATCTCTCCATCAAATTCCATAGTGAGTGTACCATCGTGAACATCAATTTTTGTTCTAGATGTTTTGAGAAAAGGTCTTCCTAGTAAGATTAATGATGAATTGATAGAATCATCATTTTCTATGTCAAGAACATAAAAATCACCAGGGAAAACCAACCCATTCACTTGCACTAAAACATCTTCTAAAACAACCTCAGGATATACATTAGATTTATCAGCAAGTTGAACAATCACACCAGTTTCTTTTAGAGGACCCACATTCAGAGATTGATAAACTGAAAGAGGCATAACATTGATTGAAGCACTCAAATCGCACATAGTCTTGGCGATTCCAAAATTGCCTATCTTACAAGGGATAGTGAACGTACTTGGATCCTTGCATTTGGGAAGGAGCTTTCTTTGAAGTATAGTAGAAACATTTTCTCCTACACTTATCCTTTCATTTCCTTTCAATTTCTTCTTGTTAGTGGACAATTCTTTAAGAAATTTTGCATATCGAGGTACTTGTTTAATAGCATCAAGCAAAGGAATATTTACCTTTATTTTGCGAAAAGTATCAAGAATTTCCCTTCCTTCTTCCTCTTTCTTAGACTTTGCCAATCTGGAAGGAAAGGGGGGTGTTGGCACTATTGTTTTAGATGAAGCTCCTTCCACTTGATTACCTTGTGGTTTGACCACTTCTTTCTCGGTTTCTTCCTCTGCTTTCCTCTCATTTGCTTTCTTAATGGGTTCCTGTAATTCCTCGCCACTTCTCAAAGTAATTGCATTAGCACTTTGCTTAGGATTGGTAACAGTTTGAGAAGGCAACTTACCTTGAGATTCTAACTTACTCATGGATGATGCAAGTTGACTCACCTGATTCTCCAAAATTTGAATGCTTTGCTTTGTTTCTTCCTAAAATTGCTTTGTGTTAATTGCAAGTGACTTAACAATATCCCTAGCAACGGTGCCAAAATTTAGTGGGTGTCGAATCCAATAAATTATTAACCTACTAAAAAAGTTTGTAATCAATGGTGAGTAGGGATCGTCTCCACAGGGACTAGAAATAATTTATTTCTATTCAAGAGAAAAGAGAAGAATAAGAGGGGTTTGTAAATCAAAAGATCAATTTTATCTAAAGACTAGAAACGCGATTTTAGTTTTCAAACAATATCAAAAGATTTTCAACCAAGGTATCATACAGTTCAACTTACTAGATTGATCATTGATGCAGTGATATTTATTTTCTTTTCTAAATAAATTGGTTATGGCTATCAACAAGCTCTGACAACCTATCTCTCCTTACTGTGTCGATAATCACGATAAGATCTATAATTATTTCCCTTACCAATTAGACAACCTTAGATAAGATCTTAGGATTTAATCTATCAATAGCATGAATCAAGAAAGAGACCACCAATTCAGATTAACACATCAAAACCTTGAACCATTTAAATCAGATCATATATCACCATAACACAAATCAATTATCTATTCTATAACCAATTATGTTATTGTATCACTTAGATTAGAACAATCGAACAATTACGGATTCAACGTTCTAATTGATAGATTATCGCTTGTTAATTAAACGAATGAGCTCAAATTCAAATCAATCAACAAAACAACAAATGCATGAATAACAGATGATATATGAATATTCAAAAAAGAAGAATAAATAAGATAAACTAATTAGATCTCACAATCTTGACAAGTTGAATCTGCAGTGGATCCCTTGGCTAGAATAAAGGCTTTAGCCACACATAATAACAAGGACAATACTCTAAAGTTTTTTTTTTTTTGTTTTTTTAATTCTGAAGTTTTTCTAAATGAATTCCCTCTTCTACAACAAGCCAATTTATAGAAGGAAAATAACAGCTAAAGAATACAACTTTTGGAATTCTCCTATTTAATTTTGCAAACTGAAACATTTTGAAGATGAAAAGAAGCAATCTTTTGGACTTCCATTCTTAAATTTTGCAACTGGAGACGTTTGGAATGTGAAAGAGGTAACTTTAGGACTTTGGCTGGCTCTTGAGAAAGCATGGTTGGAGGCTTACTTATAAACACGTGGCAGCCTTCATGATCGCTGGCCCTAGGCCGGCGGCCTAGAAATGTTGGCCGGTGGCTTACTTCTATACATGGCCGGCCTAAGTGTTGGTCAGCCTTAAGCTGCCTTCCTTTGAATTTTTCTACCTTCCTTATTTGTTGGCTGGTGTCTTCTTGTTCCTAAGCTGCCAGCTTTGATGATAGAACAGCAAGCCTAGGTGTTTTCAATTCTAAATTAGCATAAAACATCCTTAAATTACTTGTATCTTGTCCTAAAGTTCGCTCAAGTCCTTAAACGTAACATTAAACACACAAAAGTACCGATTCTAATGGATTTCTATAAAATTAATAACTAATTTAGCATGTTTTGTTCAATAAAAAATTGTGTATAATTTGCTTTAACAATAGTGATGAATGGCGATAATTAAATAGCTCACGAAGGTTCTGTGGTGCGCGTGTTGAATACTCCTTTAGGTGATACTGCACACCTCTATAAGGAGGTATGAGTCCACTCCTTATCATAAAGCCAGCATCTACAAGGTAGTATTTTCCAACTACATAAAATGCATTACTTTATCATAAATTTTACTATTTAAAGTAACTTATGTATGTAACATTTATACCTTGGAATCTTTAAGTTATCTTCTCTAGAAAAAACATCTTTTATTATTCTTGAATCTGATGCGGAACCCTCCCAACCAGGTAACACATATGTAAACCTGAGATCAAAAGAGCAAGCAGCCAGTACATTTTGGGTTGGATATTCTTTCCTACCATGGAATCTTGATACATCGGCATTTGGTACTTTCATACGAATATGTCTGCCATCAATTGCACCAACACAATCCTGATACATCAATAAAAGAAGTACATAAAAGCATGAAAGTTATAAAGATTGCAATGAGGAAAGAGTTGATGACTATTTACCTTAAAATATGGATAAAATCTTTTATTGTCGATAATTTCTTGTGGTATGACTGTTTCGTTGGGTTGCTTAAGAAATTTATCCTTAAAAGAGATAAGTGCTCTAAGAACACTATTATAAACCCCCAAAGTTTTGTGATCTATTTAAGCTTAAATCCTAATTAGAAAGTCAACCGGAATCCCAAAGTCAACAAAACCCTAGTCTTTTGTCACTGTTTAAGTCCGACTTTCCCGTTTAAGCAACTCTAGGAAAGTTAGTACGAGATTAGTATGTGGAATAGTTCGTAATAACCTGAGAAAGCTTAAAAATATCATATTAGTTAAACCGCGATTCGTTTTGAGCACAACTTGACACAGTTCTTGAAAAGCATGTCCCGGGACTTAGATTAGTAAAAATATTCTGAATATACCGTTAGACTCGTAAAAATATAAGGTTTTCAAAAATATCAATTTCATAATTTTTTGATAAATAAAATTATCAAATATCGTAATTATACGTATATTTTCTTACTACCGGTACTTAAATTGTCATGTCTACTTTACATTATACTATTTGCTACTATTCTACACTATTTATCTATCTCTACTTTTTCTTACAACATACTCTTACAACCCATACCTCTATTTCCTACAATTTTTATTTCCAATACAACTTCACATCTTTTATATCTTACTTTTCATTAACAAAAATACAAAAAATAAAATAAAATTCACTCCCTCTCTACACTCAAGGATGCGCCGGCCATGCCCTCCTCTCTCTCAAATTTGTTTCAATTTTCATTTATTTAATTAATATAAATTTCCTCCCATATTTTACTATAAATACCCCCTCTTCCTTCCACTTCTTTCATAACTTCCATACACTAAACTTACTCTCTAAAAATCTCTCCATAAACTCTCTCGAGTTTCTCTAGTTTCTACTTCTTCTCTAGGTAATAGTCTTAGCTTTCTAAAGTATTCATTTACTCAGTATGAGCTTAGTGTGTGTTTTTAAACCATGAAGGTTAAAGAAAGCAACAATAAGTTCATATTTTGTTTTTGTTCATAAATCTAATTTTTTTTATGTTACTTTTATGTATATGATTATCTAAATATATTTATGTAGCTATATATATATAATATATTTTTTTTTAGAGCATATAAGCTCATTTGTTTTGCAATTTATTTACTTTCCTTGCAATTTATTTACTTTCATGTTGTTTTTAAGACTAGTTTTTCTAGTCTTAGACTTGTCCTCATCAAGTCAAAACATTTTCTTTTTCTTTATGGGACTAGTCTATTCTTAGTCCGGGATACCTTGATGAAGCTAAGGTTCTAATACTTGATTTATTTCTTTATTAGCTTATTTCATTAAGTTATTATGTTTCCTTGTGTTTTCATAACTTTATGATTCATATTCATGCATGAACATAATGATTTTTGTCTCAACAAGATAAATGAGGAAAGGTTTTCTTAAAATAAAGATTCTTTTCTAGAAATAAAAGAAGGAAGTGATTTTTCATAAAACTAAGGATTTATCTTAACAAACTTTTCTAAGAAATCTATAGGAGTTCATAGGAATTTTTACAAACATACATGACATAGAAGGAAACTTTTTGAAACAAAAGTTTTACTAAAACTCTACTTTTTCATCAAGTACTAGAAATTCTTTTTATGAAAATAGAATGATCTCAAGAAACAAGGAAATTATTTCTATGAATATAGAATTGTTATTAGAAACTGAGAAAATAAAATTATTCTTTGAAAAGGCTAAGAAAAATGAAATTTACTCATTTAAAATAACTTGAATAAGAGGAATTTTTCAAAAGTTTCATTTTCCTTAAAAGACTTTACTTTTACAAAATTTATGGTATGAGACAACTTCATTAACTTCATACATTTGATATGAGTCAATAAATATATGTATGTACATTTCAAAGGTTTTATCTATCTCTTTAAAATGAGCTTTTGTTAAAAGAAGGAATTCAAGTTTTGTGAAAATTCGTGGTGCATCTGGTCACCACTGTTTCGGGACCCAAACGACTTAGTTTGATGAAGATAGTTTTAGAAATATATAGATATTTTCGAATAGGTAGAAAACGGTATATAATATGCGAAATTCCGAGTTAAAATGAGCAAGTTATGGCCATTTTAAGTTGGAATTTCCTCCACTCCGATTTTACTACAATTTTAAGATAGATTTAGAGTTTTGAAGAATAGAAATTCTATGAAAAACTCATTGTGGGTATTTCATCTTATTTAGGTAAAGAAGGAACCGAGATCACTTTCTCAGAAGATTACTTCGATTAGGAGCTACCGACATGGAGTGAGTTAATCCTTTACTAAGTTACATTTCCTTGTTTGTGCTTGTAAGTAGTAGCATTGGAAAATAAGGAAAAGATAAATGAACAAATATTGTGTGATTTGGATTTATGATTGGTTGAAAATAAGTTAAGAATATTGAAAGAGGAATTGGTAAATAATTGTGATTCTTGCATTGATATGATGAATATTGTTTTGATCGCTTATAACTTGAACTCAACATTTATTGGTTAAACTTATATTGAAAATGATTCATGCATATCATATTTGTGGGTCACATTTATTTCACTACTATTCTTTGTGTGGGGAAACGAGGAAGTTGTAGTGGTAGCTAGTAGGAGCCGAAAAATCTACATGGGCCAATAGGAGCCGGAAAGTCTATAGGGCCAGCAGGAGCTAGCAAATCTGCAAATATTGATGGTCGTATGGGCCTGTAACCTCCCAACCCCCGACATTGAGGGTATAAAATCCATGCTACACATGGTTTCTGGTTAATCTTGTATATTTTGTTTGCTCATGTGTTTGGTGCATTTTCATATGATTGTTTAAATATTTGTTTGATTTATGGAAATGTCTTGTATATGGGAATTATCTCACTATGCTAGAATTTCTTATACCCTTATAGCTTTTTGTTACAGTATGATTATCTTTGATTGGTACCAAGGAGCCTTGTATGCCAGGTATGAGCCAAAGCCACTAGAAGTTTTTGGGAGAAGTTATATGTATTTATTTGAATATAGACTTCTAAGAAAATCTCTATAGTAAGCTTATGTTATAGTTATGTTTACCTTGTTAATGGTTTAGTTAAATGCAACTATCTGAGATGGGGGAATGCCCCAAAGAAGGTGTAAGAGTTTATTATCTAAATGAATATTTCATGTTTATATAAGTTCTTGCATGTGATATCAAAGCTCCTGCATGACTAAGGTTGTCATTCATTAGCTTTAATATTATATGCGGTGGACTATCACGCCTAAGGTACTTTCTAGGGCGTGACAACTTTGAAAGTGCCGACTTACTGTTTCATCGGAGCGACGGAAGAAAAAGGATATTATGTGATTCTTAACATTATGTACTAAAATATCTAAAAATTTAGCGACTTGCTCTTCAATTGATGCCCTTCGTGTATCTTTAAGACGACCACTATCTCTTAACATGCCACATAAGTTTTAAAAGCCATGGAACCCACGCACGTAATATTTCGACAATTTTTATCATCTTTTAGTTGTGCCAAAAGCTCTTGCCTAATTGCATTCCTTTCTACTAATGCCGTGATGGTAGGAATTGATCTATATATACTATATGGATGATTACATACTCCAAACATTTTTCCAACCACATAACATGCTACTTGTACACTTGCCATTTCCCACATTCTTACAAAATGCTCAACCCAATCATCCTCAAAATTATCCTCAAAATCATCATCGTGGTCAATATCTTTTATAAATAGACCATTAAGCTTAAAATATTACAAATAGCTAATTATAGAAACAACACAAGACACCAAAATATCATAAATGCAACTAAGAAAATAAAAAGAAAAACCTCATTGACATAGAAACTATAAAATCCATTTATAAAGAAGATCATTTCAATGTATATATAATTTTTTCTACAAGTGCTGAACAAGTTCGTGTATAAAGGACAAAAAAATATAAAGAAAAAAAAAATGAAGTACACAGACCTGTGCAACGATTTTGGTCCCCTGCTACGATTGTTGGCTGTTGCTTCTGGTTATTTACCTGGAAAATGCCCTCTATTTCATACAGTATTGTTTCTTTGGGGTTTTATATAGAGAATAACTTATCTATTAGATATAAAAAACAACCATCTGACTTTGCTTTCCCTCCTTTTTTAAGGGTATTTTTGTCCTTTTACATTAGTTTCCTATCGTTTCCTTCCCTTTCATTCCAAAATCAGAGAGAAAGTTTATCGCCCCATCTTTCCTCTCATTTCCTCCCACATCACTTCATTTCTCTCTAAAAACAAGTTAGCAAACACAATCCTTTCACCCCATTTTTCTTACCTTCTCTCACTTTCGGTGGATTTCATTCGATCTAAACACAGCGTTAATCTTTGCTTGTCCTTAAGTAAGAAGCTGATATCAATTAAGGAAAACATGGAAATCACATGTGCTAAATTGAAAATACTGAAAGTGAGTGACTACAGACAAAGGTTCCCATGATTCTATGAACAAGTTAAGATGTCAAGGTTAATCCTAGTAGACCAGCCTTTACCCTCACCAATTAAGTAAGCTTCCAAGAGAAAAGTGAACTAATGATCACAATAACAAGAGAAACTTAGTTGCTTATTATGATTATGCACAAAAGCATTATGGACATTAGATAATTCCTTAATGAAAGCATGCATAACCATCTATCCCCTGAATTTCTCTCCTTTAAAGTTTACTTCTTCTCTATTCTTTCTTTTTCTGTTTGCGTCAAGTGTAGCATTTTAAGAATCTTACAACCCTTGTAGCGAACTTTCAGCTAATAATCCTAAGCTCATCACTTAAGTTAACAAACGTTATTCCATTAAAAAAGGCGTCCCTCGAACTTACTTATTCAAATTATAAGACTTGCTGAACATTATTATTTCTTTTTAAGCACTTGTATTGATAAGTGACGCCTTTGATCGATTAGTCCTAAACTGGACGACCTTAGGTGACCAAGTTTTAAAGGACCCCTTCAAACCTTAGCTACTTTTCAATATATGTTATATATGTATATATTGAGAAAATAAACCAACAAAGGAGAGAGATAAAGTGATTGATTTTATTTGAACTTTAACACTAAGTATTCTCTTATTTTACTTTAACTTTCACGTCAATTGCTTTTCTTTTTTTAGTATATAAAAGCAACTAAACTCCCTACTCATAATCTTGTGCCACCATAAACTTAGATTTCTAGTTTAATTAACAAGTAAGACATCTCCACTACAATACCGCCATATAATTTTAACTTTATCATTAAAGAACATTCATGAAAAACATGCAAGTCACTACTTTTAACATTAATAAAACTCATTAAATCATCTATTAGCACCAAATTCTCAATCAACAACTTAATTTAAGGAACATATCATACGTGACATCATGCATGTAATCATGCTCCCTTCCTCACACTTACTGGAGACGTTGTCCCCAATGTCTCATTAATCATAAAACAAAAGAAAACATGATAAATAAAGAAATTAAAGTAATTGAGAATAGAAGAACTCCCTTGAGATATTTGTAGTTATGTCTTATCATAACCATAGGAGTGGCTTATAGGAGTGATCATGAGTGGAATTAATTATCGAAATCATCACTTATGGACATGCAAAAGGTGGAAGAAGTAGTTGAAGGTGGAATATACATTAGTCATGGCTGCGACATAGACTGTAGTAGGAACTAGAGGTGCGCTTGGAATCTATTTTCCAAAATCACGGCTGTTACTTAGAGTATGGAAGTTCCTCTACCCGAAGTCATGAGCGTGAGACAGCTAGTAATAGCCTCTAGGATAGGCTACTCATTGTTTATCTAAATGGCATGCCCATGACTATTTGCGTGATTAAGTGTTTTCCATCAGTTACGGGTGTCATGTTGGTTAAGAACTCCTTTATGGCCTCAAAATCCTAATTTCCCGGTCGTGATGGTGGTTGAAATGGAGGATTAGCTTGTTGTTCACACCCGTGATCTAGGACGTGACATTGCCCTTTTATCTCGATTTTTGCAAAATTTTCCCACACTTAAAGCTCTTGAACTCTGACTTCATGGAATTTGCTTTTTCCCTAAACATATTTCTTGCGATATTCATCCATATATCTTGAATAGGACTGCTACAATCACTAAAAACTCACAAGCCATATTTAATCACACCAAAAGCACAAAAATACAACCTAACTACATAGATGTACACACACATAAAGATAGACAAATCACAACAAGAACACCTCACTTCACAAACATACAACACATTAATGTACAACATAGAGTAGAATAACACAACGATAACAATGGAACAACAAAAGTTATTGTAGACTCCCTAAATTTTACATAACCTGACTTTGATAATTGACAAGAATATGATATAAGGTTTTGAAAAAAGTTGTAAAGATCACTCCCAATTTTTCACAATTTAAGAATATTAAAATATAACAATTTAATTGTAGTTTAAGAAATTGGAATCGTTATCAATAAAACTTCAAGAAACAATTTCCCTTAGCTTTTCTCAATCAAGGAGTGATAATAAATCAATGAAGTAATTATTAGGGCTCTAGTAAATTTAAAAGAACTATCAATCAATTTCAAAAAATAATTAGAAAAATAATAAATATGCCCTGAAATTCTCAAATAAGAATAGTATATCTCTAGATCATCAAACACATAGAATTAAATAAGGTCTAACAAGTAAATTTCCAAAACTATCATAAATAAATATTTTCTCATGAACTTATAACTAAAGATGACCATAACCTCCTTAAAGAAGCTATTCATAAAAAAAGTAGCCTCCTAAGGAAGTAGCTTCTAAAGAAGAAATATTTTAAAGAAACAAACAACATCATCACTTTTAATAAGAAACATCTCTTGGAAGTCACTTAAATCATGTAAATAAAATTATTACATAAAACAAGTATGTTGGTCCCAAAAAGTAACCAGGGGGGGGGAGGGAGGTGGGTGGATTGGTTGCTTAAAAGAATTTTACACTTTGCTTTTTGTAAATTTTTAAACACAACCCCAATTAGCTATTAGTAAAGTATGGCTTCGAATTCACTTGCCAATCACAAAAATAATTAAATACATAAAAAAGTGGGGTAAGAATAATTTATGTAAGGATTTATAGAGGTTCTACCTTGAGCGTCAATCTTCTCTTCTAGCTCCAAGCCGGGGACCTGGTATTCCATACTGATATATTCTATTATATCTAATCAAAATAAGATTACAAATAGTATCGTCAATTCACTCTGTTAGACTTCACACTAACACTCAGTTATCTCTATCTCAGAGTCTACATGTAATCTATCTCACATAAAGTAATCTAAAGCAAATGAGGAGTGAATAATTAAAAAAAAAATCCTCTTAAATTTTGTGCAAGTAGTAAATGAAAATGAAGATTACAATATTGGCACTAGTGAGTTGAAGCTTTTTTGTGTGTAAAGAGATATAACTATTAGGTAAAACAAGACTAATCTAGGTAAACAACACATATTATTGCTACCCCACTCATCAATGCTCACCTTCCTAAGGAGTTCATAACCTATATCTATCAAGATCAAAATTTGGCTCTGATACCAAATAAGCTGTAACGCCCTAAACTAAAGGAATTATAATGCGCCACTTGTTCTCACTTAGAAAGAACATGCTAAAGCTATTAAAAACTCAAAATCAATGTGAAACAACCTTTAGAAAATAACATCTAATCATAAACTCAACCAAAGGAGTTTCAAGAGGGATTCTTACTTAGATCTTGCCTTAGGTTGAGCTATGAAGAGAGAACTAATGATCTTAGGTATTATATAAGTCTTAGGAAACCCTAGCACAAAGGATGTATGTTTATTTCATGTGAAATATAGGCTAGTACCAAGCTAGTGGCTCAGGGGCGGCTGTGATTCGAAACAAAGAACAGAAGCACATAAGCCGGCCATAAGCCTGTGGCCTTTATATGTAAGTTGACAACCTTTGGCCGACTTTCACTCGTATACTGCCATCTTCATAATTTTGTTCTCAAATCATCCGAAACTCCAAAGCTGATATAAAGCTGGCAGCCTTGTATTCAAAGCTGGCAACTTAAAGCTAACCTAAATCCTTGCCTTATTATTCTTCATGAATAACATTCTCGGGTTCAAATCCATTTGTTAAATGAAAAAATTAACCTCTTAATATGATATTAAATAATATAGGCCAAAATCATATAAGAAGATTAATTACGATTTTAATAAAATACATAAAATACATTGTGAACTCAAAAAATTCATAGTAGAACCAAAATCCTAAAATCGTATCAAAACATACCATAATGTCAGAAATCCTAGATGGAATCAAATAAATTTTATAACCTTATAATATCATATAAATTAAATTAAACTTTGATTGCTAAAAATTTGAAATCCTAAATGGGATCAAATAAAACTTCAATAACCCTAAGATATCAGATGAATTAAATAAAGCATGGAACCCTAAAAATAAATTGTATAGTAAAAACATAGCACCAACAAAACGATCCAATAGTTTAATCAATCCAAAAACCTTACGCTAAACAATTCATCTATTTGAGCTCTAACACTCAAATCAATAATAAAATAATAAGAAAGAATTTTCCATAATTTTAAACTTCAAAAATTTTACAGTGATCTCATAAGTAAAACCTTAGACTCGAAAACAGAACCGGAATCATAAAGTCAAATTGAGTCAATCGTGAACCTTATAAAAAAAACTAAACCCGATCGAATAACTTCTAAAAATCATAAAATAATAAATTAATTATAAAAATATTATGAACTCAAATTTTGAATCATATATATAGTATAAACCTTAAAAAGATAAGATAGTTTACAAATTCAATCGTCTCGGACCTTTATGGGATTAGTTTCCATATTCAATCACGAACACGTAAATCAAGACCATAAAATTTAATTAATATTTAGTAATAAAATAATGCAAATTTATTTTGTATAATATGGTATCTAAATTTTCAAATCAAATTCCATCAACCAAATAGTTTATGTAAACGATCGCTACTACGCAAACCGAGATAACAAAACTAGATAACAATTAACGATAAAATAATATTAATTCATCTTTCAAAAAATCATTTAATGATTTATCATTTGATAAAAATATTAGATGCAATTTTTACGTCTTATAAAAACATCAGATATAGCTCATATACGCGTATTTTATCGCTACTGGTAACTTATATGATATTTTACTATTACTATTCATTACTATTTATATTATTTTCTACCATTTCTTGCTGCAAATTTTTTTCCTTATAATTTGTGTCTATTTCTTACAATCCATACTATATTTACTACTTTTACAAGTTATCTCATTACATGCCAAATTTGTTACTTTTACTTTATTTTTTTTTCTTATAGCCACTATTCATGCCTGCTGTACCTTGCTACAGCAACAATTTTTTTTTTCAAATTATTTATTCCAATTAAATTCCTTAAATTATCTCTATAAATACTTACCTCTGTTCACACATCTTACACTTTAAGACCTTCATCTAATTTCTCTCATTTCCTCTTCTTTGTGGTTGATTTTCCTTTCCCATTGCTGCCATTTTTATTTTTTCAACTCAAACACATTCATTTGATCCATCTTTTTTGAGATAAACACCTTCCCCATACATTCTTAGTTGATATTATGTGTTTCAAGCATTTTCTGTGGAATAAATTCTCTCCATGATGCATTAAGCTTGGGATGATAATGCTAAAATGAAATCAATAACTTGTTAATGATCATATTAATTTTGAGTTCATGTTGCTATATTATTATCATCTAATCTAACTATCTATATGTATAAATATAGTTATGTGCATATTTATATCTATCTGAGCATATAAGCTCGCTAATCTAACATTTATGTTCATGCACATATTTTACCTCTTGTAATTTATTTATTTATTTACTTGCTTTTTTTAGACTTGTCCACAATCTAAGTCTCAGACTTGTTCTTAAATTAAGTCCCGAGAATGTCTTGTTCAAAAATTTCTAAGGCTTCCATTTTATTTGTTTTGCTCTTAATTATTATCTTATCTAAGGGGATTTGTTCATTTCTAAGTCCCGAAAAGGCTTGACATGAATTTAAGACACCCATGTTTTTTTTATTATTTTTCTTTTCTCTTATGGGACTTGTCCATTTCTAAGTCTTGAGAAGACTTGAATAAAAATCTAAGGCTTTCATAAATTTCTTTTTTCTTTCTTTTCCTTAAGCTTTCTTATGCTTTTCTTTTCTTCTTATGGAACTTGTCCATTTCTAAGTTCCAGGAAGCCTTGGTACAACCTAAGGCTTCCAAAATTTTTGTTCTTATATATGTATATATTATATGCTTATTTAATTTTCTATATCTTTTATTTTCTATATGAGTTATATATATATATATAATATAATATAATATAACTACAAGTTCATATTTATGCATGGTTACAATATTGTTGTCTTAATGAAAATTTCAAGGAGATAAAATGAGTTATTTTCTTTTATAAAAATAGGGCTAAACTCTCTAGAAAAATAATTGTTAACATTTAGGAGAAATTTTCACTAACACGTAGGATAATGGTTCAACTACATTAGTTTCAAATTGTTAAAGTAAATTTTTATGAATTTTAATGTTGATAATTCTTCGATATGAAAATTTTTCTTAAGAACTTATTTATGGAATTTATACCAATATTTTGGAAAACACTAAGAACCAAACAATATTTCCAAATCAAGTTTAAGAGTAACTTACTAGTTAAAAAACCACTTAGGAAATAAAATTGATAGATAACTTAAAGAACCAAATTTTAAGAAGTAAATTTACTTTTAAGAAGTTAAGAAAATATAAAAATAATAAATAAAATGGGTAGGCACTCCTTTATAATAAACACAAGATTTTAATTTTGTTTTCAACAACTGAAAATGAGATTTTATAAACTATGCTGTTCAAACTCCTAAAAAAAATTGTTTTATGAAAAATCATTATTGGGGCAACATCATTAGAATCATGCATATAATATGAGCTTATATCTATGTTAAAGGATTTTCCAAATATATAAATATCTATGTGCTTGCTATAGAATTTTTTGATGATGTAGAACATAGAAAATTTATATTCAAGTGGTGAAATTTTCGGATCAATTATGTATTGACTCGTTTTGGAACCCAAATGGCTTTAAATGTTAAAAGTAACATTAGAAATAGATATATCTTATTGAGTAGGTAGAAAACAATATTTAATATGTGAAATGCCGAGTTAAAATGAGCAAAATATGGCCATTTTAATTTAGGAATTCACATTATCCGAATTTTAATGAGAATAATGAAATAAAGTTAAAAATTTAAGTAGAATCAATATGAAATACTCATTTCGGGTATTTCTTTTGCTTAGGTAACAAGGAATTCGACATACCTTCCCTTAAGGACCACTCTGACTAAGGGTTGCACTAAGGACGAGTGAGTTTATTTCCTACATTCTTGTACTTATGTTTTTGCTTATAGATTAGTGACATTAGAATTAGGAAAAGATAAAAATATGAAAGCGCATGTACCTTACATATATGGTTGAAATTATGTTAAGTATATCAGTGGGAATTGTAATCCCTTAGATTTTACGATACAATACTTGAACCCTAAACCGGAAGTCAACCGGAAACCCTAAAGTCAACAAATCTATATTAAATCCTAGTACATTTAGATCGGATAATCCCGTGCTCTTAAACCCTAAAGAATGAAATCCAAATAATTATGGGAAATAGTTTGTAATAATATAAGTAAGCTTAAAAGTATCAGATTCGATAATTTTTAGTGTCTTTCGAATTCGAACGGAATCGGTTTTTGAAAATCGTGCTTAGGTACACCCAACGGTAAAAATATTTTGATAATACCAATAAACTCGTAAAAATACAAGGATTTAAAAAATTTAAGTTTTATAATTTTTCGGTATCTAAAAATATCAGATATAGCTTTATTACGCATACCTTTTTTTATTAGCGCCATTAATTTGTCTTATCTACTATTCATAATACTATTCTACACTATTCACTACTATTCACCTATTTCAACTTTTTCTACACCTATTCTTATACTCTACATACCTATTCTCTACTTTTTACATTTCCCTTATATCTTCATTCACATCACACCTTACTACTTATTACTTTTAATTAACAAAAATACAAAACAAATAAAAAATCACTCTCTCTCCCCCTCTCTCCCCTCATGCCGGCCCTCTCTCTCTCTCACACACACATACATTTTATTTTCTTTTTCAATTTATTTTAATCACACAATTTCCCTCCTCAAAACTCTATAAATAACCACTCTCCCTCCATTTATATCACACATTCATTTACCTTAACAAAACTCTCTTAAATTTACTCTATAAATCCTCTCCCAAAATCCTCTTTTTACTTTTTTTACTACCCATTTCTTGCATACTTTCTACATACATAAAGCATCCAAAACCTTTCTTATATTGCCACTTTCATATTCTCACTTTAGATATGTATTCTTACCTATATATTCTTCCATTTATTTTCCATGCCATATAACTTAGCATGACTATGGTGTTGTTTCTCAAAAACTCATATCAGTTGTAAAAGTAACAATATGTTCATGTTTTGTTCATGCACATGCCAGAGATTTCTAATTTTTATTATCTTATTATTATTATGATGTTATGTTATTATTATCGTTATCATGCTTCTAATTTAACCTTATATATATATGTTATTATCTATTGATAAGATCGTATTTTATACAACTTATTGATGATCACAAGAGCTAGAATGGATACTTATTTTGATTGAATTTTATGTTTTAGGACTAATTTGGACAAAGAAATCAAAACAAGAGAATTTGAATCAAAAATAGGAAAAATTGAAGTCAAGGCCGGCATTTCTACTGTCACGCCCCAGCGGGTACCCTAAACGTGACAGCCCGCCGTACGCAATATTAAAACTTAAGAATGACTACCTCAGTCACTCGAAAGCTTCCATATCGGTACAAGGCGTACATTCACAACGAAGGGAGACCGGTGGAGTAATGCATTTTAAGACATTGGCAGCGGAACATGCAAAATAACACTTAATATATATCATTGAAATAAAAGTCTTACAACTTCTAAGGGGCATTCCCCCGATAATTCAAAATAACATGGTTCTAATATAACCTAACTAAAGCTAGAAGATTTTAGAAGAAATCTACTCTACAACTTAAAAATAGAGTTCCTCCAAAAGCTTCTCAAAATAAGGATTCTACCCGGGAAATCAAGGTGGTCTCGGGTGCAAAAGATAATCCTGCAATATCAAAAGTCTATAGGAGTATAAGCATGACTAGCTTAGTGAGATATTCCTTACGCAATAGTACTCATAAGAACAATCAAACAAGTTTATTAATCAAGCATATGAATGCAACAACCATATGATCAAACAATACATACGACTATCCGGTTTCGTATGTTTGATGGATTTACCCCTCCATCGGTGGTTAGGGAATGCTTTGAACTGGGTCCGAACAACCTCCTCAAATTTGCGCGCGTCTTGGGGTTCCAACGAACCGTACTACTAGTCCCCGGGCCTTCCATGCCCAAAGCGATCGATCCGGCTCGGCTACACCTTGAGGCCGTATTCCCCGTACGTCCTAACCCTCAAGATGTAGCTAGGCAGCTTACCCTTCCGGTCCCACGCTGAGGAGTAGTAGCAAAACTTCGAAATGATATTCTAAGTGATATGCATGAGTAATTTATTATATGAGGATTTCAGTATGGCATTAAATCATTTAAAGCGATCAAACAATATTTGCACACATAACAATACATACATGGAAACACTTGTATCAATCACAAATCAGGTTCCGATATACTTATCGTTCATTGTTCGCACACAATGAATCACATACATAATTCCCATAATATCCCACATGCATATCAATTTTATCTTTTCCTACATCTAGTGCTCTATTCTACAAGCACATGCGCGAATACATAAGCGTAAAGGAAACTCACTCGTCCATAGCGCTCTAGGAGTCGAAGTAATCCTCGGGGAAGACAAGGTCGTGATCCTCGACACCTAAACAAAAGAAATACCCGTCATGAGTATTTCATCCAAGATCTATTCAAGTTCTATACTTCTATCTTAAAGAATTTGTAAAATCGTATGGAATGGAAATCCCAATTAAAATGGCCATAACTTGCTCATTTTAACTCGGAATTCCGCATATTATATACCGATTTCTACCTACTCGAAAAGATCTATCTATTTCTAAGGTTATATTCATCAAAAGAAGTTATTTGGGTCTCGGAATAGAAGCGTACAGATTTGATACGAATTTTCTAAACTTCAAAACTAGAGTTTTCAAACATTACTTCACTCAAGGGCTTTTGTACAAAAATATAGATATATAGTATGGTTGAAAAACCCTTGAATTTATGTATATATATGTATAAACTCAAACTATATGCATGAATTTGGTGTTGTCTCAACAATGGTTTTGTAAGACTCATGTCTTGAAAGTGAGATAAGCTTAAGACTTGAAAAGGAGTTAGTTTTACTTTGAAAATTTCCTAAATTATTACAAAGGAGTATTTCTTCCTTTTTAACTCCATTTCTTAGTTATTAATCTTCAAAAGTAATTTTAATCTTTCAAGATTTTCATAAATTTATTTCTAGTGGTTTGGAAACATATAGTTTTTCTAACTATTTCATAGTTACATCCACTTTTGAAAGAAATCATCATATAAGTAAATTTTGGAAAAACTTATCTTAGACTTTAGTGTTGGAAAACTTTGACAATTGAATTTAAGAAATCCTTTGTTTTAGGTCTAAAGAAACTTTCTTATTTCTTTGAAAAGAGATTTTTATAATAACTTTACTTTATGTATTTCTTGGTGAAAACCATATATTATTACTAAAACTTGAGCTAGCTTATCTATCTTTAGAAGAATATAAATTTCAAACCTTTAAGGAAAATAACTTCTTATGTGACAAAATTTATTTTTTTAAAAAGAGTTCTTATTCTTATTTTAAGAAAGCTCATTTCTATTATGATTGAGACAATAACAACATATTCATGCATGAATGAGAATATGTAACCATGAAAAATATAAAAACAACATAATTAAAATAAATAAGAGCATAAAAGTAAAGTCAAGTATTGGGAACCTTAGCTTCATCAAGGAATCCCGGGACTAAGAATAGACTAGTCCTTAAAAGAAAAGAAAAGAAAAGCAAGGAAATAAAATTGTTTTGACTTGATATGGACAAGTCTAAGACTAGAGAGACTAGTCTTAAGATCAACTTGAAATTAAATAAATTGCAAGACTTGAAAATAAATAAATAACAAGTGAGCTTATATGCTCTAAATAAACATATATATATATATATATATGGATAATACAAATAATAACAATATCAACATAATAGTAACATAAAGAAAATAAGAACATGAACAAAAACAAAACATGAATAAATTGTTGCTTCTTTAACTCAATGAGCCTAAGAAACATACACTAAACTCATGTTAAGTTATATGAACATGATGAGTATAAAGAGAAGTTTTACCTAAAGTTTATGTGTTGGTTGAAGAAGAAAAGAATGGGTTGTAGTATTATGTGGGAATGGATTTCTAAAGAAAAGAGAGAACTTGAGAGAGATGTTGGGAGAGGAATTTTGTGGAGTGATTTTGAGAGAGTTTTAGTATGAATTTTTGTTGTGTGAAAGAATGGAAGAGGAAGGGGGTATTTATAGATTTTTGGAGTGGAAATTAGATGTAATAAAATAAATTGGAAAAGAAAACAATTGAGAGGAAGAGGAGAGAGAGAGTGGACGGCAAGCTTAGGGGGAAGAGAAAAATTGATTAATTTTGTTGTTTTGTAATAAAAAGAAGTAATGTGTAAAGTGTGATGTGATTAAAGTTGTATGGGGAAGGTAAATTGTAAGGTATAGGTATGGTAGAGTGTAAGAATAGAGTGTAAGAAAAAGTAGAGATAGGTGAATAGTAATGAATAGTAGAAAAGTACTATGAATAGTAGACTAGACAATTAAAATACCGGTAGTAAAGAAAATACGCGTAAAAGGCCTATATCTGTTATTTTTAGATACCGAAAAATTCTAAAACTGATATTTTTGAAAACCTTATATTTTTACGAGTCTATTGGTGTTGTCGGAATATTTTTGCTATCCGGTGCTCCGGGGCACGGTTTTCGAAAACTGATCCCGATCGGATCCGAAGGACACTAGAAAAATTCAATCTGATATTTTTAGGCTTCCCTATGTTATTACGAACCGTTTTCCACAATTATCTCAATTTCGTTTTCTAGGGTTTAAGAACACGGGATTGCCGGATCTAGATTCACTAGACTAATCATAGAACTAGGTTAATTTTAGAGTTTCGTTTCAACTTCCGGTTCTTAGGGTTTGCTAATATTATCGAAAAATCTAGGGGCTTACATCTACATTCAAAGTCGCCGGCGTTCAGACGGCATAAAACTCAAGGCCGCTGCAGCATTGCTTGCTTTACCGAGCATATGTCTCCACTACATTGTAAGCCGCCTCAAAGCTACCGGCGTAGAAGATGAAGAAGCCAGCGTACTTGAAGGTCGGCAGCTCAGAATTGGAAAGTCACCAGCGCACAAGGAGTTACAGCATACACCAGCTCCTAAGCCGCCAGCGTTGGGGCAGTGTAGGACAAAGATCTGAAGAGACATGAAGACATCAAACGCTTGGAGGAAACTGAAGCAACAAATCTGTTGGAATGCCCACGCTGGTGTCAAAGCCGCCGGCTTTGGGACACCGTTCGTTATAAATCAGCCTAACGCTTCATTTCTGATCACATACGCCGGCTAGATCTACATCTAAGCCGCCGGCGTAGAAGCGGCCTACAGGTGTAACCTATATTGAAGGCTGCCAGTGCACTGCCTGCGCAAAGGATAATTCGAAGATATGCCGCCTGCAAGCCGCCGGCGTAGGATCCATAACTGCCGGCATACGAAGTGAAACAATAAAGTTCATTGAATGTTTTGCACGAAATTTTTCCTATAAATAGGGGGTCTTGTAAATCCCCGAAATTTTCGATCCACAAATAAGACCTAAACCCTAAACGGAAGTCAAACGGATTATTAGGTCAAACAAAACCCTAGTTTACCGTAACCGTTTAACTCCGGCATTACCGTTTTCTCAAGTCATAGAAAATGAAGTTGGAAAAATTAGCTCGAATAGTTCGTAATAACCGTAGGTTTTATAAAAGTTTCAGTTTTGCGAAATTTGGATGTCCTTCGAACCCGAACAGACACAGTCCTTGAAAAATGTGTCTGGAAGCCCGGAATAGGAAAAATATTCCGAATACACCGGTAGACTCGTAAAAATATAAGATTTCCAAAAATGTCAATTTCGTAATTTTTCGGTAGCTAAAAATATCAGATATCGCTTTTATACTCGTATTTTCTTACTACCGACATTAAATTGTCATGTCTACTTTTACATTACACTATTTTCTACTATTCTACACTATTCATCTATCTCTACTTTTTCTTACAACCTACTCTTACAAAGCATACACCTATTTCTTACACATTTTCATTTCCAATACAATTTCACATCTTTCATTTCTTACTTTTAATTAATCAAAAGACAAAAAAAATTAATTTTTCCTCTCCCATGCACTCAAATGGCGCTGGCCCCTCTCTCTTTATGCCTCAAATTGTTTTATTTTTAATTATTTAATTAACACAAATTATCTCCCACATTTTCCTATAAATACCCCCTCATACCTTCACTTCTTTCACACTTCTTCTTCTCTAAAGTTGCTCTCTCAAAATTCTCTCAAGAGTTCTTACAAGAAATCCTCTTAGTTTAGCTTCTTTAGGTAAGAAATTTCTCAAGAATTTCTCATGTTCATCTACTTAGTATGATCTTAGTGTATGTTTTCTAAAACCATGAAGGTTAAGAAAGCAACATTAGATTCATACTTTGTTTTTGTTCATAATATCAATCTCTTTATGTTCCTTTATGTTCCTTATATTTCCTTTATGTTCTTTATATTTCCTTTATGTTACTACTATCTAATATATCTATATAATTATATATATTATTTAGAGCATATAAGTTCATTGTCTTACAATTTATTTATCTTTCATGCAATTTAATTACTTCATTTCAAGTTATTTAAATTCAAGTTGATTTTAAGACTAGTCATTCTAGTCTTAGACTTGTTCTCATCAAGTCAAAACAATTCTTTTCTTTTTCGGGATTAGTCTTTTCTTAGTCCCGGGGTACCTTGATAAAGCTAAGGTCCCAATACTTGATTTACTTTATTATTTAAGCTTTCAAGTTATTATGTTCCTTTGTATTTCTATAGTTTTGATTCATATTCATGCATGAACATAATGTTTTTGTCTCAAACAAATGAGAAAAATGTTTTCTTAAAGATTCTTTCTAAAGAAATAAATATGGGAAACGGATTTCTAAAAACTCATGAACATGCATAGGAATGATTTTCTTACATAAACGAAAGGTTTTATGAAAACTTATCATTTATCAAGAAGTAGAAATTCTTTTGAAACATTACAAGAAATCAAAATATTATTTTGCTACTTTTGAAATCCAAGTTTAGAAAACAAAACCACACTTTAGGAAAATTAAAGTAATTACAAGAGATTCATTTAAAAATAAAATCTTTATCTTAATGACCAAAATATCTTCCAAAAGTAAAATAGAATCTCAAATTCAAAGACTTTTAAAACCTTACTTTTAAGTTGAGACAACTTCATTTACTTCATACATTTGTTATGAGTCATTACAAATATATATATACCTTACAAAGGTTTACAAAATAATTGAAATGTTATCTTTCCAAAATGAGCTTTGTTTACAAAAAGGAAAACAAGTGTTTACAAATTCGTGGCAAATCTGATCGCTACCTTTTCGGAACCCAAACGACTTAGTTTTATGGAAATAAGCTTAGAAATGCGTAGATCGTTTCGAGTAGGTAGAAAACGGTATTATTATACAGATGATTCCGAGTTAAAATGAGCAAGTTATGGCCATTTTAAGTTGGAATTTCCCTTTATACGATTTTACTACGATTTTTAAGAAAAGATTAGAATTTTCAAGGATAGAATTTCATGAAATACTCATTTTAGGGTATTCTTCTTGAATTAGATAATCACGAGGAGGATTGTTCGTATCCCGAGGATTACTACGATTAAGTGGAATTTCCGATCGACCCATCCAATTCAAGAAAGGTGTCACCATGGCTGAGTGAGTTACTTCCCGTAATTTTTGTACTCTTGATTTTGCTTGTAAAGTTAGTTGCACTAGAACTTAAGAAAAATAAAACGAAAGTGTATGATAATATGTTGAAAGAATACTAAGTATATCGGAACTCGATTTGTTTGTAATAAAGATTGTATGTGCATTAATATCTTGAAGTGTTTGAAATTGGTTGATCACTTGAAAGAAGTTAAATGTAACTACTAGACTGCAATTAAAGAAATTATTCATGTACTCTATATGTTGAGTCACATTGCATTCGCTACTATACATTTGGTGGGACAAGTGTATAATAGTGGTGGTAGACATAACCGGTATATCATGTAAGTGGCGAGTAGGAGCCGGTAAGAACTACTTAAATTGATGGCTAGTAGGAGCCTGTAATAACTACAAGTTTTTGGTGGCTAGTAGGAGCCTGTAATAACTACAAATTTTTGATGGCGTATAGGAGCCGGTAAGATCTATGAAAGTGTTTTTAAAAGTTGTGGCTGTAATTGGCCTGAATCCCCAACCCGAATGAAGGGCGTAAATTCATTCAACATATGATTCCCGGAAAGTCATATGTCTTGTATGCTCACGTGGTTGTTGCATTTCATATGTTTGAATAATAAACTTGATTGATAAATTTTACTCGAGTATGAATTTTGGGATTTACTCACCAAGCCCATAAGCTTACACCCCTATAGATATTTGTATTCTCAGGAACACCTATTTTTGAGCCCGAGGCCATCCCGTATCTGTATACATTTTATGTTGAAGCTTTTGGAGGAAATCTACTCGAAGACTTAGATTAGACTTCCTTTGAAATCTTTAATTTTGGTTATTATGAAGTTATCTCGATCCTTGGAATTAGCGGGGGTATGCCCCTAAGAATTTATGTATCAGATCTTTGGTTATTTATGATATGATATATTTATTTCTGAATTCTTGTATGTTTAACTTTACTTGCTTAAACTATGCTTCCCAAAAGCGTCTCCTATTACCGTGTTAGACGCCTTACATATAATACTAAGGCTTTCGCATGACTAAGGTAGTCATTCTTAAGCCTTGATATTATATGTGGCGGACTGCCACGTTTAGGGTACCCTTCGGGGCGTGACAGGTCTTCTCCTCACTTTCAGAACATCCCAAGTAGCTCTAAATCAATACTATAATACATAGATTAGAATTAAGCATTACATAGAGATTTTTGAAGAGAAATTGAAGTTGTTCAAGAATTTGCAAGTGAAGCTTTGATATATTGAATTGGTGATATCTGATCTTTTTCCTTTTATGCAATTCATATATCTGAATATTTTGATCATAATGAAATCATTTGCAATTTCTTATCTGATTGTTGAATCATCATCCATGAGTAGCTAAATTCTTTTTGTGGGAAGTTGATGAAGCTTTAAACATGCTAAAATGATCTTTGAAACCATGTTATAAGATAGTTAGAATCATGAAATATTCATATTGAATTCTGATTATTCATCATATCTTTGGTGTATAAGAATTCTAATAACTCGGAAGGGAAATTAGGGTTCATATGAATTCATAAATTGAGATTAAATTACAATTGCGGAAGCGACGGAATTTAATCTAATTTAGAAATTGTCCATGAATATTAATGCAATGTTTTATGTTGATTTCTCACTAAGGAATTAGGGGATGTTAATATAAAGTATTAGTTAATTATAGAATCAGAAGGTTTATAATTGTAATTTTGATTCCACTAATAATTTATTTAGCGGAAGCTATTGAATTGTTTTTGTGGTTTAAAAGGTTTTTAAACCCTGTTTTTAAATCTTGACAATTTCTTATGAATATCCATGAATCTAATTATCATTATAACATGACTTCAAGTTGATTAGCAATAGTTTAAAGTGAATTCTGCTTCTTCCCACATTTTTCTAATATATCACTCTCTTCAAAAGTTCATTGCATTCATATAGATACTTAATTAGATAATCTAATCATTTGAAGAGATCAATTGCCTAGATATTAGTATTAGTTGATAACTGTCTGGTAGTTAATAGATTTCCGTGGGATCGACACTTGACTCATGCTATATTATAATATAAGACCTAGTACGCTTGCTGGATTCGATGCTTTGAAAATTCACTACTAATTATAGCACATCATCTATATGTATATCAATATATTTTAGAGCCTAAATGCTCACTAACAAGCTTATTATTATTATTATTGCTTCTATTATTGCTTTTTTTCACTTTTTCTTTTTGAGACTAGTCTATTCTTAGTCTGGGAATGCCTTTGATGAAGCTAAGGCTCCCAATACTTGACTGGAATACCTTGATGAAGCTAAGGTTCCCAATACTTGACCTTATTATCTTACTTATTAGTTTGCTTCTTATATTTTTTTTCTATATTTTCATCTTTTTCATACTACATACTCATGTATATGCATCATTATAATGTTATTGTCTCAATAAAAATAAAGAGAAATTTTCTTTAATAAAGGAAAAATAAAAACTAAACTCTTTTAATGAATAACTTGTCTCTAAATCAAGATTTTGTTATCAAACACATAGGAAATTATTTTACAACTTCTTTTCAAACCCATCAAGATTTTTCTTAAATAACAAATGAAAGATGATGTTGTCAAGGAATTAACTAATAAAGCTAAACTTTTCTTTTGGTAATAAGTCACATGAAATTTATTAAAACTAGTGTTAATAATTCTTGGATAAGCAATTTTTTTCTTAAAAAACTTACTTATAGTGTTTTTACTAACCCCATAATAAAAACAAAAAAAACTAGACTAGTTTTTAAAGTTAAGATAAAATCAACTCACTAATTTATAAACCCACTTAGAAAAAATAAAGGTTGTCAAGCTTCTAAATGATAAACCCATTTTCAAAGAGTTAAAAAGAATATAAACATAATAAGCTCAAAAACAATAGATATTATCAACAACTTAAGAAGATGATATCTTTCCATGTAAAAATCGGTAAAGAGATTAAAAGATTATGTTTTAGAACTGAAAATCATTATATGTTATCAACAACTTAATAAAAACTTTGGAAACTTTGTTTTTGCCACAAGAAGCAAAATTTGTAGAAGATTAAAGTTAAAGGAAAATTTATTTGTTTTGGAAAAGAAATTCACAAAAAAAATAATAATAAAAATAAGAATATACTTATTTGCAATAACCTAAGAAATTATAAGTTCTTTCAAAACACTTAGAAAAGAAATTATTTAGGTTTGATTTTCAACACCTTAAGATAAATTGTTTCATGAAAATTCATCGTTGAGACAATACCATTAGAATTTTTGCATACAATATATATATATACTCAATGGATTTTTAAATTTTATACGTACCTATATTTTTGCTAGAGGATTTTTGAATAAAGATGAGTTCGGAAAATTGTTTTTCAAAGGCTGGGATTTTCGTGGTAAATTTGTACCATGTCATTTAGAGACCCAAATGACCTTTTATGAAGAAAATAACCTTAGAAATGGATAGATCTTTTCGAGTAGGTAGAAAACGATATATAATATGCGAAATTTTGAGTTAAAATGAGCAAGTTATGACCATTTTAAGTTGGAATTTTACTCTATACGAATTTTAACGAACTTAGCAGAATAGAGTTGCAAGTTTAAGTAGAACTTCCAAGAAATACTCATTTTGAGTATTTCTTTTGTATAGGTGATGTGGAGTCTGGACTACCTTACCCGGAGGATTAGTTTGACTAAGAAGCTTCTATTGCTATGGTCGAGTGAGTTTAAATTCTCGCATTTTGTACTTATGTATTTGTTTGTAGTTTAGCGGTACTAGACTTTAGGAAAAGATAAAACATGATAGTGCATGTGTTTTTCTTATATGATTGAAATTATGATAAGTATATCGAGGCAGAAATTGTTGACTATATGGTATGATTTAGTATAGATTTGATTTGTTTGCAAATTCTATGATCACTTATAAAATGCTTAAATGTTATGTTATGTTATGATGACTTAAATAAAATGATTCATGCATGACACGTAGTGAGTCACATTGCATTCATCACTATACCCTTAGTAGGACAAGGGCAAAGTAATGAGGTCTAGGAACCCGAAAATATACTTTATGAATTTGATTGCCCGTAATTAAATGGTGAGTGGACACCTGAATTAAGTACAATTTAGCGATTAATAGGAATCTGTATAAAAAACTACAAAAACATCATTTGTGAGCTATAGCCTTGTTGTTCGGAACACCTAACCATCAAATAGTGGGGTAAATCCATTCAAACATATGATTCCCGAAAAACATATGTATTGTTTGCTCACGTGATTGATTGCATCTCATGTGCTTGTTAATTAACTTGATTGAACATTGATTGTTGAGTACTTTACTTATGAAATTAATTCTCACTAGGCAAGAAGCTTACCCTTTTATAGATACCTTTTACAGCATCCTTATTTATGGTTTAAGCCTCAGGGTTATTTCTCTTAGATACTACCTTTTTGGCTTAAGGAGTTTTTGGAAGGAGTCAAAGACTAGATGTAGACTTAAACTTCTAAGGTAATCTCCATGTAATTATTTTGAACAAACTATGATAGATTATATCTTTTGATAGGGGAATGTGCCACACCCCGAAGGGTACCCTAAATGTGGTAGTTCACCGTACACAATACTAAAGCCTAGGAATGACTGCCTCAGTTACGCAAAGGCTTCTATATCATATATAAGACGTACATCACAACCAAGGGAATGCATCGAAGTAGCGCAATTTAGATTGATAATAATTAAGTAACAAGGCAAAGAGAATACTTATCATAAAACATAAACATATTAAATTACAAGTCTTAAAGGGCTTATCCCTCTATTATCTTCAAATAACTATACATCTTAGAATCGCCAAAACACTAACATAGAATACGTTACATATAAAGAACGTTACAAAATAACTTCATCTTATGTTCTCATTGTCCTCATAAAAGCTTAAAATCCTTCCACAACTTCCTTAATGTCATGATCCTCAATTTAAGCCACAGGTATACCTGTTTCAACAAAATCTATAAGGGTATAAGCTATATCTAGCTTAGTGAGATATTCCTTTTTCATTCGCACCATGTTTTTAAATAAGTTCATTTAAATTTTCACAAATATGCTATGCGTACAATGCAATAATAACGTGATTACATAAATATATATAGTTATCCGGAAACCATATATATAACGGATTTGCCCCTCCATATCGAAGGTTACGGAATCGGTGATGAAGATCCTCGATCTTCTACTGCTAGTCCCCAGGTCTCAACCCAAAGCGTTTGGTTGGCTCGGCTCCGAACCTAGAGTCGCATTCCCCGGGCAATTTGGATTCTCTAGGAAGAAACATGGCCTGTGTCACAGCACGATAACATCCAATCCAACTCTATGCGCAGGAGTAGCAGCCTTCCGAAAGAGATGTGACTTGATGGATGCTATGCGTAAGGGTTTTATTTTGCTTAAGCCAAACCTTATTAGGGTTTATTAGGGGGCGATCAATCAATTTAACAAATAATAAGCAGTCATACAAGTAAGTAAACAAAAACACTTAAACAGACAGTTTAAAGTTACGATATTCTTAATTTTCATTTCACGCATAAACAAAGAATCACATATATATACATAACCCTGAATTCCCCAAATAAATGTCCATTTTTATTTTTCTTAGTATATTAATGCTACTAATTTACAAGCACAAGTAAGGTAACGAAATTAAGAGGAATAACTCACTCGTCCATTTCGCGATCTTCTTAGTCATAGTAATCCTCAGGTAGGGTATTCTCGTATCCTTCGTCACCTAGACAAAAGAAATACCCGCGATGAGTATTTCGTAGAAATTCTACTTAAACTTTCTAATTCTATTTCACTATGTTCTTTAAATTCGTATAGAATGAAATTCTAATTTAAAATGGCCATAACTTTCTCATTTTAACTCAGAATTTCGTATATATTATACCGTTTTCTACTTATTCGAAAAGGTTTATCCCCTTCTAAGGTTATCTTTGTCAGTTGGGTTCCGAAAACGTTGGGTACAGATTTAAAACGAATATTTCTAGATTTTTGCAAAAACCATTTTTCTAACTCAACTTCATTCAAAAATCCTTTAGTAAAAATATAGATATATATATCTATGCATATAATTGATAAATCTTTTGAGTATATAGACAAGCTCACTTTATATACAAAAATTCTAATAGTAGTGTCTCAACAATTTATTTCATAAAACAATTCATTTTGAGTTGTTAAAACTTTAACTTTAACAATTTCTTTTCAAGTATTTTGAAGAAACTTTATATTTCATAGGTTATTATAAATGAGTATATTCTTATTTTATTTTCTTCATTCTTTTTCCAAAAACAAGTAAATTTTCCTTTAACCTTAGTTTTTCATAAATTTTACTTCTAGTGATAAAAGATCAAAGTTATCAAAAGTGTATTAAGTTGTTGAAAACCTTTTTATAACTTTGTATTTAGGATGGTTTTCGAAAATGAGTCTTGTCTTCTTATATTTATTCTAAAATATAAGTTTTTGTTTTCTAAAACTTGTTTTTTATTTCCTTTGAAAAGAATCCTCTTTATTGATAAAATCATTTGTTTTTAATCTTATCTTATTTATATTCTTTGAAAATAAGTTTCTTCTTTAGGAATTTGAAAATTATTATTTTCCTAAGTGGGTTCATAGCTTTATGAGTTAATTTTATCTTAACTTTGAAAACTAGTTTGTTTCTTGGTTTTGTCATGAAGTTTAAAAGAGTTTAATCTTTAAGCTTTTTGTAAGAACTTTGAAAACTTAACAAATTATTTTACTAAAACTTAGGCTCCCATAATATAAAATGAAAGTATTTATTTCTTATGTTTCTTGGTAAAACTATCTTGGTTATTTGAGAAAACTTTGAGAAAACTTGTATTACTCTATTTCTATGTTGTTTGATAATAACTCCATTATTTTGTGACAAGTCACATAATAGAAAATCTAGTTTGAAGTTCCTTTAATAAAATTCTACTTTTGAATTAGTTGAGACAATATCATTATGTAGATGCAAGTATTATGAGCATGTAAAAATAATAAGAACATGAAAAAAATACTAGAAACAAATAATAATAAGCAAAATAATAAAAATATCAAGTATTGGGAACCATAGCTTCATCAAGGTAGCCCGGTCAAGTATTGGGAGCCTTAGCTTCATCAAGACATCCCGGGACTAAGAATAGACTAGTCCCAAAAGAATAAAGAAAATAAAGAAAAGATTGTTTTGACTTGATATGAACAAGTTTAAGATTAGAAGGACTAGTCTTAAGGAAATAGCATGAAATAAATAAATTGGAAAGCATGAAATTAAATAAATGACAAGTGAGCTTATATGCTCTAAAGATTATATATAAATACATAAATATATTTAGTTAGATATGAATAATGAAATCAACATAACAACATAACAAAATAGGAAGTTCATGTGCAAGAACAAAACATCAACATGTTGTTGCTTTTACTACTCATATGAGTTTCAAAACAACACCATAGTCATGTTGAGTTACATGACATGGGTAAATAAATGGTTGAAAGATGTTTACCTAAAGTGTTTATGTGGTATGAAGATGGTAGATGAAAGGAGGTATTATGTAAGTAGTGATATGTGGTAGATAATTTATGTATAAGGAATGATTTTTGTGAAAATTGGTTTAAGAGAGTTTTGGTAGAGAGAAATCTTAAAGAGAGGATTTGTCATTTGTGGAGAGATTTTGAGAGAGTTTTGATAGTGAAATGAATTGTGTGAAAGAATGAAGGAGGAAGGGGGTATTTATAGAATTTTGGAGTGGAAATTAGATGTAATAAAATAAATTGAAAAAGAAATAATATTGAGAAAGAGAGAGGGATGGCCAACGGCAAATGGAGAGGGAAGAGAGAGGGTTTTGATTAATTTTTGTATTTTTGTAATGAGAAGAAATAATGTGTAAGGTTTGATGTGAATAAAGTTGTATTGGAAATGTAAAAAGTAAGAAAATAGGTATATAGGTAGTAAGAAATAGGTGTAAGAAAAAGTAGAGATAGATAAATAGTAATGAATAGTAGAAAAATACTATGAATAGTAAACTAGACAATTAAAATACAGTAGTAATAAAAATAAGCTTATAAATACGATATCTGTAATTTTTAGTTATCGAAAAATTCTAAAACTGATATTTTTGAAAATCTTATATTTTTATGAGTCTATTGGTATAAACAGTATATTTTTGCCATCCGGTGTACCAGGGCACGGTTTTTGAAAACTGATCCCGTTCGGATCCGAAGGACACTAGAAATTTGCGAATATGATATTTTTAAGCTTCCCTATATTATTATGAACTATTATCAACAATTATTTTCATTTCGTTGTTTAGGGTTTAAGAGCGCGGGATTGCCAGATCTTAAATACTAGGGTTCATTTGTAAGCTTTGTGACTTTTAGGGTTCCGGTTTGACTTCTGGTTTTATTGAGTTATTAGTAAGATCATATAAATTTGGAGTTTTGACCGTATTATATTTTTAGTTCGATATCTATGGTTTGTCTTATTTTATTTGTGATTATTTAATAGTTTTCAATTCTCGGGATCGTTTAATCGAGCTAGGGTTATGAGTTAACTTAGTTTGACTTTTGGTGAAAATTAAAATTTCTGATTCCAAAATTCACCGAGGGTTTTAAGATCTTAGCATTTCATTGTCGAGCGTTATTTGAATATATCGTTTTGATTTGCGTTTTAGGAATCGGGTAGATGATTTGATTAGCATATGGATGTTGATTCAACCGATAGTTGGATTTTCTATTTTGTTTTTGAGGGTTTTTTTTTTCTTAAGATTAAGAAATCTCGTTTTTGATCTTATTAAGTTTTATCTTGGTTCGATTTTTAGGGTTTCGATTCCAGTGTTTAACTCTTAGGATTATTTTCTAAGAATTATGAAAATTTCAAGGGTTTACAGAATGTCCCTTTGATCTTTGTAAGATCTTTATATTTCCATATTTTAGAAATTATGTTTGATTTCCATTCTTAAATTACCATATGAATGTCTTCTTAAACAACTTCTTTCAAAGTTGGTCCTCTATGATCGTGTGTGTACGCTTTACATTCGGTATCGAAGCTTATGAGATGACTAAGGATATATACTTAAGCTTTAATGTTGAGTGTGACAGACTATCACATTCAGAGTATCCTTTAGGGTGTGACAGTTTGAGTTGGTATCAGAGCATAGTTAAGAATTTTATATCATAGCAATAGAAATTGACTTAAGAAGAAAATTAGGAGAATGGAAATAAGAAAGACTTAGATAGTTTAGCATGGGTAGAATAAGTTTTCTAACTCCCTTTCTTTTGTGAATGGATGTCTCTAGGAGAAGCCCGCTTGGCTAAGCTTCCAGGTCATACTAAAAGTTGATGTCACCCTTGCCTAAACTAAAGAAAATATGGGGTTCGGTTAAATCTCTAGCCCTGAGAAGCCTCTTCCAAAGCGTGAAGCATTATAGAGGGTAGAAGCTTAAGCAGGATGAGAGTTTTTTAGATATTTTGAGTGCAAAAAACTTGAAAGGAGAGATGGTTTAGTTTGAAAATCACCATAATTTGATTCAAAAGAGTTGGAAACAACGGATAAAGAACGAAACCCAACACCTCCTTCTTCAACAGGATAGCATAACTTAGCTTAAGAGGACGAATGAGTAGTTGTGGATGTGGAAGAATCCCTAGAAAAAATTAGCAAACATACTCATAAAGTTTTTTATAACCCATTTTGGGTGGCTAAACAGATTGGAAAAGGTAAAGGGGGAGAGAAGAAAGAACACTATTGATGAGCACAATTTTCCCCCCACTTGAAAGCCATAAATTAGCCCAATTTTGGAGGCATTGAGACACTTTTTAAAAAAGATCATTAAAACTTTGATGATTACACCAACCAAGAGATAGGGAGATCTTAAATAAGTGATGGTAAATTTTGTTCCCTCATCTGATAATTGCTTAATAAGGCATTTCCTAGAATATTTAGCTTTCTGGGAAAAATTAAGGAGCTCTTATGACGGTTAATGCTTTGGCTCGATAGAGATTCATACTGAGATAAAAAATTTATAACTCATTTATCAGGGGCTTTTGCACCATCCATAAAGAGAATAAAATCATCAGCAAAAAGAAAAAGTGAGAGATCCTGGTGGGGGCACTAGTCTTGTATCTAATGTGGGGATAAGTGGAAAACAAATAATTTAAACCTTGAGACAAAAATTCATATGCTAAGATAAAGAGGGTAGGGGAAAGGGGATCTCCCTAGCGCAACCCCCCTAGACAAATTGAAGAAGCCGGAACCCTTTCCATTAACAATAACAGAGAACCAAACATTGCACATAATTCTTTTCACCATATAAGCAAATTTCAATGAAAGCCTAGACAGTCAAGCATAGAAAATAGAAAACACATTCAGCCTGTCATAGGCTTTCTCCATATCTAATCATGATGATGTTACCTCCTCTAATTTATAATCTAAATCATATATTAACTCCTGCGCCAGAAGAATATTATCAATGATGCTTCTACGTTTGACAAAACCCGTTTGATTTATGCTTATAACCTTAGGAAGGATTTCACCTAGCTTGTTGGTAATAATTTTGAAGATTTTTGTAGTAGTGTTGCATAGGCTTATAGGTCTGAAATCCTTCCAAGTTTGTGGGTTGTTGTTTTTAGTTATCAAGACAAAAGAGGGCTGCAGTATAAAACCTAGAAAGTGGCAAACCTCATAAAATTCAATCACAACCTTGTAAAAATCCTTGCTAATAATACTCTAGTAGGTTTTATAAAACAAACCTCCAATCCATTCAAGCCTGGTTTTGAATCTTTTTCTAAATCATTGATATTTCGTAAATTCTTCAAAAGATGGTGTATGAAAGTGAGATAAGAATTGTTAGTTTCAGATATTGCCTTCTTAAGCCATTCTTAGTTTAGTGAATCGTTTCACCTGAGAAATCCTTTGTCAAGAGATCTTGAAAATATTTGCGGTAGAGGGACCCAAGGTATCTCCTTCTATCTAGTTATCATCATTGTCTCTTATCTTATTATCATGTTTCTTTATCTTCTTTCTTTTAACAATACATGTAATACTTAAAATTCCTATCGCCATCCTTTAACCATTTACCTTAGATTTATGTTGCCAATAGATGGTTTCTTGATCAATTAATTCCATGAGATCCTTTTTAGCTTGTTGTAATTTAACATAGATATCTTTATCATTTGAAGTTTCAAATTGCTTTTCAAGATCGGATACCTCATTCTCTTTGATCTTAAGGTTTTTTATTTCCAAAAGTTCTCTTGTCCTAAACCTTAAAGGAATGCTTTAGTCCGACAAGTTTTAATTGAAAGTTAATAAGACTAGAGATATTGCAATCCCCTTTCCAAGATTTTTCCACCATTGATAAAAGGAGAATGACAAGTGTACATATATTGAAATTTAAACTTAGAAACCTTTCATCCCTCTTTTTATCATAGCTAAGTAAGAGGGGGCAATAATTTGAGCAAGTTCTATTAAGATGTTCCAGTTTAAGAGGTCTTAATTTTTCAAACCAAACAGCATTGATTAAAGCCCTATCTAGTCTAACATGCACTTTCTTATTAGACCAAGTGAAGTCGTTCACTACATAGCCAGCATCAACAAACTACAATCATATATCATAGACGAAATCCAAAATAGATTGTGTAGAGTAAGATGTACCTCCAGATCTTTCATGTGTGATAAATAGTGTTGTAGGTCCCACAAGAAGCCATGGACCTTTAGTATTCATATATATCTTTCTAAGACCATCCCATAATTGTTTGAGAGACCTATTACACTTAGCATATACCACCATGACATGAAAAGAGAAGGAACCATTGGATCCACTGTATACTGTAGATATAAGAATTGTTCATGATCCATAATAACAAAATCAATTTGAATACTTTTCACAAAAATTAGATTTTAGAGTTTAGGTTAGAAATAAAATTTTTGAAATTTAATTTCCCTAGCATATTATACAAATTCTAGAAGATGTCATAGTTTCTGCTATCATAAGAAATTGAATTTTAACTAAACTTTTTAACCTTTTAATAGATCTACATTAGCAATGCACTTAATATTTCCAAAAGAGAGCTTTCATGAGGAAATAAAGTGTTGGAGATCCAACAAGATTTTGCTATGAGCCCTTGTGCATGGGGAGAGGAGGGATTAGATGACACAACCTTTATCAATAGCAAGCGACACTTCTTTTCTACCTGGTAGTTAGAATCATCATGTGATATGTCCTTACTCTGAATTTTGAAATCAGGATCATCTAGATCGAAATTCGTATAAACATATCTAGTATCTATCATGATCCTCCTTAGGCGTCTCCATAGCTGAGTGTTGGCTACTATAGACTAGAGTCGTAGGGTCATAATTCTCACCTATAGGTTGAGCTTTGGGAGTAGTCAGAAGATCCTTACGAAAATCTTTAAACAATAGATCAGGGGGAGAATCTTCTACATTCATCACACGATTTAGTAAGGGAGACTTAAGTTTAGAAGCAGAAATACCTGAGGGAGTGACTAGTGATGATGGATCGGCTTGAGGAACATCATTAACAAAGCTTGAATTACCTTTACACCCATTTGTTGAGGTTCCTAATAAAGTCATATTTTACTCAATTTTGCGATAATTAAATCATGTTTATCTATTATACATTTTATAGAAATCGAATGGAAATGGTACTTAAGTATGCTTAAATTGTTATTTCAGATCAGTAAGGACTTAAACAACAAATACAAGCAATTGGGAGAAGTTTCATGCAAATTTGGGAAAGAAATCAAGCAAGGCCGCCATGCAAGTATCATGATAGTTTTGGTAATGTTTCGTAAATTCAACATATCTCTCTCATTCGAGCTCATATTGAGATGATATCAAATGCTACTGAAACATAATAGAGAGATCTTCAATTTTCATGTTTTGGGATTGAATGAATTCGGAATGCATCAGTGTCAAAATATGCCATGAAGTTGCTACTATTATAGTGATGGTGTTCAGATTTTAGAAAATGATAGAGTTTGATAAATTGCAGATATCTCTCTCATATGATCTTTTTTTGATGTGATTCAACCTCCTATAGAAAGAGGAGAGAAATATATACAACTTTCATTGTATAATTTGTGCTAAATTCCAATTGGAGTAAAGTCAAAATCACCATGAAGTTTCTACACATCAACACTGCTTAAAAGCTGTCATCTATCTTGCTTTGGAATTGATTTTACAATATACACCGGCTACTGGAGATTCAAGGCTGCCAGCTTTGAAGCCGTTGTACATTCAAAAATGCTCTCGAAAATCAAATTTTAAAAGAAGGCTAGCTAGATCCAAAAGTATACCGCTAGTGTAGCGTGCCGACGTATCTTTTCTACAACTTTTCATATATATACTTCTCGTGTTATATCTTTTGGAAAAAAAAAAAAACCCTAGGCACGATTTTCCTCTTTTTCCTTCATAGCTCCTTGATAGATTAGGGTTTAGAACACTAAAGTAGTTAACTTTTTAATTTGATATCGGATTCTACATCGGATTCAAGTGGAAAACAACATTTGTGTTTGGATTTCAAGAACATGATTCCATTGACAAGGTCATTTTATTCTTTTTCTTATATCCTCTTATTGGATGTTGTTTGATGCTTGATTTCTTGTGTTCTTAAATTGATTTTGAGTCTTTTATTTGGATTATATGATTGATGATTCCTATTGTTGATTGATTACTTGTTCACATTCGGATTATCAATGTTATTTCACAAAAATGCAATTTTGGTTTTAATATGGAATTCATGAATGACTAGGATTGTATTGGGAAATTCTTTTCTAATCGTCTATGTGAAATTCTAATTAGGATTACATTTCACATACGGATATGGGTTGTAATTCTATTAGGGTTTGGTGAATTAGAAAATAATTGTTAATTAATCACTTTCCTAGGAATAGGGAACATTGATTGATAATTTTAGGGTAATGGTTCATTTTGGGAAAAGGAATTGTTATCTTGTTCTTCATTGTAGACACCCAATTTTTGCCCAATTAAAAATTAGGCTTAAGTTTAGATTAAATTAATGTCATGATGAGTTCATAAGATATAATAATAAAAATAATAAATAATAGTATAATAAAAAAGGAGAGAAAAGAGAAAATAGAAAAAAATAAAAAAAATAGAAGAATAAAATATGTATAATAAAATAATTAAATGAATAATAGTAATGTAAATAAATTATATGTAAGAAAAAATTAAAATAAATAATTATTTGAGCTTAATATAATATATATTTTATTAGTCTTAAGTTTAGTGGGTTAGCTATATGACCAAGGCACATGCCAACGGCCTAACGGTTCAGACCATGGACACAGGAGCAAAGGGACCCGAGTTCGATCCTAGCCCAAGGCAGATTTTGCCTCTTTTTGTCCAATTTTTTTTCCCAAAAGACACATCGGTTCATCCACTTTGAGGCCTCATTTGAGCAATGAATCTTTGTGTTTTTCGAAATTAATTATACAGACACAAACTAGGCATGGGATACATCACATCTATACACAATTCGTGCATTATTTCATCCCAAAAGGCACATTAATTGAGACATGAAAATTGGGAAAAATTCGAATGGACATGATTTTTCAAATTTTAAATTGGCCGAATTGTGTTCTTTGATCAAATTAAACACACTTAATCGAAGAGTTATGATGTATAAACATAAGATTCGTGATCAATTTGAACAACAATCACGAATCGAGTCCCAATTTTGAATCGTTCTTATTTGAAAAAGTATAACGATTCGTGATTCAAAAATTGAACAAGTACGAAGCTTCGAAATGACAAATTGTTTCGAAATCTATAAATAGGATCACCCCACAACAGAAAGCACAATTCAATTTCGCAAAATACACACTACACGATCGAGATCTGAAAATAGAGTAGAAAGTGTTCGAATTGCAAAATTTGCAAATTCGAAGTGATCGGGAGGATTTCGATCCAATTAAAGAGTGTTAGGATCATCTAGGAAGTGTTTTTGATTGATTATAGTGTTTAGAATTGCTCGAATTGCATTTGGAATTTCTGCAAATTTTTCGAAAATTTTTTATCCTTGCCGCCGTTGAGCCACCACACGAACCGCCTTTTGGTGGTTCTGGGAGTGAACCACCACCAC
Source organism: Combretum micranthum (assembly GCA_024138025.1). NCBI lineage: Eukaryota > Viridiplantae > Streptophyta > Magnoliopsida > Myrtales > Combretaceae > Combretum > Combretum micranthum. Next base: position 419,896 of record JAMXBD010001244.1, read on the forward strand.
AACGGACGCAGCACCTCAATCCACGTCGGGCCGACAAGGTTGTAGCCTTCGAAAACCACCAGGAGCGGCCAGAGAAACGCTCGAAAGGTAGCGTGATCGTCTTCTTCGACGGGAGCTCCGAGACCGACCCGAATCCGAATCCAACCCGGTCGGTCATCGGTCAACGGTGGTCGGTCGTCGGTCAACGGTCATCGGTCAAAAGTCAGCAGATCCTGTGGTCCAGATTTGATCAGAAGATCCTGTGGTCCATATTTGATCAGAGGATCCTACGGTCCAGATTTGATCAGCAGATCCTACGCTCCAGATTTGATCAGTGATCCACGGTCCAGATCGCGAGTCAATTCCATCAGAACGGTCAGATTTAGTCCAAGTCAGATGCTCCAGATCTGATCGAGAAATCCAACGGTCCAGGTTAGTCCGCAATATTTTATTAGTTATTTATTATATATTTAATTTCGGAAATGGAAAAAATAGGAAAAAATTAATAAAAATTCGTAAAAAATCCAGAAAAATTCAGAAAATTAGAATAATTATTTTTAATATAAATTTACATGTTTTAGCAATTTTTGATATTTTTGGATATTTTTTAATATTATTTGCATATAAATTGATCTTTAAATATATATTTGATGCATGAGATGTTTGTTTTTTTGTATTTTAATTTTGTTATGATATATTTTGAATATGTCTGTACATATGTGATGTTTATTTATTTTGAGAAATAATAATTGTAATAGATTTTTTAAAACAAAATTGTTGTTGAATAATAAAGATAAATTGTTTTTTTTTTTTTAATCATGATATTGATCAAATTTTTACTATGAAGATATTAATCAAGTTTTTATCAAAATTATCTTTATAATTTTCTATGAAGATAATACTCAAAGTTTTCAAATTATTTTCATAAATTGACTTTGAAAATAATTAAAGTTGTTCAAAAATTTTTCATAAATTTGCTATGAAAATATTCAGTATTGTTTAATCAAAATTGATTTTCATGTAGCATTAAATTAGCCATGAATTATCATAAATTAATGATTTTTGAACTTAGAAATATATTTTTTATGAAATAAAATTCAATTGATTAGATCATGGATCATCAAAATTAGTTTTCATAAAAATTCAAAATTTAATAACTTAAAGTGAGAATAGTTTAAAAATATAAATTGATCAACGAACTAAGTTCTTTATAAAGAACTACGTTTTGTCTGATCTCGATTAGCGAGTACGTAGGCACCTACGGGGCGACAATAAAATTAGAAAAAATATATTTGTTTTGATAGTTTGAATAATCATTTTGTGTTTTTTATAAGTTTTTTAAAAAAAAGGAAAAATACAAATGTTTGTTGATATTTAATCCTAAGAAAAAATATAAAAAAAAAATGCTGATTAAACTTGTAGATATTTGTTTTATAAATGTTTTGTTTGAATTTTTTAATATAGAAAAGGATAAATTCTAAATTTTAAATTTAAAGTGGTAACGCTTAGGTTTTAATAGGTTAGCCCCCGAACTAAGATATCTGGTATTTTTTAAAAAAATTTGATTTTTAAATCAAACTTTTCGCAGACTAGGGCTAAGTTAGGATTAACCGAACCATTAATCCTGGCTTTCTTTTTTTCTCGATTTATATCGGGTGGCGACTCTTAAAAAGTTTTCACAAAATTAAAATTCTTTTAACCCTTAGTCGAGGATTCATGTTAAATGGTTAGGGTTTAATATGAATCGGGTTAGGAGAAATGAACCGGATGATTTTCAAAATCCAGGCTCGACAGCTTGGCGACTCCACTGGGGACTCGCTTATTTTTTTTAAGAGGGCTAGCCACTTAAGTTTAAAATTTAAAATTTATCTTTATTTTTGTAATTGTGTGATTATATGTTTGTAGTGTTTTTGTATATGTCTGTGACTTAGATTTTAAATTAGTTCATTTCATTCACATGTGCATTTGCATTCATGCACACAATGTGTGCTAGATACGGTCGAACCCAGGCCATCTTAAGAGCCTAAGCGAGGAGTTCGAAGTAAGGTCCGGGGGCTGTGGTTTCACCCTCTAGATCAGGAAGAAAGACTCCCACTCGGTTTAGCCTTATGATTTGCTAGACCGGGGAACCTATAGAACCCTTACCAAATCATGCATTCATTCATGGGATTTGACCAATTTTTTCAAAAAATGGAGTCGTAAATTTTTAAATATTTAGGATTTGTCTACCTAATAGGGTTTTTATAAATCCTCAGGAATGATTTCCTCGAATCGGACAGTAACGATTAGCCTATGGGTCTCTCTCAAGGAACCCCGAGTAGAGACTTTCAAGGATCCATGTGTTAACTGGACCGATGGTTGATCAGTTTTGACCCGATCAACAATCTTTCATTAAGGATAGGTTGGGCCCGATCCTCAATTTACTAAAGTCCAAGTTCCATTTACCATGTTTCGAGCCTTGTTCATTCTTGGGAAACCCAATGAAGTGGCATTCCGTCTAGGTCAACACGTGCTAAGTCCAACCATGAAGAATATGCTAGGTTGATCAAGCCCCACCCACTCCGAAGGGATCTATGTACCAACCTTACTCAAAGTCCGATCCGCATCATTTCAGAATTTTTTGGACTAAAAAGAGAAGCAGTAATTGAAGCATGAAGTCCTCAAGCTCAAACGTAATAACAACACAGTTTTGGGCTTTTCTCATCAGAGACCACTGTATAGAAACTTTCAAGGACCCTATTCTCTTATTGGACCGATGGTTGATTGGCTTCAACCCGATACAACAGTCATTTATCAAGGTAAGCTTAGCCTAATTCTCAACTTGCCAAAGGTTAGGTTCCCTTTACCATGTTCTGGGCCCTAAGTCATTTATGGAGCCAGAAGAGGAAGGTTTCGTTGGGGCAGCGCGTACTAGGCCTAAGCAACGAGGAATATGCTAGGTTGTTGCAAGCTCTACCACTTTAGAAGGAATTTATATGCAGATCTCATGTGGCCTAGCCTGCTGATAGACATGAAATGTCCATATCTTAATGGTTGATTAAGTAAAATCTAGGGCTTAATGTTATGTTTTTATTCAAGAATTGATACTTAATTTAGAATATTTTCAATGCAGGTGACTTTGGACTATAACAACTCATTTTGAAGCAATTAAGAGGAATGGGAACTCAATTATTTCCAAAGTAACAAGGAACCAAGATATATCACAGGTGAGATAGGAAAGAATTGGAGCCACAGTAAAAATCACACCCTTTTGGGTAACCGTGATATGAAAATTATTGAAGATAGCAAGTATCACACCCCTTTAGTCGCTCGTGATTGAGCCCGTGATAGGAGAATTTCAAGCAATCACTCCCTTTTGGTCGTCCGTGATCTGAAACTTGAAGAGGCACGATAACTTAAAATGCACGAATATGACTTTTATGTTTCTTTTCACTAAATAGTATGTTTTCTACTTAAGGTCGTATATTTTCATCAGATGCCTTTCTAAGTAATTGGGTGATTGTAAAATACACACACCTATTCCAACAAAAAAAAAGATAGACATTATCACGCCCTCTCATCTCTTTCATTATAATTATAGGACCTTGACATCTTGGAGAACCTCTCCTTCCTACAAGGAGGGAGAGGGTTTGTTCGTAGTGATTATATTTGTTCATAGTATGTGTTGGTGATCTTATATTTGTTTGAAAGTTGTAATTTTTCCTCAAGAACTTGAGAAAGTCAAAGGATTCATGTTGTCCATGTGTTGTGTGCAAGACTCCAAATCTTCATCCAAATTCAGTATAAGGGGTTTTGTCCTTTCTCTACTCTCTCTTCTCTTCTCTTCTATTGTGTTTATTCTTTTTGTTTTTGTTTATTTATTGTTCTGTCATTATGTATGAGTAGAGAATAGGATTTATTCACAGGATTAACTTGAATTTGATCATTAAAGTTCAATTCATCTAATAATTATCTAGTTCTAGTAAATAGAATTAATAGTTTCAAGAAGTAGTGAAGGCGCAACACCTTCTTGACCAGATTTTAATGGAAGACATCGAGAGATGATTCCATTGAATAGATCTTGTTTACTAGGCGAGTCGCTCATAGTGAGACTTTCTGTATTTGTTTGGAGAATTCAGAAATAATTTAATCTTAATGCAACATTAAAGTGGTTGTTAATCAAGAAGAGATTTCAGTGGACACACTTTTTGTTAGATGTAAATGCTTCTAAGAAGAACATTTACTTGCTTAATAGATTCTTGTAGATAACAATCATTAGAGACACATATGTGTGAATTCATGTTAAGGAAATGAATGAATCTGACCGTGTTTGTTGTGTTTTGTCTTTATTGTTGTGTTATTCATATAAGTTTGTATAATTCTCAATTTTAGTTTAATTAACATTTATCTTATCTATTCTCTTAATCGATCTGCTAGATAATGGGAAGATTAGAGTAGTACTAGTGGTTGAAAATATTCCTGTGGAGACGACCCTATACTCTACTCTATGCTACTAAAATGATAGGTGCACTTGCCTGTTAAAACCAAGTTTAGGAGTAGAATATTAGGTTTATAAATCATAAAACTCAACAATCACCCGCTTCATTTCAGACTTCCTAGGGGTCAAAAGAGGAGTAATAATCGATGCCATGAAAGACTGCAATGAGTACTACATCAGTCTGACTACTTGATAGATTGGTTTGGGATCCTCGATGACTTTAAAAGCAAGCAAAGTTCTTTTTGTGTACTAACTGACATTTGGGAAGAAAACAAAGTCAATGCCTTCATAATTGCTGCCTTCGCCACCATCCTATTCCCTCATGGAAACCTATTAATCCATTTCCAAGTCATTGAGCTTGTTGCACAATACCTAGTTAGCAAGCCATATGTCCTTGCCTTATTGGTTGAACAGATCCAGAGTCTGAATCATATCAAATCTAAAGGCTGAGGCAACTTCAAAGCTAGCATGCACCTGATAATGGTTTGGTTTGCCAGCCACACAACTATTATGGGCGAGATTTAGCTAATGGAGCCCTTGTTCATCCTAACTATGATCTTATCCAGTCTTTTGAACAAGTCCACATGGAAGATGATGAGCCCTTTGGAGCATAATGCTCTCCTAGAAGACATGAGACCAGAAGATTACCTGTGGCAAGTGTAAACCCCTAATTTTTTTGGTAATATCAAGTTCAAACCCTAAATCGGAAAGTTAACGAAAACCTAAGTCAACAAATTCCTAGGAAACCCTAGTAGTTTGGATCCGGTAATCCCGTATTCTTAAACCAAGGAGTCGGAATATAAGTAAAGGGTGTAGTTTGGTTTGTAATAATACTAGGATGCTTTAAAAGATAAGATTAGTGAATTTTTGATCTATTTCGAATCCGATCGGGTATAGACTTCGAAAAGTGTGTCCTAGGGCTCGAAATATTAAATATATGATATTAGTACCGTTAGAATCATAATTTCGTAAGATTTCCTAATATATCAATTACATAATTTTTCGGGTTATAAAAATTACAATTATAACCTTTTTATCGTATTTTCATTACTACCAATACTTTAAATGTCAGATCTACTTTTTGATTTCTTCTACACTATTCATAAATACAACTACCCATAACCTATTTCTTACATCCTTACATCCTACTATTACAATTTCATCATTTTCCTTACAATTTACTTTTCCAATATAACTTTTATCATTTAAATTACTTATTTAATTCCAAAACTTACACAACATAACACCTCTCTCTCTCTTTTTCTCTAGAACCGGTGCCCCCTCCCCATTTTTCCCTCTCTAATTTGTTTTATTTTCTTTTGTTTAATCCAAAGCAAACCCTAATCCATTTCCCTATATATATATATATATATATATACACTTCCTTATGCCCACTTCATTTCACTTTTCTTTCTTTCTTCCTTTTCTCTTTAGAAAATTTTTGCAAAAACTCTCTTTTTTTGTCTCAAAACCGTGAGCTCTCTTTCTCTCTATACACACATACTTTGAATTTTTCTTTCAAGTTTCTTACTCCACACAACCAATAGGTAATAGATCTATACTTTAGTATCTTAAAACATGTAATGGCAAGTTCATTCTTGTGTGATTCCACATAAAAATCCTCATGAGCTTCAAGGTAGGGATGTGGAAACACTTGAACATGAGATCCTTGCCATCACAATATTTTAGATCTTGTTATTTGAGTTATTTTGCTATTATCTTGTTTTATTTTCAAGTTATGTTGTTATTACTAATGATTTGTGCATATCTTCATCATTCATATAACCATCATAGTGTTTATGCATTGATGACTAGTATAGTAAACTAGATCTAGTTGTTTTAGGTTCATACATGCATTAGATTTTTGTTTTATGTTCTTAAATAACTTGTAATAGCTTGATGATGGTAGAAAAGTATTAGAAAGCTCAAGATCCATTTTGGTTTCAACAAAAATAACTTTTGCAAATTCGGATAAAAAAGGAACCATATTTAGAAAAGCTATTTTTCAACTTCAAAATGTGTATTTTTCATTTAAAATGAAGGACTTAGGGAATAGATATTAAATGAATGATATTGATGAGAAAAGCTTAGATCTACTAAGGAATATTTTCAAAACAAAGGCAAGTTTACGAAAGTTATATTTCAATCTCAAAAATAAGTTTTAAATTCATAATAAAAGAAGCTTGAAATGTAAACACCCATTTTTCAACTTCAAATCAAGATTTTTATTAAAGAAATGGAAGCCTTAAGGGGTATGTTTGATTAGGAAATGGTTTTTGAAAGACTAAATGAGTTTTACAAAGAAAACAAACTCAAATGAATTTTTCAAAATTCGGATTTAAAAATAACCATTATTTAAACACCAATTTCCAAGTGCCAAAATGATAATTTTTATAGGAAAATGAAAGTCCTAGGGCATATATGTAATAAAGACCCAATTTTGACAAGAATAAGAGAGGTTTATCAAAATACAATCTTAGAACAATAAATGGTTTCCAAGAATAGGTGAAATAATGTTTTCACTCTTTAAAATCTTGTAAAATTCATACGTAGGTAAACCACCTATTTAAACATCTATTTTCTAACCCCTAAAATGAAGGTATCTATTAAAATAATGAAGGTGATGGCTATATAGGTCATCAAGGTTACGTTTTGATGAAAGCAAATGTGATTTTTCAAGAAAGAACACCACCTTTCTTAAGTCTAGTAAATTTCAAAAGTTTTGCAAAGTAGAAGTTTTTCAAAAAAGAATTCTTGATACTATTACATTAAGGATATGCATATAGATAGTTCATTCCATGACCTTCATGATAATAGCTGTAGGTATTGCATATATACATGATGCACTTGTAGAAACAAAGTTAGAAAAGTAAGGTCACATACTTCTTATTTGATAGTGTCTAAGTACATGAGAAATTAGAAATTTCCAACATTCATGAATCATGCATGGTATTGAGTTTTATATTTATATAATAGAGTCTTATAAGATATAATGATAGCTAAGTATCTATTAAAGCTTTAATATGATGTTTGTTTTGAGGTTAGAAGTTGAATGTGGAATGGAAATTCGTATAGTATTCTGTACGTTACTGTTCATAGACTAAACGACCTTTTTTGTTGGAAATAACTCTAGAAATAGATAGCTCTTGTGAATAGGTAGAAATCGGTATATAATATGCGAAATTCGAGTTAAAATGACCAAGTTATGGCCGTTTTAAGTTGAAATTTCCTCTTAGACGAATTATGATGAACTTGTTAGAATAGAAATTGTAAGTTCATTCAAACTTCATAGAAATACTCATTAGGATTATTTCTTTTTATTAGGAGACTTGAGAGACGGACTAGACTTTCTTGAGGACTATTATGATTAAGTGGATTTCCGCTATGGCAAAGTGAGTTCATTTCTTAAATAGTTGTCCTCATGTATGTGCTTGTAATCGTAGTGACATTAGAATTAGGGAAAGATATAATTGTGATGAGTTGTGATCTAATCTTGGTTGAATGAATGTTAAGTATATGAGACGAGACTTGTTGTAAAAATATTGTATGAGCTAGTATAGACTTGAATTGTCTGAAATTCCCTATGATCGCTCTTAACCTACATAACTAACATGCCACGATTATATGAATATACTGTACATGCATATCACGTAGTGAGTTACATTGCATTAGCAACTATACCTTTGGTGAGACAAAGGTATATTAGGAGGGGTGGGGGCCTGTGTTAACATTAAGCATGCGGGATCGCTCAAGTTAATGGAAGTGGGGTAGGCACTTGCAACTACTATATAAAACAATGGATGTAATATAACTAAGAGAAAGAGATGGGCATTATGGTTGCATGACTTATGGATCATTCCACTCAAGATTGGAATTATGGTTGCATGACTTATGGACCACCCCAACCCCGAATGGAGGGCATAAATCCATTCACATATGGCTACCGAAAGTCATATGCTTGTATGCTCATGTGCTTGTGCATTTCATACGGATGTTAATAACTTGTCTGTTATATACTGTTGTTGAGTATTAAATATTTGGAAGTAAATCTTACTAAGCTCGTAAGCTTATACCCTAAAGTTTTCTGTTGTAGTATGAATGTTTATGGCTATCTCCGAAGCACACTTTCCTCAGGTATAACTTTTGGACTCTAAGGAACTTTTTGAAGAAGTCGGGACATAGATGTAGGTGTAGACTTCTAGTTAAGTCTTTTAAATCAATATATATATATATATATATATGATGGTTGTTGTAAAAGACTTTTGAAGAACTTAAGAACTCTAATTTTTGATGGGGGTATGCCCCTTAGATCATGTAATAGACTAATCTAGCTATAATTGTTATGATTTACTTTCTCATTGCTATGTATGTCTCCTTAATCTATTTCGAATCAAAGTATGGTTCCCTATATGTTGAACATGAGCCTTACACCGATGTTTAAACTCAGGGAGTGACTAAGGTTGTCATATTTGAGTTTAAATATCGAATGTGGCGGACTGTCGCATTTAGGGTACCCTGACATGACAACAAGCCTATTGGTTCAAGTATCCAGTTACTATTATGGGTTGTAAGGAATACCCAGCGATGCACTTAATTTGAATAACAGGTTGCATGGGCTATTACCCTCTAGTATGATAAGACAATATGGCATGTTACAAGATTTCACCATCAGGCCGTCCATACTAGCCATTTTTTTTTTTTTTTATGAATTTCAATTTTGTATTACTTTTCATTACTTGTATGGATACAATCTACATGAACGAATTCAGTAGGCCAAAGCATTCTATCACTATTTGAGTAATTTCATAGTTGACTACTTGGATCCAACTAAGACCCTTGTAGCGATAAAAGCTAAAGTTGCCTAAGTCAAAGTCTTGTGAGATGGTAAGCAAATCAAGCTCGTTTATGAAGTCGAGCTAGAAAATAAAGAAAGCAAGAAATACAGGGCTACTAGGTGGTATGTAGCCAATTAGTTAAAGGAAAACAAAGACATCCAATATAAGGCCCCTGATGTCCTTGAACCAACACTAGCTGAACCTAACCCACAGTTAATTTCTTACATGAAAATTGTGTTAACCTACCTAGAAGTATGCTATTAGGACTTCCAAGAAAGGGAGCAAAGCCTGACCAACAACTTTAGGAAGTCGGGACCAAGATCTTAGCTTTAGAAGCAGAGCTAAAGGACGTCAGAAAGAAGATTCATATGCTGGAATAAAAAGTTGTTTGTCCCACCAAACCAAGAAGACTAGTTTAGGGATTTATGTGTAATGTTTTTCTATTTTCGAAAAAATAAAGCAAAAAAAAAAAAAAAAAATAAAGAAGAAAAGTAAGAAAAAGTAAAAAGCGAATGTAATAATGGAGGTTTTAGACTCCTATTTTGGAAGAAATACAACTCCAATGAAATTTTTAAGATTCACAAATTTTTTTTTAGTCATCATCCCATTGACATGCATGTGCTTGCATCTTTGCATGGATTGTTCATTTATTTATTTATTGATTTTTTAAATAAAAAATAAAAAGAAAAAAGAAAAAAAGTTTGTCAATACTCAATGATGAAATTTTTTGAGTCCTTTTATCTAGGTCTTCAAAGATAGCTTCTAAACAAATTTAGAGTCCCATTAACACTATATCTGAATAAAGATGGTAACTCTGGCAACAACACTCCCAACCAATCTGTTGAATAGAGACTCAACTCCATGGAGTAGACACTGCTTAGGGTTGCCGAGAGATACAAGCCTTAACACATAATTTCATCAACTCAAAGCTCCCACGACATAGAGGGGTCTTCAGAGGTACAAAGGGAATTGATGGCCAACCTATCGAGAACGAGGAGTCGTAACATGATATCAATGCGACTGAACTTAAGAAAGAATTGGAAGCTCAAGCCAAGGAAAGGAGAGGAAACTGTTTCGAAAGAAATGAAAATGTACGATGGCTTTGATCAATCTGTGATCTTAAGCCTGCCACAATTTGAGAGGGAGCATTCCTGAAAAATTTAAGGCACCCGAATTTGAAAAGTATGATGGGACCAGATATATTGCATATAAGATTGTGCATACGATGAATGGGGCAATATGCCAAATTTGACAAATTGATGTGCAAACTTTCTAGGATAGCCTTATTGGGCTAACATTAGCCTGGTATGCCCAATTGGATCGCTTTGAAATTGATACTTTGGATAAGCCGGCAAGGGCGTTCTTCAATCAATATAAGTCAATATTGAGATGGTGCCATCCATTTGGGACCTAAGTAATATGAAGAAGAAAAAAGATGAATCATTCAAGGAATACGCCTAACGGTGGAGAGCTTTGGTTGTAAGAATCACTACCCCACTGCTTGAAAGGGATCTGACCTTCACCTTTATCAATACCCTAGAGGAGCCATTTTTCACATCTTATGGGGCATGTGTCTGCAAGTTCTCAGAAGTAGTAATGGATAGATGTAGAATTGAGAATGCCATTTCAGTAGGAAAACTGCAATCTGAAAAGAAACCCTCACACCAAAAAATCCAGTATAAAGAAAAGAACTGACTATCAGTGTGGTCAACACTTCGAGCTTAGCCAGACTAGCTCAGCTTTCATGTTGGCAACAAACCCAAGTCAGAACCTGCAAACATGGCTCTAAACTAACCGCCCAAATTCATAAACGAAATTTCACCCGGGATCCAGTATGCTTAGTCAAGTTTGGGCCAAGTTGAGAGTCAATAATTTAGTCAATTTTGAGGTACTCAGAAAAATTATATAAGAATTATAATCCACAAGTAAGTGGAATACTACCTTGGGAGTGGGCAGTCCATAGACAATTGTTTAGAGGCTCAAGTTAAGATCAGGATTCTCATTGATGCAAGATAATCCATTTAGACTTTGTTGAATCCCCAAACATTTCAACCAACCCTTTGCCAAATCAGGTCCATCAAACATGATCAAATGAAGCTCCAGAGAAATAAATTTGGATGAATTGCTTGTTACTATAGAGCAAAGTGGCATGGAATCTCCAAATGATGGGGCATTTGCTTCACCTCAATTAGAGTCACCATACTAGACCAAACCGGCCATCCACAAGCTTTTGCAATATGGGGTTATAAAAAAGGAGGACATTATGGAGATGTTAATATAAATAAGGAAGCAAAAGCATCAAGCAGACTTTGGGAGAGATACCAAGTGGAGACCCAACTATCGGGATCTTAGATAAAACTAGGAAAATACAATATTTAGTGGATTACTAGATCAAACTCGAATCTATGCTGGACACTCCTACAATAGGTAGGGCTAAATTTGAGAAAAGATAAGCTTATCCCAGAAAACTAGCGATGAAGGATTTGTAGGCATGATAGAGGAGGCCCAACGTCTATCAAATAGAATGGTTGCAAGAGTGATAGGAAGAAGCTTTCATTAAAGCCAAGAGTTATACTTTTCAAGTACCAATTTCCGGGATGAATACAAAGCTGATCCATTGGATTATCGAGCAGTCAATCATGTTTATAGTTGGTTGGGGGCTTACTCGATCAGGAAGAATCTATGCAGTAGAAGGAACGTAATGGGAAGTATATACCCCAAGAGAAAGATGAGGAAAAAGGGATGAGAAGTCAACACTGGCCAAGTTAATGAAAGCAAGTGAGTTCAAAGTAGTAGATTCAATTGGCCAAGACGCCAGCTCAGATATCGTT